>JZKD02S2436881.1:214889-238681 GCA_000966675.3 Picea glauca
CTTGCAAACAATCAAGTCTTCAAAACCTTTGCTCTGATACCAACTTGATCTAAAAATGAAAGAAGACTTGATAAACTTGATTAAATTAATTGCAAGTGAAATGTTATGTGTTTAAAGCAACCGGATCAATTTACAACACATAATAAAGGATTACTTATGTAGAAATAAGCATAGACAGCATAAAAAATCATTGAACATCAGACATAAACACAACAACTTGATAAAGGAGTTCACCCCACTCCGGGCTACATCTCCTGGTCTAGCCTCCAAATGGATCTTTTATATTAAATTTCTCAAAGTTCTTAAAAACAAGTCTTACGGTGCTCAAATCAACAAAATGACTGCTTCAATGGCTCCGCAGCGTCCCAAAACCCCTGTCTAGGCTCTAACGGCACCTGAAACGGTCGAAAAATGAAGAAGATAGCCTCCTTCAAGTTCTCCCCTTCAACTATGTTGTCTCTAGTTCTACACTTTGCACCCTTCTTCTCCAAACCTGGCACACACGCTCATTTAAGAGGAAAAACCAAGACTCGTACGCAACCGCGCACCGGTCCAAACCGTAGAACGGTTAGGGCACCTCCAGCCCCAACCACCTCGGCACTGGGTCATATGGCCACGGGACCAAAGGCTCGGCATAAAAGGAGTTTAACCGTTTGAAAACGGTGTAAATGGATTAACTCCCGCGCGAATACAAAATGTATTATCCCCGCACGTATTAAACTTGTGGTAAAGGTTCAAACCCCCGCGCGCATGTTTTAACACACATAATATATATGTAATACACTGTAATGCAATGTATTGTATTACAATACAATTGCATGCCAACCGACAACATAATACAATGGATATATATGATAAACGATGGGTCAGGGCTGGGTCCCGACCTGCCCCCTTTTCAACATAATACAACTCGCAAACATAAATGTATAAGTATTGGCATACGAAACAAGTAACAAGGGTCGGTGCATTGGCTAGTGGAGTATTGTTAAGTCTTTGCATAGAGGGGGAGGTCCCGGGGTCAAACCCCGCGGACTCCCACATATAATTTTTAACATAACAAATAATAACCAACCGACGAGGGCCATGTGGCACCCATGCATTGGGCCACGTGTCCTCTTGTCATTTTCTGCCAATGACACATGTCGATACCTCATTGGGCAACCACCATCAAATATAAATATGCCACATCATCAAATTTCCACGTCAGCAAGATGGTACGGCCCTCCACGTGGCCGTACGGACTGTATGGACAGGTACAGTCAGCATCCCAAATTTTTCCCTGTTTGACTTGACGGTCAAATCGCGATATCTCCTCCATACGGACTCCGTTCGCGAAAATAAATATACTGCCGGAATCAGGAAAATGAGATGGACGCAATGGCACTGTTTTCGTCTCAATCTGAGCACTTTGAAAATTGAGCAAATTTTGATCCCCTGATCAAAGGTTGTGTGGGTAGAGGATGTAGACAAGGTGGTGTCTTGAGTGAGACTTGGGTCAGTAATGAAAGTATAATCTATGGAAGGTGTATGAGATGATGGTGAGTGATCATCAGTGATGCCCAAGATGGATGGACTGGTGGGAGAAGGTTGTGGGGTTTCACTAGATGACATGAACCAAATATCCATATAAAAGTATGGTGTATGAGAATTTTGGGGAGGAAGAATCTCATGAATGGGACTTACAGGATAATTTGGTGGATTCGACGAGAATTTTTCAGATGGTGGTGTTATGGGGATGTCCATTGGGGTCAAAAATAAGGGGTCAAGTCTTGGTATGGTGTGATCCACTTATGGAGTTATGACCATTGTCTAGGTGTTAGATGTGGGAGTGGGCATGGGATCATGAGGTAAGGTGGCCATATGTTAAACCCGGGAAGCAACAATGAGAGGGAACAAATATGTGAAATGGTATGGTTGTTAGCATAATGCACAAGGGAGTCACATGCGTTAGTAACTATTGTTGTGGTTGGGGGTGCTTGCGAGGATGTAGGCAATGTAGTTTGATGCACTGCTTCTAGGCTTTCTAAAAATTGAGGGAGATCCAGGAAGTGGTGAGTGTAATGGCCATACTGTGAGCAGATGGCGCAAGAATTTTTAGTCCTAATACCGTTCTGTTTGGATGAAGAAGTTTTTGTGGTTACAAGTGTGGCAACTAGTGTAGGCAGTAACTGTGTTATTGTGGGAAGTGGAATAAGATTCCATAACTTGGGAAAAGTGGGGCAGAGATTAGTGGGATGTCCAATCGTAGTGAAAATTTCCCATGGTTATGGGAATGAAGGTGGGGAAGGGAGGGTTGGGTATTTCATATTCCTATTTACTTGTTTGGTAGTTGAGTTCCCCCCTTTGTGAGTATCTTGACCTCCGTTTTTGGTATCAATGCCCCCAAATGCATGACTGGTAGGAAGATTTGGCATTTGAGCCATTGATTGCATGGGAAAAATCTCAAGTGGTGGTGAGAGTGATGGGACTGGTACCATATATGGTGGTTCTAGATACCATACAGATATAGTGAACAACATGTTGGGAAACGTGAGGGTAGTTGCTACCTGATATGTTGTTACATCGGGTGATGGGTAAAAGAAAGGGATTTGTGTGATGTCCAGTGGGACCATTTTTCAAATAGGTATGTGGCATGTCATGGGTGGGTTTTATGGAATGGGTGATTCAACCTGAAAGGGAGGTGAGGTATTTTCCTTGAATGGGATTTGGGGTGTTCTCTCGAGGGGGGGTTCATCAATAATTTTAACACCATCAGAAGTGACAATGCATACTTGGGATGTGTTTTTGATTGGGGGGGAAGGGGGATTCCTTTGGTATGAACCAGTTCATGATGGGGTGTGGAAGATCCTTGGTTTGAATTCCAAAACTAGTGAAGGATTAGCATTAGCTCAGATAAGTGGGAGAATGTTATCTATGTGCCTTGAATGATTAGGCTCATAGTCGGTTAACTGGTCAATGGTGAAAATATTCTCACTGTAGGGGAAGAGCATGGTTCAAAATACTGAAGAGGCTACAACTTGCATGCTGAACATTTAGCTACATCCAAAAAGGATATTGTAATCCAGTTGGGTGTCAATGACCTCAATGTCAATAAGGATTGTTTTGCCTCCTAGTTCTACTGGAACGATTTGATAGAGGATTTTTGGTTGGTATGGTTGACCATCACAGGCTCTGAGGGTAATGGTTGAGGGAACTAAATTAGGTGATCCGTGTTGTTCCCACACACTTTTGGACATGATGCAAGTATATTTCCCTTTGTCAATCATACAATGATGGATGGTGATGTTCTTGATATTGATGAGAACTTGGAAAGCGACTAACTATGGAAGGCATGGGTCTTCTTTGTCTAATTCGAAAGTGATTAGACAGGTGTCTACGAGGTCTATTGCACCCAAATATGAAAGAAAATCCTTTCTTTGGGAAGGGAAAGTATGGAGAACCTATAGTACTGACATTGCAACTAGTGACTATGCCAGATCGTCAATAAGGCTATAGCTATGTGCAGGCATTACATGAGGGTTATGTACATTTCTACGCAGTGATTCAAGAGGAATCAAGGTGGTGGCTTCCGTATTAGGGTGAGGAATCGTCAAAGGTTGTCCTGTTGGTAATTGGGGGGAATTCATATGTAGTTGGGAAAGGGTCAGGCGTATTGTATTGGTGAATACAAGTTTATAAGATAATTTAGTACCAGGTTGTGGTTGCCTTGGTTGAGGGAACTATCCCCTTTGTTGTGGGCAATGGGAATTTTCTGGTTGCATGTTAATGACACCTTGGTCAAGGATCGGGTTTTGCAAGACCACAAGTGGTGGGGGAGGCATATAGTTGGTAGGTACCTATTGTGGCCCTTGAAGGGTGGGAGGCTGTGGTTTATTCATGGCTTCCTTCATTCATTTGTAATCAATGATTTGGGGGAAATGATGAGTGTAATGGCCATTTTCACCACATAATACACAAGGGAAATTGGTTCGAATATTATTTTTTCTGCCTTGGCATGGTTGACCATCGTTATTTCTCCCTTGGGGTTTATGGTTAGCTTGATGTTGGTTGCCCCCAGTTGGAGGATTATGTTGTTCGAGGTTTCTCCCTTGGCCTTGGTTTTTGTTCTTTCCCTTTCTCCACTTTTGGTTGGGTTTATGAGAGGGGTTCTCTATATTCAATTATTCAAAAGCTTGAACTTGTTGAATAGGAGTGGGTTGGATAAAATTTACCCCTACCTATTTTTTTCCATGTGGTGGGGTAGTGGCTTGATTGTATGAAGGGAGGTGCCCCCACTATTGCTGGGATTATATGATGTGGTTAGTGGTGGGTCAAGATGTGGTATTTGCACTGGGTGGGTGGGGTATGTAGGTACATGTGCTCTCATGGTGGGAGAAGGAGGTACCATGAATGGTGGTTGAAGCGGTGGGGAATGTAGTATGGGTGTCTCCATATGGTGGTTGGTATTGATTGACCCCAAATGTGGGTATCGATTGATTGTATGGGTGAGTATGGGCCATGGACCAAGTCAACCCATCAACAATGTGAAATGTTCTAGGTTTGTCTTGAAGAAAAGGTAAAGGATGAGGAGCATCTAGGAGAACAAAGTAGAGGTACCTTGATTGGGAATAAATGAGTTCAAACTATTCAGCCTTTGTGATGGCTTCATCTTCAGTTTGAGGGAAAGTTGTGGCCATTTCTTTGGAGATAACGGGGACTATATATTTGAGGAACCAATCTAGTTGTTGTTGTGGGGTAGTATCATCCTTAGAAATATTTCTTCGTCGACGCCATTCATGAATATGGTTAGTGATATGAACAATAGTGGTTTGTTTAAATTATGAAAGAATCTCCAAACAGGTGTCATGACATACAAGCAATTGAAATAATGATAGGAAGGTTTTGTCCCATGACTCAAAGGTCACATGAAACCCTGATTTCACATCCGCATACCATTTGGTAGAAGGATCAGTAAGGGTTCTTTGGGATAAACTTAAACAAATGGAATATTACACAATGCTATTGGAATAACACCATAAATGGAAATACATGATGTGGTTAGTTGGTTCGTCTCCCAGTTTTCCTTCGAGTTTAGGGATATTGGAAGGTAACTTGGTGGAAATATTTGACCAAGTGGGGTCGTGTAATATGGGATCATTCATCAACTTGGTTAAATCTTGGATATTGAGTGATGCTAAGTATGGCATAGCAGGGGTGGTGCCTATCATGGTTGTGTGGAAGGGGAGGAGTGTTCCCTTGTGAGGATGGTTGGGATCTTGTACCTTGTGAAGAATCTTGGGCTCTACCTCCTTGTGGTGGAGTACTAGTAGGTGAGTTGTTTTGACTATTGGTGCCAAGAAACGCTGATCCTAGAACCATGAAACTTATTGGTGTATGTGATGGTTGTGTTGACGCGTTAGCCAAGTTGGGGACACCTCCCAAAATTGGGGGGAGGTTTCTCAAACGTCTAGAATGGCAGGGATGTTGTGGTTCCCCTATGATCTTGGACTATATGTGAATGTTTGCAAGTGGTGGTGAGAAGAAATTATAGAACAAGTGCTTTGTAAACTATCTCAACAATGTATTGAAAAATTGTATCTAATCAAATGGTCACAATAATACATAAAGTAAGTAATAGTGTAAGATGATCGATGGTTTTTTATGTGTGTGTGAATTAAATAAAATTCATGTGTCCTAACAGACCTATCGTCCTTCCCCTCAAAAAGTATTGGGACTTCCAAAAGAACTCAACAATGGGGCACGAATCCACCAAAAGAGGAGCTAGTGAAAGTATGAATAATCAATTATAATGAGGGGTGAAGGGGGCATATCCTGAAAGAGATGGCGATATTTCCCAACAATCATTCAAAATCTGACTAAGGTATGATTGCATCCCACAATTTCCACCAGGGTAAATAAAACCTAGAATTGGCCACTAAACTACCTCAATCTAGTACGTCATTCATATTTTCGGCCTCATAAATGGGTCACAAGATGGATTCTTTCCAAGGGTTGGGTGACCCAAGGTGTTAAGTACCAGATCTATTATAATAGTAGAAAAGAGAAATACTATAGAGAATAATAGCAGAATATCAACATAAAATGAAAATACTGTAGATAATAACAGCAGAACAAAAAATTATATGGAACCACAACACCACAATAATACCTTTATTTCAAGGAAACAATGTTCACTTGCCTCTTCGAGGGGGAAACCTCCAACATAGAAGATCTCTATTACAATAATTCTCCAGTCAAAGCATCTCATTCCCTTACTCCTATTTATACTAAATCTATCTACCACAAGAACAATCTAGAGGAAAATATTCTAGAAGTGAAATCTTCTATTAGGTCTTCTTACATTTGACGTATTCTTCCTTATTACTAGGCCTTATTAATATTGTTCTTTATTACATGGAAAATACATTATTCTTCCTACATGAAGGGTTATGGAGGTTAGGTCCCTAACATAAGGAGGCATGCACAAAACAACTAGACCTCATCCTTCGACCCTTCATGGGTGTCTCCCTGCCTTATGGTGTAGGAATGCTTGATTGGGTGGATTTTGGTACCCTATTTCACAACTTTCTAAGTTTTAATGAGAAAAAGGATAACGGGGAGTTATTTGGACGCCTATTCCCAAAATCATAACTTAGACTACAATTTTATTTTGTGTTCCTCCTGTGGAGGTTAAATATTTGTTAATTAATGGTTACTTTTAGGATGTGAAAGTGGGATATGAGGTTGGGGTCATGGTCCAACCTCGTTGATTAAAAATCAAGTGAACAAAATATTTTTAATAAATAAATGAATCCCTTCTGATCCTCCCAGATCGCTTATGGGCACGGGGAGAAGAGCATATTATTGTTTCAAGTATTTAATAACAACCTTTTGAGTATGTGGTGACGTTGTGTGCAAGAAGTGAAAGTGTGTAATGATTTTCAATAAGTTAGTGAGAAAAGTTTTAACATGTGGAAATCGCTTAGTCCTTTACGAATCTTGCTTACTTCTAACTTACAAAATTTCACAAAAAATCCTTGCAAAAATGGAAAAATACCTAGGTAACTAGCACGGTGGACATGTGGGTCCTTACTTTTGAGCTTTAATCTCCCTATAATCTTCTATAATCTAAGAAATATTTGAAACTATTCCTATATTGTAGACATGTGGGAATGTATGGACCCTTACAAATCCTTTAAACTTACTAGGTTGTTTTCTCTAAACAATTGAAACTATCCGAAGATTGTGCACATGTGGGAATAAATGGGTCCTTACAAATCTTTTAGATTATGTTTTAACAAGAAAACTAAGAGGCATTGGTCTCTCCTAAAATGAATGATTTTGAAGGGAGATGAAGGTTTATTTAAGTAATATATATTTTTTTTATTTCCAAGGCCACACAAGGGTGCAAGGAAATAGCATACTCCAAGATTGTCGAAATATTATTCTAGTATCGATTTAATGTGATGATTTGCAAAAGTAAAGATTTCAATGTTTGGAATTCAAACGCTAAACTTAAGCCATCCACGTGGCAACCAAGGAAATAAAAGATGTTATGGTTCATTTTAATCCCCCTAGATGTCTATGTGTGACTAAGTATCTATGCAATAATGAATACGAAGGATAATTTTTGTGGCTTTTACAAAGTGCATAAAATAAATATAAGCCAATTGGAAAAACCATCTTCAAAATCCCTTACAATCAAGTGGAAAAGAGATTTTGTGTGGATTTTTTTGCAGACAGTGGCGCAGAGGGAGTGGTTTGTTCGAATGGATAGACGGGTCAATGCACGTTTTCACATGGACCACACATCTATTTACCCTATACCCATGCACACACGGAGAAATGGTGGGCCAAAAATTAGAAATGAGTTCTATCAACTCAAGGCTGAGTTGTAGCATTTGAAGGGTAGGCTAGGTCAAATTTGGACCCTGCAAACACCAGAAAGTGAGAATGAAATATTTAATATCCTAATTGGGGAGGAATTGGATCCTTATCTCGAGTATGGTTATCAATATGTTGGGTTTCTTTTTCCACTTGCGTGAGCAAAAAGAGGTCCCTTGACTATCTAGTTAGGCCAACAAGAAAACACAACAGTTTGTTCGTTGATAAGTGGCTCAACTAAATAGAAAACAAGAAATAAACAACAAAGGTATAAAAACTAAACTAAGAATGTATATAACATCAAAAATAAATTTGAAATAAGACAAAGGGATGGATACCAATGGAAAGTGGTCTTCATATTGATAACACCTAGGAGAAAAGTGGGACTTAAGAGTCCCCTCTTCCTCCTTGGGAGGGCTCTTGAGTCCCCCAAATAAAAATCTTTCTCTCTTCTAAAAATGTCTAAAAATGGAAATATAATGATGAAGACTTGATTGTTGAAATTTTGAAGAGGAGAGAGGTTCAACACTTTCTATGAAAGCTCAAAGAGTTCTAGGAGAAATATGGATTCTCTAAGACAAATTGAACAACATAAAAACACTCAAAATTCATCTCTTTCCTTGCACACCTTGGTCATGTATTTATAGGACCAATGCAAGCTTTTTATTAGCTTGCTCATAGTTGTTGGTTTTGGAGCCTAATTATCTTCCTATTTCATAGGTCTTTGTTTTCAGCTGTGTTTATACCCCATGAAGACTGCACACCCCAAAATAATATACACCCCTCCATGCGGGGGGGTTGCAAGGGGGGATTGCTAGTTCCTGGGGCAAGAGGGCCCCTAGAGGGGGTTCGGGGGACAGCGTTCCCCGATGGGGGTTCAGGGGGAGAATCCCTCGAAGGAAAAATTGCCTTGTAAATGTATATTTTAATTTCATAGTAAATATGGACCGTTCATTATAAAGTCGCATATCTGACGATAGAAGTTATGTTAAGGTTTTTTTCCCTAGAAGGCAACCCTCTTTTATGAGGGAAATTTATTGCGTCTATGAATCATTGTGAATATTGTATTCTGAGAGAGGATACTATGAGAGAAAGAAGAGGAAGTTACATCGAGTGTGTTGTAGGTTGTATCCCTTCATTTGTTGGATAATAAAAAGGAAGGACCTGGCAATTTCCCTGGTGTACATAGCCCACATTGGGTGAACCATGTATATCTATGTCTCTATTGTATTGTGTATCTTCTATGTTTTATTTCCACATTTTTTTTATTTTGTTGCTCTGCGATCCTGGTTTTATAACAATAGTGTGATTCAGAGGAATTTTAGGGTGCTTCCCATTCTTTTACTATCCCCAAGGAAAGATTTCAGGTCGACCTTGTGGTCTTTTCATGGTACACTTTGACTTGGAAGTGGTTGAGGCACGACCAAATGCATTAATGCATCATTTTTGCTTCTACGCAGGTTCTTGTGGAGGCAGTGTTGAACACTCAACACACCCTAAAATGTCTATGTCCATTTCTACTTTTTGGGTACCACTTGATCATTTGCACTGTCTATTTTCACTTTAGTATGAAACTTATGCTTGCACTTATCTTTTATGTTTCATGTTTGAATTTCTTAAAGTCTTCTTGAACATACAAAAAATAATCATCATAAATTTAAATGGGACTTAACAACTACTTAAGAAATCGACAATCTAAAGATTTCCCCAACACGCTTAGGAAGTTCGACATCGGTAAAGGTTAAAGGTGAAGAAAATCACTTGAGAAGTTCAAAATAGTTGAGCACCAGTCTTCATCGATGTCGGTGGATGAAAGTCTCTCTTTTCTACGAATGAGCTCTAACATGAATATCGCCGAAGACCGATCCTTTCGGCTTCGGCAGAAAAATAAAAAGAGTAAGCACCGTGCAAGGAGAGGAGTGTTATAGTCGACCATCGACTCCCGAAACTTTTTCGACGATGGAAGGTTACGAAGATGATAACCTGCTAAGAAGCTATGCACTTGAACTTTCCTCAATCCCCATCCCCGATGCCATCGGCATTAGAAGTTTTTGTTAGGAAGATACCAGCCAAACTCCGATGTTTCCTTGCATTGAGCTCCTAAAGTGGCTCATTGACCACACCGATGCACAATTTTTTTTGATTAATGACGATAATGGTGGATGCTTCGGCATTTTCTTGCCATCAAAGGTTCAAATTTACTACAAGCTCAGGGAGCTGGAAGAAAAGCTGAGCACTCATTTTGTTGTGAGTTTCTATGCAGCACACGATACTAGAAAAATCATGGCGTCATGCTGGAGGGAAGATAAAAACTTCATGAACCGAACTGCCGACTGGTATCTGACGACCAATATAAGGGAACCATACATATATCTCATGGCGCTTCTCTACAGTTTGCATGGGGAGAAATATTTCTCCCGGTTTTCAGAGGCTTGGATGCCTATAGATTTTACGATGGCCATTTCAAGCACGAGCTTCAATTGGGGTGTGATCATCTCCAAACAACTGAGCACTTTCATTAGACAAGCCCAAACACTGAAAGAGGGAGAAACCCCCTCCTTCTACACAGCCTTGTATCTGCTGGACATCATCTATGCCAGGAAAATTTTCTATGGAATGAATCTAAACTGACACTCCTTGGAGCTCCAGGTCCATGTATACCTCAACATCTTATGGGAAAACAGGTAC
This sequence comes from Picea glauca, assembly GCA_000966675.3. Lineage (NCBI taxonomy): Eukaryota > Viridiplantae > Streptophyta > Pinopsida > Pinales > Pinaceae > Picea > Picea glauca. The sequence continues at coordinate 225,441 of JZKD02S2436881.1, forward strand.
AAAATATCCTATGCTCTTATCTTTGACCAGTTTATTGCACACACTTATTTTTTGTTGTTCAGGAAAGAGTGCCCTAGGCTGTCAGATGAAGAAAAAAAGGTTATATGAAAAGTGGGTCACTAGTATCTAGATGAGCGCGAGACCTACATCGGGGTTTTCTGCGTCACATGGGCACCCCATTTGTTAGCCATATATGTTCCCGATCGACTAGTGTTAGGAGAAATTTGCTATCAGACCATTCTACAAGGATACAATGCCACTTTAGTAAAGGACAAGAAGCAGGTCTTCATACCGTATGGGTTTCATATTGGCTTCTACATGGTCAAAGACAGCACGCATGCTAAGCAAGAAGGGATAAGTCAATTAGAATTTCCAGTTTCAAAATGGTCGATTTTTCCAACATGATCCCAAGGGCCTGGTCCTACAACATGCATCACAGGTATCATCTTGTTGGCATTATGCCCATGATCGGTTAGAAGATGAAATTTTCACCGAAAACGCTCAAGACTGGAATGAGGTGGCAGCAAGGAGGGATGATCCTTGAACAGCTAGGTTCAAAGCTATGAGTTGGGAAGAGAAAGCGACGTCTTTGGAGCAGAGAACTCAATAAATTCTCAGGACTCAAGAAGGAACGGTAGCATCTAAATTGAGTGAAGCAATAGGTGATCCCCAAAAAGGCATTAAAGCGACAAGATTTTATCAGGGATCCCCGGTACAAATCAGGGATTTCCCTGAAATTCAAGTTTCACAGGGGATGGGTGAACCTTTGTACCAAAAAAGCCAATTGCTAATGAAGTGGGTGCAAGATGATCTGTACCTTATCATAAAACCTGTGCTTCCAACTGGTATCCGGGAATATGGACCGAGGGAGCCAAGCAGCCCTGGTTCCATAAATCCTGGTAACACCAACGAGTTAGGCAATCCTGAATCCACAACATCACCAGTCAATTCTCCGGTGGGCGAGAAAACTCAACCAGAGATAGGCCAAGTGTCGATAGAAACACAAGCACCTAATCCCCTGAGGAAACTTATACATAAATAGTGATGAAGAGAGCCCAGAGCCATCTCACGACACCATGTGCATGTCTAAGAGGAAGACGGTCCCGAGAAAACTTCTTCCCTTGAGCCCAAAGTTCGAGACAAGGAGGTTTCACAAAAGGAAATAGAATCCAAAAGTAGCCTCGAAACAAAAGAACCCAATGAATTGGAAACTAAAGTGGATCCGAATGACAAGCTCGAACCAGAGGAGACAAAGAAAGAATACCCGCAAAAGGAAATTAGTGGTTCTGCGGCCAAGGAGCAAGTAAGTAATGATTCTATACCTGACACCTCTATTCTGCCCAATAATCAAATCCCCGATGAGCGACAAGTAGAGGTCGGACCTACGAGGCATAGCGAGGAAGTTCAAGAGCCCAATCTTGAACAAATATACACCACCGGTAGCCTGGAAAACAAGCTCACATGGGGCGATCAACAGATACCAGAGCCAGTAGACGAGGTAGCAGATATCTATGCAATATCCTATGATCAAAAGAGAAAGGCCATTGTTCAAAGGACTTCAAAGAAAAGAGGTATCATGTTGGATCACTCCATCATGGTTACTACAGAGGAAAACTTGATCAACACAGCAGATGCCCGGATGTCTGAAATGATTGGCGTAGGAAAGTCCCTCTCAGATGCCACATTGGATAGAGCCAAGAGAGATGAAAAGAAGCTGGACGCCACGCTAAAGGAGCTCGAACACTTGTGCCATCTGGCCAAATACTATAAAGGAGCCACATAGACCGTTGTGTATCTGAAAAGTGAGTTCGAAGGAGTCTACAATGAGTTCAAGAAGGAAAGACACTTGTTAACTGCGAACGTAGCTAAGTTCTGGGAGGACACTCTCATGGCACTCACGACATGGAAGGAGATGGAATGATGGTATGAAAGGGCGCAACAAGAGGTAGAAATACTCGAGTACATTGAGGAAGTCCAACAGGGCCAAGAGAAGGAAGAACGCGACATTCAGATGGTGGGAAAAAGTAGTCTTAATTGCATGAAGAGATAAGCCAAATACTGGGCTAAGATGTCTCAGGACCCATACAGAGAAATCCAAGAGAAATGTACCATATGCAAGAAGCACTGGGACAAAATTAATAAAGTAATGAAGGATGTCGAGTTCCCTGAGTTCGACACCCCTGATAAATTTACCGACTTGAGCGACGTGGTCAAGTTGTATGCCGAAAAAGACTATATATGGATCGAAGGGTTCACAAAGATAACTGATGTGAGGCCAGGGCAAGTGAAACAATTCGCAGAAGATCCGATCAGATCCCAAACCATGCAAAAACAATTGAACTCCAGTTTAGTAAGTACCGAGCACATGCAGTGGACATTAGGGGAATATATGCGGCTCCAATGGAACAACACAGATTTCCATGGGCCCAAACTTGTAAAGAACTATTTATCAGCTAGTCTGAATATGAGAGAAGTCACCCTTTCTGATAAAGATCTTGGGTCGACTGTTAAATAAACTGTTAGAAGATAACGCCACATGGAAATTTTTGTTTTGTTTAAACTGCACTTAGCCGTTAATTTCAGTTAAAACTTTATATTATAAATAAGGACATCAACCAATTATTCAAGGGTCAATGGTTGTTGTAAGAACTCTTTCTTTTTGGTTGTTAAGAATTATTTTGAGGCTGCTATGAATTGAGAAGTCTTTCTGGACCAAAGACAAGCTATTTTCATCAAATGCATGTGATTGGACTTGGAGAAGAACTACTTTCTATCATGTTTCATGAATGATGCAGTAATGAGTAAGAGCAATTAATTCTGTTGTCAAGTTATCTAGTGCAATGTTTTGATGTTCGTTGCTTTAAAGATGAAGATAAATCGTTGTGTTATTATGTGATGAATGGTTATGGTAGATGAATTATTTTGCTTTCCATTATCTTATTACATATGTGCTTTCTTTCTGATAATTAGTTTCTCATACAATAATTGGATTCTCACATGGTTAATGTATTAGTACTAGGCCTGTGGTATAGAGTCATTGTCTGCATGTTGAGTAGCGGGTTATCCCAAGCTCAGCCTCTTCCCCAGTAGTTAAACCTTAATCCTGTTAGTTGTCAAGTTGGTTCATATTGGCTTGCATCTCTCATACTAGCCCCACCTAAGAGAAAATACAGAAGAGAACAGTCCTAACTAAAGGAAGAGCCTTCACAAGAAAACACAAAGCCCATCGATAAATTGGTCAGATCGCAAGATCTGGAGAACCATTCCATCTTCAAACACTGTGGAGTCTAATTGGGCCTCAGTGGTGGGTTTGGTTCCTACTGTTGAGTTAAGGGATTTAAGACCCATCAACAAAAATGGCACTAGAAGAAGGGCATGAGAATGAATGGATGAATATATATTTTATCTATCATTTCAAGTAGCTACAGATTCGTAACAACCCACATGCATGGCTAGTCCTTCACAAGACAACCCACACACATTGAGTATTCCCAAAACGAATAACTCACCCCATCCCGAGGAAGAACAATTATTTCCCGAAATACCTTATGCTCTTCCTCATGAGGAATTAAATTAGTTTAGAAGACTTACAAGATCCTACACCCGACAAATCAATGAGTTTCCATTAACCTCAATACTTCCTTGAAGAAAACAAATAAGAAGACTGATGGTAAATACTCCCAACGAAGTTTTCATACACATGGTAGAATACTTGATAGACTTTGCGATCACCGAAATTGAACACCCTCTGAATCTTATCCCCGAAACGCCTGCCGATGACATCTCTGAGTGTGAAGACTTTTTGAAAGAAGAGGAGTTCAACTCAGATTCTGAAGATATGGAAGGTGATAATGACCATGAGGAGGAAAGAGAAATCCCACTTCATAAAAACCATCCTTGGTTGGTCGGAGATGCTGTGGCCGTCCCTGCACGAGTACATAATATTCCCCGGCACCCGGAGAAGCTACTTCCCAAGTATGACCCCGAAAATTCAGGTTTACCTAAAGATCATATCAAGGAGTTCATACTCATAATCAGACTTATGAACATTCAACATGAAGACTTATTCTACAGACTTTTCCCCTACACGTTTGAAAAATCATCTTCCACGTGGGATTTTAATTAGCCAGTAGGATCTATAACTAGCTGGACTAAGTTCCAGAAATATTTTCTAGATTAATTTGTGAAAGAAACTACTACGGGAGATATGATGGATGAGTTGTTCGAAGCCACCATGAGTCCAAAAGAGAGGGTCAAAGATTCATGACCATCTTAAACAAATTTCATCCCACGACAAAACCAACTCAAGAGTTAAAAATTGAGGTTTATGCCAACGCGCTCTCGGCTTCTATTTCTATGTTTGTAAAAAGAGCCACTAAGAAAACCCTGGCGGGAAATTTTGAAGAGGCCAAGAAAATAGAATTCTATATGAAAGGATGTAAAGAAGGCCAGGCCTCTCTAGTGAAAAAAGAAACCCATCCATCTCTAAGGAGATGACTCCTTTTGACTAGATTGTCGGGTAAACCGACTGAACAAAATCCTGACAAGGGTAATGGAGATATAGAATACATACAACGCATGGTTAAGAAATTATCAAACGAGATCATAGACTTGAAGAGAAGCACAGGAGAGGGAAACCAAGGCCAAATGCCCTATAATCCTTTCTTTAAAAGAAACTCTCCTTTCAAAGCAATTGAACCTCCCCCAACCAACTTAATATTGATCTAGGGAATGTCGTGTCTGATTCTTTATGTAGTTATCATCACAAAAACCACTTCGAAAGAGACTACCCTCAATGGGTACATGCCATGAATTTGATGGCCAATCGGTTTCTAGATGAAGTCTCCCTGACCAAACAACCTAACAGTTTGGTTATGAATATTGTTGACCAGGAAGAGATTGACCCAGCACGAGATACAACCATGCTGATATGGGATCCCGACCTGATCATGCCTTTCAGCGATCTGTTTGAGTCTTGGGGACAAACCACAGAAGTTTCAGTGATACAAACGCATAGTAAAGGTCCATCTGTCTCTAAATATGTCGACGCCACCCAGGCCTCGAGAAGTAAGTTAACCCCCAATCGCCCGAAAACATCTTTCGATCCCGATAAAAAACCTATAAGCATTCATATCTAGGAATCACCCAAACTAGATTACAATGTGGTTGAAGATTTGAAGAAGCTAAAGGCTAATATTTCAGTTATGGACATATGCAGGATCCCTCAGTAGAAGGACTTTCTGTTACATGCTTTGAAATCTATGGAAAGCCCGATGGTGGGTAATGGTCCAGAAATAAATCTGTCTCCCACAGATCCGGTAGGAAAACCAACCATGAACACCAGTTCAGGAGATAGAAAGGAGAAAACTTTTGTCCCATCATTCCTCTTAACGTTTGAAGTCTTCAATAGAAAACTTCACAACTGTTTGGTAGATTCTGGAGCATCTTCCAATGTCATGCCCTTGTCTATTTTCAAAAAATTAAATGTCGTTCCTCTCAAGAGTGAAAAACATGTCATACAACTAGATAGAGCCCAGGTCAAGGTCATAGGAGAACTCAAGGATGTGATGATCAGAATGTCGACACACCCCATGTTTGTGCAAGTGATAGACATTATTGTAGTAGATATCCCAGAGGCATATGGGCTATTACTGAGTCGATATTGGCCTGAAAATCTAAACGGATACTTCAGTACAGACTGGGCACACCTCTGGCTACCATTGAAGGGATACAAGAACATGATCATAATCGATAGGGAGAGATATCTGAAACATACAGTCACTAATCTAGAAACCCCGAACGAACCCTCATCCACAAATTTCCCCATACTGGGAAATTATTCTTGCGACTCCTACTTCAAGAACTTTTATCCTACCTTGTACGATGTTCCCCTTACCCAAAAATATGAAATAGGTTTTCAAGAGAAATTTCCGATACTGACAGGGGACACCCTCTTCTGTCAAAACCCTGCACTAGAGATTGTAGAACAAAAGATCGGAAAGCAAGAAATTAATAAGGGAAAAGAAAGGAGTGATTGTCGTTCACAAATATGGACCCTCTATTTTGATGGATCTAAATCACAAAAAGGGTCAAGAGCAGGTGCATCCTCATCGATCATAAAGGTAAACGTCATTTCTTGTCCTGTAGACTAGAATTCGAATTTACCAACAACACTGCCGAGTATGAAGCTCTAGTACAAGGATTAAAGAAAGCCATAGATTTGGATGTCAAAGAACTGAAAGTTTTTGGAGACTTTGAAAATATTCTTAGACAAGGAAGAAATACTATACACTAAAATTCTACTCACCTGAAGAACTATTAGCAGGAGGCACATAGGTTAATAGAGCACTTTGAGGCTTTCAATATCACTACAATCCCTAGAGCAAAAAATATTCTTGTTGACTCCTTGGACACAACCGCTTCTGAGGTATCACCTTTAGAATATTATGAAGCCTCCTGATTCACTGTGGAGTTTCTCTGCAAACCATCGGTACCTAATAACATTTCAAATTGGAAAGTCTTTGAAGGAGATGAATAGATCATAAACTTCTTAACCAACCAAGACAATTTCAAATATCTCACTATTGATGATGAATAATTCCAAGAGAAATCAACAGAAACTGATCCTCGGATAGGACAACCTATGGATAAATCAAAGGCTCACACAATCCTGAAAGGGATAGCTAATATAGAAAATTTGTTTGATCTGAAAGAGAAATTTAAGGGACCTAAAAACGCGAATACCGGTAGCTCTTGTCCCCTGCATGAAACTATAAATCTTGGGACCCCAGAAAACCCAAAGAATGTGAATCTCGACAAGACTATATCTAAGGAAGAGAGGAAAGCCTACCTCAAATTATTCAGAAAATACCAGGATGTCTTCACGTGGTCCTATAAGGATTTGAAAACATATGATACCTGCATCATTCAACACACCATCCCGTCAAAACCCATAGTGAAACCTTTCCAACAGAAGCTTCGAAAGTATCACCCATCCCTAGAACCTCTCATGTATCATAAATTAAAGAAGCATTTAGATGCCAAGATCATTTTCTAGGTTAGGCATTCCACCTGGGTAGCGAATCTTGTTCCGGTGAGGAAAAAGTCGGGAGAAATCCGCCTATGCGTATATTTTAGGAACCTCAACAGAGATTCTGAAAAAGACAATTACCCAGTCCCGCCGATGGAACAACTCCTGTAGACCACGTCTAGGTCGAAGATCTTCTCTCTACTAGACGGTTTCTTAGTTTACAACCAAGTATTGGTTTCAGAGGAAGATCGTTTAAAAACCACCTTCTGAACCAAATGGGGAACCTTCACTTATAAGCACATTCCTTTTGGGTTAATTAACGCAGGAGAAACCTTCCAAAGGGACATGGACGTAGCTTTCTGGGGACTAATCGATAAATGTGTGGTAGTGTATCTAGATGACGTAACAGTGTATTCGAAGAATAGAGAAGAGAACATTCAACACTTAACTTAGATTTTTGAGAGGTGTAGGAAATACGGTATATCCTTAAACCCTAAGAAAAATATCTTCAGTGTCGAGGAAGGTAAGTTGTTAGGTCATATTATATCTCAAGTAGGGATTTTCATAGACCTGGAAAGGATTAAGGCCATAGATCAACTTCCATTACCCCATAACAAGAAAGCTATGTAGTCCGTTTTTGGGCAAATCAATTTTGTGAGGAAGTTCACTCCTGACTTCACAGAAATCATCAAACCCTTACAAAAGATGATTCACAAGGATGTTGAATTTAAGTGGAATGATGAGAGAAAAGATGCTTTCAACAATATCAAAGTTGCCATATCCCGAGCCCTGGTATTGCAAAGTCCCAATTTCAATAGAGACTTTTCCCTTTATAATTTCACCTCTGACCAATCGTTAGCTACAGTTTTGACTCAGAAGTATGATGACAACAATGAAGCCCCAGTGTCATTTATGAGTCCTAATCTTCAAGGAACTGAGCTCAATTATCCTTCTGTAGACAAACATGCCTATGCGTTTTATAAGGCAGTAAAGCATTTCAGGTCTTACATTCTCAAGAATCACACTAAAGTAATTGTGTCGCACCCTGCAGTTTGATCCTTGTTTACCCAACAAGAAATGGGCGAAAGAAGAGGGAATTGGATGGCAGTAGTCGAGGAATTTGATCTAGATATAAATCCTGCCAAACTAGTAAAAGGACAAGGGTTATGAAAGCTTGCAGCCGAAGCCCAGGATCAAGTAAATGAAGATTTCAGATGGGAGAATGAAATGGCACTATGGTGTGGTGAAGTAGAATACATCTCCCCAGGACAACACTCCTAGTATGAGGATTTAACTTATTTTCTACATCACGGGGCTTGTCCCGAAAACCTCAACCCTAGGAAAAGGAGAGCCCTGAGATTAAAATCTGCACAATATCACCTTGTAAATTCGGTGCTCTTTCGGATCAATTATGATGGGGTACTATTAAGATGTCTCGAACGTGAAGACACAGACAAAGTGCTGAAAGAACTCCATGATGGCCCCACCAGGGGACATTTTGCAGGAAACACCACCACTCATAAGTTTCTGAGAGACGACTATTATTGACCCACCTTGTTCAAAGTCGCTCACAGTTACGTTAGAAACTATAAGAATGGTCAAATAAGTGATGGAAAGGAGCAAAGAGCAGCATTCCCACTCAAACATGTGACTATCTTTAGGCCTTTTGAGTAGTGGGGGTTGGATATCATAGGATAAATTACACCTAACTCTTCAAAACTGCACAAGTACATTCTTACTTCCATCGACTATTTCACAAAATGGGTAGAGGCCATTCCACTGACTCATGTAGAGGAGAAGATAGTGATCCAATTCATAGAACAACAACTGATTACAAGGTTTGGTGTCCCTTCTATTCTGGTTTTTGAAAACGCAACTTACTTTTCTTCCACCCTATTGACGAAGTTTTCTCTGGACAAAGGAATCATAATCAAGTACTCTACAAATTACTATCCCCAGGGAAGCGGTGTGGCAGAATCAACTAATAAAAACCTGGTAAGGTTGTTAAAGAAGATGGTTATAGATAACCAAATAAATTGGCACAATCTAATCCATAATGCTTTATGGGACAATAGGGTCACACCCAAAGAAGATATAGTAAATTCCCCATACTTTTTGGTCTACGAGCAAGAATCCATCCTCCCAAATGGGCTCTATCTTCTGTCTCTTCAACTGGCCCAAGATTCCAACGAAGAACCCTCATCAGCCATGCAACAAAGAATTAACACTATGCTCATGCTAGAAGAAGAGAGAGAAAAGGATAAGTTAAAATTCCTATCTCACCAGAAGATAGCGAAAAGATGGTTCGATAAACATAAGGCTAAAGAAAAGAACTTTGAAGTAGGAGACTTAGTCCTGAAGTGGGACAGAGAAAATGAACCAAAAGGGAAACATTATAAGTTTCAGAATCTATGGCTTGGACCTTTCCAGGTGGTTGAGAAGATTGGGGTAGGAACTTATCGGTTGCAGAATATGAGGAGGCAACCTGATGCCCTCCCAGTAAATGGCCAAGCCCTAAAACAATACTTCCAATAATCAACAAAAAAAAGAAAAAAAAATTGAAAATGAATAAAACAATAAATATGTGTGTTTTATGTTCTTTGTTGAGTATCTTCACGATTGCAAAATACTTCTTTTGTTGTTTCTTTTCTTTCTGGTTTTCTGTTCTTTTGAAGGTATGTCCGGAAAAACGATGGTTGGCCTTAAACTCACACAAAGTAGCAAACCCTATTTCTAACTCATCGCTCACTTACAAACACCAGAAGCACTAGAAAACTTGTGGTCACTTTGAGGAATCCTCTATCCAACCTGAGAAAATGAACAGCTTCGGAGAAATGTCAGAAATGTCTACTTTGTGGATCAGTAATACCTCAAGGGAAATAAGGAAATATGGAAAAGACTACATGCACCCAGAAGATGGAATTGGCAAAGCATCCACCTTAACCGTCTCACCTAGAAAATAAATAGACATCCTCCTCTCCCACTCACTCAGTGCATCATGCTGAAATAAAATTTATATTATCAAAAGAGTGAACAATAGGAGAGGGTATTTAGATATCACCATCGGGGCTATGAATGTTTGCTGGTAGCAGAGCAAGGTCTGTGATATCGGGGTGACTCCGTCAGGGCGCTGGACGCTCGTTGGCAGAAGAGCGACACCGAAGTAGGTGAGTAGAAGTAATTAAAGCCCTCATGTCGGTTAATACTTTTCTAAGATTTTGTAAAAAGGGGGCATGAGTCAGGGTCAAAGGAAACGAAGGAGGAAAGAGGTTAAAACCCCACAGGTAGACCCGGAAGCATCAACGGAAGGACATCAAAGGAAAAGGTTAAGAGGTTCTGATTTAAGACCAACTAAGATTCTCCATCAGCTTCTGTATCAGCCAAGCCTTGGAGGAGGAACATATATTCTGCTTTCACCCAGTGAATCGCCATTTGTTGAACACTCAACACACCCTAAAAAGTCTATGTCCATTTCTACTTTTTGGGTACCACTTGATCTTTTGCACTGTATGTTTTCACTTCAGTATGAAACTGATGCCTACGCTTATATTTTATGCTTCATGTTTGAATTGATTAAAGTCTTCTTGAACATACAACAAAGAATCATCATAAATTTAAATGGGACTTAATAACTACTTAAGGAATCGACAATCTAAATATTTCCCCAGCACACTTAGGAAGTTCGACATCGGTAAAGGTTAAAGGTGATGAAAATTGCTTAAGAAGTTCAAAATAGCCGAGCGTCGATCTTCATTGGCGTCGGTGGACAAAAGTCTCTCTTTTTTGTGAATGAGATCTGGTAGGAATATCGTCAAAGACTGATCCATTTGGCTTCAGTAGGAAAATGAAAAGAGTGAGTGATGTGCAAGGAGAGGAGTGGTATAGACGACCACCGACTCTCGAAATTTTTTTAGCTACAAAAGGTTACGAAGATGATAACCCACCAAGAAGCTGTGCACATGAACTTTCTCCGATCACCGATCCCCGATGTCATCGGCATCAGAAGTTTTCATCAGGAAGATACCAGCCAAAATCCAGTGTTTCCTTGCATTGAGCTCCTAAAGTGGCTCATTGACCACACCGATGCACAATTTGTTTTTATGAATGACGATAATGGTGGATGCATCATATTTTTCTTTCCATCAGAGGTTTAGAGTTACTACAAGCTCAGGGATCCAGAAGAAAAGATGAGCACTGATTTCATTGTGAGTCTCCATGCAACATATGATACCAGGAAAATCATGGCGTCAGGGTGGAGGGAAGATAAAAAATTCACGAACCGAACTGTCGGATGGTATCCGACGGCCAATCTAAGGGAACCATACATATATCTCATGGATCTTCTCTGCATATTGCATGGGGAGAAAGATTTCTCCTAGTTTTCAGAGGCTTGGATGACTCTAGATTTTACGATGGCCATTTTAGGCACGGGCTTCAATTGGGGTGCCATCATCTCCAAACAGCTGAGCACTTTCATAAGACAAGCCTAGACGCCGAAAGAGGGAGAAACCCCCTCCTTCTACATGGCCTCGTATCTGCTGGACATCATCTATGCCAGGAACGTTTTCTCTAGAATGAACCTAAACTGGCACTCTTCGGAGCTCCCGGTCCATGTATACTTCAACATCGTATGGGAAAACAAGTACAAAAAATCCTATGCTCTTATCTGTGACCATCTTATTGCATGCATTTATTTTTTGTTGTTCATGAAAGAGTTCCCTAGGCTTTCAGATGAAGCAAAAAATGTTATATCAAAAGTGGGTCACTGGTATCTAGATGAGCGTGAGACCTACATCAGGGTTTTTGGTGCCATAGGGGCACTCCATTTGTTACCCATATATGTTCTCGATTGACTAGTGTTAGGGAAATTTTCTATCAGACCATTCTGCAAGGATACAATGCCACTTTAGTAAAGGACAAGAAGCGGGCCTTCATACCGTATCGGTTTCATATTGGCTTCTACATGGTCAAAGACACCATGCATGCTAAGCAAGAAGGGCTAAGTCAATGAATTTTGTTTCCAAACTGGTCGATTTCGCAAACATGATCCCAAGGGCCTGGTCCTACAACACGCATCGCAGGTATCATCCTGTTGGCCTTATTCCCATGACCGGTTCGAAGATGAAATTTTCATTGAAAATGCTCAAGACTGCAATGAGGTGGCAGCAAGGAGGCTAATCCTCGAACAACCAGGTTCAAAGCTATGAGTTGGGAAGAGAAAGCGATGTCTTTGAAGAAGACAAATCAAGAAATTCTCAGGACTTGGGAAGGAACGGTAGCATATGAATCGGGCGAAGAAATAGGCGATTCCCAAAAAGGCATCGAAGAGGCAAGAGTTTATCAGGGATTTCCCTAAAATTCATGTTGGACAAGGGATGGATGAACTTTTGTACCAACAAAGCCAGCTGCTAATGAAGTAGATGTAGGATGATCTGTACCTTATCATAACACTTTCACTTCCAACTGGTATCCGAGAAGGCATCCTGACGGAGCCAAGTGGCCTCGGTTCCATAAATCCTAGTAACACCAATGGGTTAGGCAATCCTGCATCCACAACATCGCCGGTCAATTCCTCGATGGGCGGGACAACTCAACCAGAGACAACCCGGGTGTCGATAGAAACACAAAAACCTAATCCCTTGAGAAAACTTATACACATATATAGTGACGATGAGAGCCCGGAGCCATCTCACGACACCCCTGTGCGTGTCCAAGAGGAAGACGTTCCCGAGAAAACTTCTTCCCCTGAGCCCGAAGTTGGAGACAAGGAGGTCTCGCAAAAGGAAGTAGAAGCAAAAATCGGCCTCGACACAAAAGAACCCAATGAATCAGAAACTGAAGCGGATCCTAATGATGAGCCCAAATTAGAGGAGACAAAGAAAGAATCCCCGCAAAAGGAAATCGACGCTTCTGTGGCCGAGGAGCAAGTAAGTAACAAGTCTGTACCCGACACCTCTATTTTTCCCAATACTCAAATCCCCGACAAGAGACAAGTAGAGGTCGGACCTGTTAGGACCATATATTGTACCCTTTTTGCCCATATTTTTGCCATGGTTATACCCTCCATCATCTATATTTAGACTTATATTATCATTTCACTTGATCACTCCAAGGTACATAACGTCCTTTCTCATTACTACACGTTTAATTTGTTTTGCATGATATTTTACATTACTTTTGGTCTTAACCATTGATTAGAAGTACATAAGTG
>JZKD02S2436881.1:238691-257575 GCA_000966675.3 Picea glauca
TTTTTTGGGCCAGAGTTCTCGTTTTGAGGTCACAGTTCTCATTAAGTTGGTAACTATGTTTTTAGTCTTGAGTCAATTTACACCTCAGTTAGACTAGTGAAGTGGAGGCTTGCATTGAAACCTCAAAATTATCACCAAGTGTTGCATGCATACCTCAATATCATCACCATGAGTGCACACTTACCTTAGGATGATCACCAATAAGGAACCACACATGTGCATTCATGATTCTCTCCTCACTCCATTAGTTATTAGTAAATTAACTAATGAACACATGGCCAGTTAACTAGGACTAGGTGGCAGTTCACTCCAGTGTCTATCAGTGAATGTCTATATCTCTCTAGATCGCTACTATGGAAAATTAGTTTTCTCATGTTGAGTATATCATGTGTAATTTTACCATCACTCATTCAGTTAATACAATTCTTTCATTCTTCTCTATTCTCTTGTCTCTCACAAGATTTGTGTGTATATTTTATAATAGATAGGTTCACCATGAAAACTTCTCATGGTATCAAAGCCTTCATCGCTAGGATAAAGCACACAAAAATTTCTATCTATAGGTTGTTTGAGCAGGCCATTTTGGGGAACAACACAACAATTATTGAAGATAGTTAGAAAAGGGACCGAAAAAGGAGCATGCGTTGGACATAAGGGAAAAGTAGCACCAAAAAAGTAGGAGAGCGATGAGGAAATGGTTGGATTGTAGACCAGCCACGTGTTGGAAGTTAGAAAGTGGACAAACCTAATCCACTTAGGGTTAGGTTTTTGGTCATTGATGTAACAGATTTTAACCCATTTTTGTAGTATAAATATATGTATTGTGAGATATGAGGAGATCGATTTAAAGTTTGAGTATAGGTTATGAGTCACAATTACTAGTCATTAGTTTTGGTTGAGAGCCGTGGAGATAATATTGAGTTAGTTTTGGAGACAGAGTTGTGGATTTTAATCGAGGGTAATATCACAAGTTGTGGAGCTTGCTGCAATCTTGTTAGCCTCACATATAGAAGTGAATATCATATGAACTTCTGATGTAATGCACACAACACAATGCTTTGATGAAGATGAATAAAAGAGTGAATAATGCCAGATCTTTGTGGACATATCCCAAGGGGGTGAACCATGGTAAAAATTGTGTCTTTATGTGGAATGGTAGCCTTATTTATTGCAATGACTTTGTTTATGTTGAATGAATGAATCTGGTAGAATTAAAATGCAACGCACATTAGAATAAGTCATGATCATTACTGCAGAATGAATGTGAATGAATGAATATGATTATAGAATGGTAGATTTGATATGTTTGAGGTAGGAAGAATTCCTAACATCCCCATGAGTAAAATCCCTTCCACGATTGCAGAAATCTGGGTCCTAAAGTCCCCAATAAGCCATCTCGGGTGAGACTTTATTGTGCACTATGTGCGCAAGGTTTCCTTCTGGTCTCTAGGAGGGCCGATGGTTTGCAGGGTTTTGTTGGAAACCTAAAGTAGAACCCTTGTTAGCCCAAACATTCCAACAGATCGTTCTATTGCTAGCTAGAACTCAAAAGAAAATATTGGAAGGGTATTGTTGAGAAGGACAGTGAAGAGAATGAAGGAGTAGAAGGGGATGTTTAGACCATGGAATCCTACTAAGCAGGAGATTGAATGATTGTTGGAAACAAAATAGCTCGAGTTTGCACAGAAAGACAATAGAAGTTCCAAGTATACACTGCACCAGTAATTAGAAAGATATGTATTTACTGATCTTCATGAGGCATTTTTCTGTTATTTTCTAGAGATGCTGTAGGATTGGATATTGAGGTTGAAGGAAAATCATCTAACCAACCGGATAAGACCAGTAGAGTGGACTACTAAGAATATTGCATGTCTAGAAAGAGTTAATAATAAATTAATGCACGCAGTCAATTTCTGTCTAGACAATATTATTGCGGGATTTATTATTGAGTTTCCAGTTGATACTGCAAAGTCATACACTGCTGTAGAGCAGGATTTTTTGAAGGGACCAAGAGGAAGGTATATTGTATCACTTTATACGTCAATCGAGATTTTATTACATGATAAAGGTGTGATGAAAATGGAGTCAAACAACTAAATAACTCTATGCGCATGCGGAGACTGGGGGAAGCACTAAGGATGATCTGAGATATGGAGAGAGATTTGGAGAGAGGCTAGAAGAAGGAAGAAATGGAACCCATTATGATGGATGAATATCATATCAAGGAGATGATGGATAAATTGGGAACGACACGCAGTGGAAGACCCTACCGGTATAAGATCAATATTAAGAAGAGGGAATTACCCAAGCAAGAGGGATTGGAAAGTGATGAGGAAGCGGTAGAGGATATCCTTTCTATGGGGAAACTTGAGGAAATCCTGCATGCCAGATATAATAGGAAAAATAGAGGTCAAGGGTTCGGCGTAGAAGAAGGCTCTCCATTCTAGATTAGAATTAGTGGGGAACCCACAACCCCATGTGCGACTAAGACATCGGATAAGAAAGAACCATTTACACAACCAACAATTAGTAGAAAAAGGATTATAATAGGTCGAGGGACCAGTAAAAATTCAACTAGTATTAGTGAGTTATCTACACCACGTGGAGGTGGTAGTACAAAAAAAATTACAATGGCAGGAGAAGATCCAACTATTAGGTTACCAGAGTTTCATGAAGAATGGTCGGAGGACCTAGAGAAGCATTTATTGATCTGTGAGAATATTTGGGCAGCTAAGCTGATCACAGGTGAAGATACAAAAGTGGCACATCTTGCAATTACATTCAGAGACCATGCATTGGACTGGTATATGGGCCTCGCAGTAAACATCCCACAAGAAGCACCTAAAACCATCACAAACGTAAAGAAGGAAATAATCAATGAGTTCCAATGACCAAGTTCAGAAGATCAGTTCATGAATGAGATGATAGAAATCAAACAAAATCCAGGAGAGTCATTTTGGCAGATTAATCAGAAGTTCAAGCGATTGAAAGGTAAGTTGAAGTACCCTATCACATACATGCTTCACATTCATCTATTTGTTAATTCATTATTTCCACATCTTAAGTATCCATTGAGGCAACATAATTTCTAGACTCAGTTTGAGGCTCTGGAAGAAACCTTAAAATTAGAGGAGAATTAGTATAAACATACAGATCCAGTTGTAGAAGAGATGAGAGAGGATCTTAAGAATCTAACATTTTAGTTGAATCATAATTAAGGCAAGGAAAAGAGGGAATCTTTTTGGTGTACATTATGCATAACATAAGGACATCATAAGAATGAGTGCCCAACATTTTTGCAGTACTTGGGAGAAAGAATGTCGAATCCTTTACCCATAGGAGGACCATGGTATGAAATATGTAGAACACATGGACATGATCCTTATCATTTTCCAATGATGCAAAAGTATCAAAAAAATTCCATATTTTCGAGGAGTACTCCTAAGTGAAATTTGGAGTTCTGTATCTCAAGTTATAGCCTCAGGAAGTCAAGGTTCCAAACAAATTTCTAAACAATTCAAGAAAATCGAGCTCACTATTCTTTCAATTTCTAGGCGAATTGTGGCAAAATGCATGCCTTGAAACCTATTCCATCGTATTCCATTTTGAAATACCATTCCAACTAGGTATATTTTGTCCAGAACTAACACCTGGATATTGAGTTATGATGTCTAGAATTTTTTTGCTTAGCAGTCGTCCATCAAATTCATGGATTAATCTTGGCCCTTCATTAAAATTCACCTTTTAAATCCCGCACAAATTGTGGTAGTTAATATTTTAGTGTTTATGTGGTAAAATATTCCATACTCTTCATGTGGAACAAATGAAACTATGGAGTTTGAGCCTTAGGATAATCATAACTTAATAAGAACATTTATGGTTTACTTGACCAGTCAATGCCTAGTCAACATCCATGTCATCATCTAGTCAGCACCCAATCATCACCATATGTCTCACTCTTATAGGTTTCCATAGGCTACCACATGTCATAATGTCATTCTTCACCACATGTCTTAGTGTCATTGGTTTTCATGTTTTCCGCATGTCTTTATGTGATTGGTTAACATGTCTTGGAATTAATTTAGGGAAAAATGTTAACTGTGATAAATGGACATGAGGGGAAGGGAGGTAAAAAGAGTGATGGTGTAGGATATAATATTGGTTTCAGATTCATGGAGTGATGATAAGGGGAGAAGGGGCATCCGAACCCACGAAGGAGATAGGATCGAGTGTGGAGGAGAAAGGTAGTGTAGAGGAGGGGAAGTGAAATGGGGAAGGTGATAAAAAAAAACTAAGTAAATAGGATCGATTGGATGGGTGTATGGAGTGAAAAAAGGGGGAAGGGGAAATGGGCGTGGCACCCCAGGAGAGGGAGAGGAGTGAAGTGAGGATGTGGAGTGAGTTATTAAATAATACTAAGTATGGGAGCATAGTAGAGGATCATAATCGGGGGTATGGGAGATCTCAAGTGTGGATAAGATATTAATAACATAATAATATTAACACTTAATAGAAGATTAAGTTTTAATAAGAGATTAAGTGTGTATAAAATACTAAGATAAATGGAGGGAAAAAAGAGGAGGAAATGGATAGAAGAGGAAGTTATAAGAAGTGTAGTTAGAAGACATGTTGTTGCAATACTAAGTATAAGAGAAGAAAATTAGTACTGATATAGAGAAACCAAATGTGTTGCACATGAATAAATGATCTTTTAGACAAAAATCTGGATATCTTGAGCATAAAGATTCATATTTTTAATCTGTAAGATGTGTGAAAAAATTGAGACTTAGGTATATGTCGTGAACTTATGATCATTCAAAATTTTATTCTTTTGATATCATTTTTTTTATTATCCCAAAGAGTAGGAAATTCTTACCGTATAGTTCAATTCAGTTGGAGAGATATTCTTATTGACATAGTAAATTGAATATGGGTATTTTCATTCAAGTTGTCTAGGAACGGATATGATAGCGGTGTTGGATGCATCTATGAAAATGTGGAATGGGAGAGTCCAATCAGCCCTCTTAGTATAGGAGATTCGGTTACTTTGAATTTCAATTCATCAAGCACATGTTGGCATGTATCCGTCCATACAAACTCAATATTTTTTCTAAGTAAGGAAAATAATGGACGATCAATATGTGAAACATTTTTAATGAATCTACTGTAATAACTAGAATACCCTATAAATATTTGTAAATGCTTCTACGAAGTTGGAGTTGGAAAATTTAGTATTACCTTTGTTTTTTCTTGATCGACTTGAATACCTTTTTCTAAGATTTGATGCCCTAGTACAATGCCATCATTTTCCATCATAAAAAATAATTCATTACTAAGGGAAAGATTTGACTCATTGCACCTAATTAATTTCTTTTCCATATTAGCTAATGCCTCATCAAATTCGTCCCCATATGTTGTGAAATCATCAATATATATTTCCACGCAGTCGTGAACGAGATCCAAGAATATACCTATAACGGCTCGGTAAAAGGTGGCAGGGGTATTACATAAACTGAATGGTATAAAAAAATAGGCAAATGTCCCCCAAGGAGAGGTGAAAATTATTTTCTCTTGGTATTCAGGAGTGATTTAGATCTGGTTGTATCCACTGAAACCATCAAAGAAAGAAAAACACTTCTTTCCTGCTAGTGTATCGAGGACCTGGTTGATAAACGGTAATGGGAAGTGATATTTATGTGTTACTTTATTTAATTGTTGATAATATACACATATTATCCATTTACCAGTTTTCTTCGGTACCATAACAAGAGGGGAAACCCACTGAATATAAAAAATGGGATAGATGAACTTAGCTATAATCAATTTTTGTAGCTCTTCTTTGACTATGTCTCTCATTGTTGGGTTCATCTAGTGTTGAGTTTGATGAATGGGTTTGGATCCTTCCTTAATATATATATGATGTGTACATAGGTCAAGATGGATCCTCTTCATTTTAGAGTAATCCCAGGTGAAGGCATCACTATGATTTTGTAGCACTTGAACCAGTCACTCTTTTTGTTGTTCGATTAGTCCTTTTTTTATTTTCAATGTTTTCCCTGGGATAATTTCTATGGTTTCTATAAGGGATCCTTGGTATTTTTCTTGTACAAGTTTGTGTTCGATGGGTAAGATTATTTTTGAGGATAAGGAAAGATGAGTTTCTAGTTTTGTAATATGCTCAAGAAGGTTTTTGTTTCCTAAGGAAGACGAGGAGGCTATAAAATAATTTATTTATTCATCCTCTATTTTATCTCTTATGGCTAGGTATTTATCTATGGAAAACACTTTATAGGATTCCCCCTCTTCATCACTTTCTTCTCCATCAACCCAAAGTGGTGTTTATAACTCTATGTTGGGTTTGGAAAGAGGGTAGAGAGTTAATTTTTTGGTGGATGTCCCATGGGAAAATTCATATTGCTTGACCAAAACCAGATGTAAGCATCGACAGTGTCCAAACAAGACCATCCCAGGATTAGAGGATACCTGCCCATACAAGTTTTATGTTGTAGGACCATGAAGTCAGCGGGATATTCCCATGAATCCACAAGGATCACTACATCTTCTAGAATTCCATTTGGTTTGATGGTTGACCTATCAGTGAGTTGAAGTACAGTGGGGGTTCCCATAAGGAATGTAAGGCTTAAGGATTGCATGGTCTCATGTGTCATAATGTTAATGGTGGCCCCTAGGTCGATTAACATATTAATAATAAGTGTATTGTTGGTTTTCACATTAACAACTAGAATGCCAGGGTCAGAGTATTCATTTGTGAGAAATCCTCCCATCATTAGGTATGATAGTTTTCCCATGACATGAACAGTTTGGGGATCCTTTCTTTACTACCAGGCTTCCTCAAACAAATTTCTTGTACCACTTTTGAATAAATAGGAACATCCTTAATTTCTTAGAATAATTGTATTTTGACGCACACATTTTTGAGTTCTCCTAAGAAATCAAACTCAAGTTGTATACAATATTTTTCTTTATTTATCCTTTGAGGATAGGGTGGGTTTTGCAGTTTAGGGTGGGAATTCTTAGTTTTTGAAAGTTCCTGAGAATTTTTTTTTTTTTTATTCTTCTCTTGGGACCTACTCATTTAATTCATCAATGCTAATGCAAGGTTGTTCCTTGGTTATATTCTTCCCATATCTAAGGTGAGTATTGTTACTATCTAGGGAAGAGATGGAGTAAGTAGGGTAGGTTGCAAGTCCAACAACTTGCACTAATGGTGCTGGCCTTCCATTATTTGGGTTAGGTATGGTATGTGTAGGTAGTTATGGTCAAGGAGGGGTGGATGTAGATGCTTGCATTTGTGGTGGGGAAATAATTTGCATGAGTGGTTGTGTCATAAGTTGTTGGGGTCCTTCCATGGTAGGATTTCTCCATCCTTGTTGCCAAAACTGATTAGGAGGAGGAGCTACCCATTGTTGAGTTGGCATACCCCATGGTTGAGAAGAATATTTCATTGAAGTGTTAGTCCAATATGAATTGAAATATTGAGATTGATCTTCGATCATACCTTGAGGTTTAGGTTGTTAGGGTTTCTTTTGAGATATGTAGCACAATTGTTCTAGCTCCTTGGATTTTTTATAATTGTCCTCTAGTCTAGGAAAGGATGGAAAATTATGTGTAGCATGGTCCATTCTGCATATTCCACAGAAATCAATCTGATCCAACAAATATTCCCTCTTCGGATTCTTCTTTCTACACTTTAGGAAAAATATAGCCAATGATCCTTCTATTTCTTCTTGCTTCTTATTTGTCTACAATGTATCTAGATGGGAGCTTAGGGAACTAAGCATATAGGTTTTAAAATCCTCTAACATGTTCTCTATTTTTTCCCTCATTACTCAACTTCCATCATTATTTCCTATTCTTTACAACATATCTCTTGGCCCTTTCCTTGTTTTAGATGTTCCTCTAGAATACTTACGAAAAAATTCCAAGATAATATCATATTCTATCCTAAATAAATCTGCCCCGCCCATAAGGTTGAGGAGTTCTATACAATAATCTTAGATTCCTATTAAAAATAATACACATCTCATTTCAGGAGCCAAGTCTCCTTGTTTTTCCCTTTTCAGGATATAGGTGAATGTTGGCACAGGGGCAGACCCAGGGTTCAATGCTCAAGAGCATACAAAAAAACCCTAGCTACCGGCCCTTTCGGAAACACCTGCAAAGTAGATGAAGTCTCACCCGAGGTAGAGGCAAGGGTGGTTACAAGACTCAAGCGTCTGCAACCTTAGATGGGACACAAATTTGTGATTAACACTTAGAAATCACTTAGCATAGATCATTCATCAATATTCCACTTAGACCTACTTCGTTGACATAACAAAGCATCACAACATTCACTTAGATCTAGGTCATTTCAGCACTTAGCAACAACAAGACAGATTAGATCCAATAGACCAAGTACTTAGCATATCCATACACATCAGATCTAACATTCATATACATCTAAGAAGCACAAAGCATGAATAGATCTATATAAGTATATCAAAGAAGTTAGCACTATGAAACATCTAAGAATACACACAAATCACAACACACAATATTTACGTGGTTCACCCCCACCCTGGGGCTATGTCCACCAACTCTTTGTCTTCTTTATTAGCTTCTCTCAATATCTTACATGCATAGAGCCTCAAGATCAACTTTGAAGAGGACAGGAGATCTTTGCACTCTTCGCTAGATCCTCCTTTCCCAATCTAGGTTACAAAAACAACCCTACATACGGTCACTTGCACTTAGCTCCGCAAGTCTCACACAGTATGCACAAATCATTTACAATCTCTCCTACACTTAGCAGAACTTACAATCCTTTGATCACATAGATCAAAAACACTTTCTACATTGCCTATATTTCTATTTATATATTGCAAAACTGGGCCTAAACATGGGTAAACCCATGGGCCAACATCCCTTTCCCATTACATATTACCAAAAACCCAAAAAGGGACCCAAAGTGGGCCTAGCTTCCACAATATTTGCTTCCCTTGGTGCTTCAACTTCGACAGGCTGGCGAAGTCCAAAAAATTGTCAAATATGACCAAGTATTCCTCAAAACTTGGTCAAGGGCCAACAAGACCCCAACACTCACCTATGACTCGTCCCGAGTCACTCTGGTCTACGCAACTCTACCTCAAATGCCTCGATCTTGGCTTGGGCTACTTCGATCTACTTCTGTGCCATGAAATCCTGCTTGGTGAACTCCTGGATGAGTGCATCATTCACCGGCCCTTCTAGGAATTGTTGTACTGAATCCATGACCTGTTCCAACTCTATTCCTTGGCTCTCAATCTCTGTAAATAGATGATATGCCTTATCTTGCACTGGTTTAAGTTGTTGCTTCCATTACCTTTCTCTGGATCGTATGGATATGTTGTTGGGTGGTGCGCTGTTCATGAGACTGCTTCATTTTTTCGATGGGTGACAGAGCTTTCAGCTATACCTGTAGATTTTTGGCATTGTACTTCACCTCCTGGAGCTGCGATGCCAATTTATGCAATTCTGGGTTCTCGGTTAGGTTCTCATATATCTGCGCACTTCTACTGCTTAAATTTTTGCATTCCTTAGTGAGTGTTTTAATCCTTTCTACTGTGCTCCAAACAGTCATTTCTCACTGGTCGTGCACTTCTTACGGGGTACTTGGTATGGCCTGAAGCTCTAAGTCCACAACTCTTTGTTGAAGTTGTTGAATGACTTCAACAAGTTTCATCACTTGGAATTCTATGGGTTCTCATGCCTTCTACTCTAAGCTGGTCACAGAGAGAAATGTTATGTTGACTGCTTGTTCAATCCTGATCTACTTCACGAGTATCTTATCTTTCTCTTTTTGGATCTTCTCTATTTCTTCTTTAAATTTCGCTTGGAGGGTGTCCTTCTCTTGTTGCGTAGCTTGGCGTTTTTCAATGATTTCCTCCTATGATTGCTTTAAGGACTGGGTGGCCTGTTTTTTTTCTTCCTGTGCTTTCCAAAGGTGTACTTCAACCATATCGACACTCTTATGGAGTTTAACTGGTTCATCTTCTTCTGTGGTTCCTTCTGGCAGGGGCACAGTGGAGACTACGCGGCTAGACTGGAGGGCTTGTTGTACTCCTTGGAGTTCAATTTCTATATGGTTATACATCTGCTCTTGCTTTGCCTCCTACTTCTCTACTATATCCTTTGAAACATCATTCACAGCTGCAATGATGAAATCAAAGTCATGCAATGTTAGGGTAGTTCGCATCTTGGTTACAGGGGTTCTTGGTTTCTTTCAGGAGGCAGATTTCAGAGGTGAAACCTTCCTTTTCTTCGAGAAGTCTTCTTCATCCCTAGGCGGTGGTACTTCACCTTTCTATTGTTCAGTATCTGTGCCTTCTATATCTTCGTCATCACCTCCTTCATCTGGTGTGATAGAAGCATTTCTTATAGATGCACTGTCTACGTCATGAACCTCTTTAGGCTTCTTCGTCTGGCTTGGTCTTAGTATATCTGGCACAGTTTCTGGGCTATCAATATCAGACAACTCTGTGGGGTTCGTTGGGATGAGGAGGTCTGCTGACCAATCCTTGGTGATCTCTTTGATATCTTCCTCGGTCAACTTGTAATATGACTGCAACTACTGCTTCTGCTCATCGGCTCGCGTTGTTATATAAATGAAGTGGCGATCCACGTTGAACTTCATTAAGGGATTGAATCTATGGAGTGTGTTCAGGGTAATGAGAGGCATCGAATGGATGGTAGTCTTCATATGCTTGTAGTATGTGTGGAAGATGACATTCTACTGTCATTGTTTGCTCATATCGGTTGAGTACCACATGGTACTAAACCTCGCAACCAAAGGTTCAAATGGCTCGGTCTCTAGGAAAGTGGCACCCTATGACATATCCCATGATATGAAGGTGATCAGTATAAGAAGAAAACTAAAATGGAACTCATACCCTTGTTCTTGCGCTTCCCTACAATCGAGTTCAAGTTGATTCACCAAGTACTTCTCCCAATTCATTTGAAGGCCTTCTGCGCACTTCTTGATGAGATCAACTATGAACTTGGTCACTTGGGTGGGATGGTTCTTGTGAACTAGATTGCCTGCGATCAACTGAAAATAAAGGTGCACTACGCTGCTCTGAATAGAGGCTACCTTGTAGCCTCACATGCCCTTCTCAACATCACCATAGGTTTCTTTGATCTTCGCTACTAGTGCTCTATCTGTGGTCTTGCCAGGATAAAACTCTTGCAGGTCAGGGCCTTGCATGTTGAGTTCGGTGATCCGATTGATCAAGTTCATATCCACAGTGACACCATGGTTCAACCACAAGTAGCCTTCATGATAGCAAGACAAAAGAAACTTCACGCACGCATTCACCTACTGGTGCCTGCCAAAGTGCAGGATCTTCATGACATTCAACAATGTCGACTGCGCGAGGTTTTGGGTCCAAGATTGCAGGATGATATTTGAGTTCTTTCCTTTCATCTTCATTAGATATTTGTGTCGGGCGAGAATATTGTAGAATTCCCTCTCGCCAAGGTTGAAGTCGCTAAACTTCAATGCAGCGATCTTGTCTTGATTAGCATGAACTGCGCGCACCCCTTTCGACCGGTACGTAGTGACCATATCATATTCAAACTCTCGAGGCACACTGTCACGGTTGATTTCACCACGCAGAGGGGGTAGGTAAGCGGGAAAAATACTTGGGATCACTTTAGCGTTTGCAATATCATCTCTGTGTTTAGTATGCTTTTCATTGGTTTGTTAGGACAATCCGGCTTGAGGAATAGATGAAGACACTGCTACTCCTCTGGTCGATGATGCTTGGACTCCAGTGGACATTCCTCTTTATGACATGACTCTCTCAATCATTAAATCAAGCATAAATTCTGTTATGGATTCTTCAACTGCGGTGAGCTCATCGGACATACGCGCTCGAGATAAATTATCAGGGTCACAATGTTCTTAAACACTACTCAGGAGTGAACAACAAGGGCATGGGGATCACTATATACACTTTCTTAGTCCGCAGGCTTCAAATTCTCAATTGGAAAAAGGTGTTCTTCGTGCATGGCGCGACAAGTTAAATAAGAAATTCGGCAATGGTCTATATGCAATGGGTATGAAGCTTCTATGAACGTTGATCCGTCTATTATGGTGTAGTCCAATGGTCTAGTGATGATTCTTTAATGCGTTTATGTCCATTCAGGGAGGAAGTCGAATAGGTATATCGGGACAACGACTATATTTCTTCGCCACGGTGAAGTTCCCTAGGTCGTTGTTTTGATATCCCGGTGAAGCTCCCATTCTACAAGTTTTCTTTTTGTGATGTTCCATCTGGAATCTCCTGTAACTTTTCAAACTTCTCCCTCTTTTTACCTAACTTTCGAGCCTTCTTCCTAGTGAGATTCAACTCGGTCTATCTTTTTCCGTTCTGATTCCTATCTTCTGTGCGTTGTTGATATTCTCTTTGGGGTAATAATTATTCTTTCTCTAGGACAGGTGCTTCAGTCTTCTATGACCCTTCTGACATTCTTTTAGATTCGACATTGGGATCTCTAGTGTCAAAGAGCTTCGATCTGTTCTCCTATTCTTCAATCAACTGTGCAATCTTTTTGGTCATAAAATCTTTTAATTCTTGTTTATTCTGTTCCAAAGCTTCTACTTCTTCCTTCCATCTAACTTGATCTCGATCAATCCAAGGTTTTCCAAGTAACATAGTAAACGGGGCACTTTCCTCGATAAATTTAATAATCTCAAAATCTTCCTCTGTCGAAATTCCATTAGCATTCATAGATATCTGAGTGAGCCTTCCACATAAGTTCACCAGTTTTCCTTTGAAGAGTCCTATTCCTCCTAGTGAAGGGATCATAGCAGGCCTTCCTATAGCATCCCAAGTTCTTTCTGTCATAACATTCACCTGTGTTGCCTCATCCAGAACACAGTCAATGTCAAAGTCTCCTATTCTTACCTCAATGCATTCCTTTTCTTTAAAGATCTATGATAATCTGAGATGTCAGTGGTCATTTAAAGTTTCTTTCATCTCTAGTAATAAATTCTTTGATTCTTTCTGAGGTTCTAGATCTACCTTAGGGTTCAGATTCATTCCTTCAAGCTTAGCAATCATTCTAGGGCAATCCAACACTTCGTGGTCCAAATATTTGCAACAAAAATAACTAGATTTCCCACCAGGACATTCCTTAGCAAGATGTCCCGATCTTCTGCAACTGTAACATAGGGTTAATCCTCTCTTTATTTTAAATGATCCCCAACCTCTTCTGTACTGTGCATTAGGATCATGGTAGCTAGCCTGTAAAAAATTCTTTCTAGGATCCTGCATCCATTTGTTGGTCCAAACATTCTTTCTATGCATAGGTATGACATATCTATCATTATTCTTATTAGATCTAGTCATATCAAACTTTTTTTCATCTAACAATTCCCTAGTTTTTAAGCTAGGACATAATTTATCAAACATACCTAGATCCATGCTCTAGAAACAAAAAATTCCACTTATCTTACTTCTATAGGGCACAAATCTTCTAGATATAAGAACTTTTAACTACTCTTACCTTTATCAGAGCACAAAGCTTACAGATCTTACCTCTTTTCTGCAGGAACTTCTACTTTTACCTTTCTTAGAGCACAAAGCGTTCAAATCAACCTCTTTTCTTGCAGATATGACCTCTTTTCTTCAGATCTGACCTTTCTTTCTTGGCACAAATCTTCATAGTTCAAGTAGAATACTGCCCACTAGGGAAACAGATCTACGAATAGATATTTCATAGTTTCAGGATGGACTTTTGCACAAAGCTTTTTCTTCCTTAGTTCCCAGCAATCATAGTTTCGGGTCCCGACAATGGAACCATTTGTTGGCATAGGGGCAGACCCAAGGTTCAACGCTCAAGAGCGCACCAACAAAACCCTAGCTATTGGCCCTTTCGGCAACACCTACGAAGCATATGAAGTCTCACCTGAGGTAGAGGCAGGGGTGGTTGCAAGACTCAAGCGTCTGCAACCTTAGCTGGGAAACAGATCTGTGATTATAACAGTTAGCAAGCACTTAGCATAGATCATTCATCAATATTCCACTTAGACCTACTTCACTGACATAATAGAGCATCACAACATTCACTTAGATCTAGGTCATTTAAGCACTTAGCAACAACAAGACAGATCAGATCCAATAGACCAAGTACTTAGCATATCCATACACATCAGATCTAACATTCATATACATCTAAGAAGCAAAAATCATGAATATATCTATCTAAGTATATCAAGTCACTTAGCACTATGAAACATCTAAGAATACGCACAAAGCACAACACACAATATTTACATGGTTCACCCCACCCTGGGGCTACGTCCACCAACTCTTCGTCTTCTTTATTAGCTTCTCTCAATCTCTTACATGCACAGAGCCTCAATATCAGCTTCACAAAGGATAGGAGATCTATGCACTCTTCACTAGATCCTCCTTCCCCAAGCTAGGTTACAACAACAACCCTACATACAATCACTTGCACTCAGCTCTGCAAGTCTCACACAGTATGCACAAAGCATTTATAATCTTTCCTACACTTAGCACAACTTACAATCCTTTGATCACATAGATCGAACACACTTTCTACATCGCCTATCTTTCTATTTATATATTACAAAAGTGGGCCTAAACATGGGTAAACCCACGGGCCGACATCCCTTTCCCATTACATATTCCCAAAAACCCAAAAAGGGACTCAAAGTGGGCCTAGCTTCCACAATCTTCACTTTTCTTGGCGCTTCATCTTCGATAGGCTGTCAAAGTCCCAAAAATGGTCAAATATGACCAAGTTTTCCTCAAAACTTGGTCAAGGGCCAACAATGAATCACTAGACGTAGTCTTCTAGGATCTAGTCTTCATGCTCCATCATCTTAAAAAATTCCTCCTTTCCTTGTCTTTGTAATAGTCTTGGTATTTTTTCATAAATTTGTTTTTCATTTGGTCGCATGAGTGGATGCTATCCTTTTCGACACCCATGAACCATCATAACACAACACTCTTAAGTGTGGTGAGAAAGAGCTTCAATTTCTGGCCATTTGTCACATATCCATAGCTTCTACAAAGTACATAAAACTCAAAGAGGAAGGTATTAGGATCCTTTTTAGATAACCCATGAAAGTTTGGAAAGGAAGAATGAGTTATGTTCTTCATCTTGGTTTCTTCATCTGTTTCTTTGATTGGGAATCTGAAATTCATGGGTTACTATTTGATAATTTTGTGTACCATTTATTTATGAGGGATGTCTTCTGCCTCAAAAGGTGCATCAGGAAAAAAAAACTCTTTTGAATGATATTTCTCATTGATCTACTTCTCTTACAATGAAATATTAGTGTGCAAAGATCCTTGCACAATCTCTGATACCCGAGGAGATGCTTTAGGTTTATTTTTGGCAAGTGAACTTGTTGTTGGTGATAAGTAATCTGGTTGATGATGCTCCTTCCCCTATTGTGATTGACCTGCACTATTAGCGTTTCAGGGGAGTTTTGAAGAGATAATAAATGTACCCCGTTGATCTCTATATTTGGGAATAGAAAAGATTAGAAAATCATCCTACAAATTACTGAAAATAAATCATAACATCTATTCTAGTGAAATGAAGAAAAATACACACAACTGAACAACACTACTTTCTTTTGACAATTCCCTGGCAATGACACTAAAAATGTTAGACTTGTAAATTAGTTTATAATTAAATTAGCATGCAAATAAAGAGTTTTACATTTAATTATCAATTCGGGGCTCGTATGGAACTTGTAAACTATCATGCACAATCTATGCAAGAAGAGTGTTGTTTTGACTATGGAGTTGTAGCACTTTAATGTCACAATTCAAAGATTCAAGATACCTAATTAAGTCTCCAAACTACAGTATGGCCTAAGTTTCTCTTGCATAAATTGAATCCACCCTTGCAGGAATTGAAATCACACTTGCGGAAATTGAAATCACACTTGTAGGAATTGAAATCACACTTGGGGAAATTGAAATCACACTTTGGGAAATTGAAATCACACTTGTGGAATTAAAACGTTGTTAGGCCCATGATTTGCACCCCTTTTTTTAATCCATTTACCTTGTTTTGGAGATATTTTGAACCATCTTTTCCTCTCTTTTGATAATTGTTGGAATATTCACCAATACTGAGAGGGGTGGTGAATCAATATTGAACACTTTTTACCACTTTCAACCAGAACATGTAAACATCAAATTATCAATAGTTTATCATTTATGATTGCATTCAAGATATCATGATAAATTCCATTCAACAATGCATAATGCAAAACATAGATACACAATACACATGAATTTTATGTGGAAACCAAAATGGGAGAAAAACACATAATGATTTCTTATATACCAGAAGATTACATTCATAGGAAGCACCAAATTTCAAAATTATCCAGCACCAACAGGAAGGAGAAACCAACCCCCTATTTATAGGATACAACCTGAAGGAAGCTACAAATCCCTAAATTCTCTATCTCCAACCTCTTAGTTTACAAGCTCCAACTGGAAGGAAGAAACAACTCCTTAGATTCTCAAGCTCCAACTAGAAGGAGGCTCCAACCCCCTAATTTACAAGCTCCAACTTGAAGGAAGCTATGACTCCTTGTATTCTCCAGCACCAACTGGAAGGAGGCTCCAACCCCTTTTCCTTTCCCCTTCCTTCCTCCCTGAAATATAAATGGAGACTCTACCTGTCACTGTCACTGTCACTGTCAATGATACTGATACATAATCATCAACCTGTCACTATTACTGTCATTGATATTGATACATCATCATCAACAAAACAAGATTCATTCACATAAATCATATACCAAGATCACCAAGAACATCTCTCAAAACATATGCCAAACATCATCAAGATATTCATCAAACCATGTGCTTGTTGGAAATTTGGTTTGGACAATTGGTTGTCATTGATGTCAACCCTTAGAGAATTCTTGAAGACCCATAGATGTGATCAAGTCAAACCTTGGAGAATTCTGGAATCTCTAGATATGTGGATGAGATTGTTGGACAATTGGTTGTCATTTGTATGGTTGACATTATTGGTAAGTTGATTGATGTCATCCCTAGAAGAAGTCTGAGAGATGGGTGTAATTGAAAAAGTCTACAAGAAGACCCAAAGGTGTGGTTTTTGAACTTGAATTTGTTTGAGGAATTTGAATGAGAATGATAGAGTAAACACAGGTAACATACTCATGGATGGGTAGTCCGTGTCATGTCATTTCCAATGATAGGTGGTGCGCCACGAGGTTCCTCACAATTGAGGAGTTATGGCCTCATGAAGTTGGAATCCCAGAAGAATGGTTAAGAAGCCCTAAAAGGTTACAAAGTCATTAATTAAGGGAAGCGTGGTTGTAACAAGAAAGTACAGGTTGACCCTAAAATTAAGAAAAAGGTTAAAACAGTTATGATCCTAAAATTAGGAAAAATGGTAAAATAGTCATGACCCTAAAATTAGAAAAAAAGGTAAAACAATTAAGACCCTAAAATTAAGAAAAAGGGTAAAACAATTATTACCCTAAAATTAGGAGAAAGGGTAAAACAATTAAAGGGTAAAATAGTTGTAACAATAAATTAATTAAGGGTAAAGTGGTTACAACAATAAATTAATTAAGGGTAAAGTGGTTGAAAAGTAGTTACATGGAAGAGTATAAATACACATCAAGAGTCTCTCATTCTCATATACAAGTTCATTGAATATCTATCCAGTGAACACTTGATCTATTAGCGAATATGAGGTAGTGAGGATGAGGTAAAGTAAATGGGATGCTTGTTTTAGGTTGCAGCAAGGTATGATGATGCAACAAGGTTGATAAAAGATTAAAGGTATGTCTCTATGCATGTTTTGAAGGTTGTATATTGGTGATGGTATGGTACATGTTGAGGTATATTTTGGTGATGTTATTGTGCATGGTTTATGAGATATCTTTTGGTATATGGTCGAGGCATATCATGAGGGATATGGCACATGTTTGAGGTACATAGATTATGAATGTTGGCACATGTTTGGTAGATGGTTTGGATGCATATATTGATGAGGTTATGCTACATGCTTGGTGATGTGAGTACATGACGAGACACATATTGGTGATGTTATGGTTCATGGTTTGATTTATGGTTTGGCACATGGTTGAGGCACATATATTGATGATAATATGGTGCATTGTTATAGGGACTTGTTGGTGATCTTTGTACATGTTTGGTACATGACTAGAGGCATGTTGTAGTGATGTTGGGCATATGGTTTGAGATATTCTCTTGGTGATCATGGAATGAGTTTCATGTAGTTGTGAGTGGATATGGTTGATGATGAAACAATGGAAGTGATAGGTTGATGGTTCAGTATCAGTGGCAGTGACTCATTGACAGTGGCAGTGATTGTGGTAGTGACAAGTTGGTTTACATTTATATTTCATGGCAGCAGGATGGGGCAAGGAAAGGGGGTTGCCTCCTTCTTTTGTTTGGTGTCAGAGAATTAGGGAGTTGGAGCTTCCTTTGGGTTGGATCTTGTAAACTAGGGAGTTGGAGCCTCCTTCCAATTGTAGTTGGTAAATCAAAGAGTTGTAGCTTCCTTCAGGTTGGAGCCTATAAATAAGGGGTTGGAGCCTCCTTCCAGTTAGAGATGGAGAATTTGGAATTTTGTGCTTCATATGAATGTAATATTGACATATAAGAAAAAAAATTCGTGGTTTTCTCCCATTTGGGTTTCCACGTAAATTTTGGTGTAATGTGTTTCTGTGATTTTTTACTGCACATTGTTGATTTATAATGCTGATATATTGGATGCTAATGATAAATTGTTGAACACTACTAATAAATTTAAATATTATATATTGTGGTTAGAAGTGG
>JZKD02S2436881.1:291715-306761 GCA_000966675.3 Picea glauca
AGAAAACTCGAAGGTTTTTCAAGATTATAGAGTTTGGAAAAACACTTAAAAGAGAACTCTCTCAGTTCCTTTTTCGTAAGATAGTCTGGATAAGACCGAAAAAGAGATAAATTATTGCTCACCAGACGCGTACTTCAAATACTTTAGCGAGCGTGAAAATAGCAAGGTCACTTGGCGATCTTTTCATGTTTAGAGAGTCTGAAAAGAGCTTAAAGAGGACTCTAGGGGGGTTCATTTTTCGTATAACTTTGTTGAGCCCGAAAAAGTGATAAAAGTATGCTCGACCACGTTCTCATGTTTTTTACGAGCGCAAGAATGGACAAAAATGACGCTCGAGGTTTTATGTAAAAACCATAAAAAACAATCAAAAACACGCCATAACGAAGAAAAATATGTCCATAACCCTGTATCAAAATCATCACACCTACAAGAATTTCACTCAACATGACATTAGCGATTAGGGTTTAGTTGATAAATAATCATAAAAAGCCCAAAATGATATAGTAAAAGTAAATAAAATGAGTAAATACTCTTTTTTACCATACCATTTGACATTTTCACTATTGAGCTCCAAAACCCCCTTTTTACCCTTCGAGTTTGGTGTTAATTTGTGGGAGCTACAAGAGACCATTCAACTAGCCGTCTGCAACATTAAGGTAAGCTCTTCATCCTTGACATTTTCATGGTTTAAATTTTTAATTTCATTGGTTAATTCTTCAGTTTCAAGTTGTTTTTTGAACCCTACATGCGCGTAGGCATTCTCGCAGACAGCCCATACGGGGACCGCGAGAATGATGCGTTCTCATAGGTGATATTTAAGCCACCTGTGAGGTTCTCGCACTGTGCTAATGGGGCACCTGCGAGAACCGCAGAATGCAATTTTTTTTTAAATTTTTAACCAAATGAAAAAATCTCTAAATCATGAAAAAGTTATTAATCCTCCTTTTATGTTCCTTGTGCAGATATTTGACCAGCAACATGGTGCTTGAGTGGTGTGAAAGGGAACATAAAGAGGATAATGCAATGGCTAATAATCATCCTCCCACCATAGCTGCATTGAGAGATTGTGGGCTCTTGAAATACTTTCGCATCTCGGGCATGAGGGCCCAAGTCAGACTACTAGAGTACCTGGTCCGTATGTGGGACCCAGATCAGTAGGTTTTCAATGTAGGAGCTCACACACTATCCATAGACATTGAGGAAATATAATTTTTGACTAGATTGTCCAGGCATGGGTATTATGTCAGCCTGACCAGTAGTAGAGGTGGTGGGCTAAAGATGAGTGAGTACTGCTATCAATACTGTGTACCTAAGGCTGAGAGGAAAAATGGAAAAGTGGCTATCTGGGGGGTACAAGACTTTACCCTCCGCACTATCCTTTTTACTATAGCTCAGATGGATGGGAGTTCTTCTCCACATATGGCATTACAGAGCTACTTCTAATACGCCATCAAGTGTACTGAGCCTCGAGTATTCAACTGGACAGATGCTGTGCTTCGCAGTATCAAAAAACAATTAACCAAATGTAGGCGAGGTGAATTGAAACAATTTGGATATGGATCATTGTTGGTGTCCTTCTTCCTTGAGAGGTTCCCCGTATTTAGACTACAGATTGAGTGGCACATATCGGGTCCTAGGGATCCGAGGATGTTGAGGTGGTTTCGGCTCATTGATCGACATGTGGCAGGACCAATCGTCAAGTACAACGATATTTTCTTTGACTGGCTTCAAAACCAGATGTTGATGGTCGATGACTACGCTTATGCTGGGTTGGATTTCCAAGGAGATACGGATTTGGCACTTGTTGAGGACACTCAGTGGGGTGACCTTGGTAAGAAGTACACGCATTTTCTCTTTTTAAATATTTTTGTGAATTTTTATCATATTTAAATGTTTTTGTTTTATATATATTTATTTGAAGACTAACACAAAATGTTTGTTGATAACACAAATGTTGGACCGTATAGACCTCCTATCACTTCTCCTATCCATAGGTGAGGAGAGGTAGCAGTAGCACCACAATATGTCGAATATTATCAGGTGGTGGAACAGAATTTAGAGGGCCTGATAGCAAACATTCCATATATGACTCTGGAAGAGGTTCCACGACGCGATCAACGTCACACTATAGGGGTATCAACAGCTATGAGTCGACTTCTCCGTAGGGTTGCTAGGGTAGTCGTGTGTTACCGTGAACATCATCCATGATGTCACTTTGTAGAAGCTATAGGCTTCTATTTTTGACATTTTGGTCTTCGGACAAACTTTTGTAAAAACTCTTTTTATCGTTATATATACAGATGGTTTCTACCGGTTTACTTTATAATGTGTGAATTTTGATGTGTTTAATTTATAAATGGTTCAAATGTCTGTCCAATACATAATTAGCCAATGCATCTATTAATGTATTAAGACATCTAGGAATATGCTTATATTTAATGTGATCAAAATAATGTTCCAAGAGGCGAATTCGCAAATACACCCATAACAACGTAGGACTTCGAATAGAGTATATATTACTTAACTGTAGTACTACAAGCTATGAATCAAGTCGCACAACCAAATGACGAATTCTGAGTGAGATAGCATCAACCAATAATTCAATAACGACGCTATACTCTGCAATGTTGTTGGTTGCATGACCAAGGCATACACCTCGTAAAGATACAATTTTGTTTGTTGGGGCATAGATTTCCCACGCAGTGGAAGCTAGGTTCCGAGTACTACGGCTAGCACCATCAGTGAAGCCAATATAGGGTAGCGAAGACTCCGACATATGGAAATCAAACACAACGTCACATAAGGGCAAAGACCAGATAACGTCAGCAACAAACTAAAGTAACACACACAAAGTATGATACATAAAATACAAGTACTTGTGCACAAATTATTTATGCATAGTACTTCTTCAAGTATAACCCATTCCTGGGTTCACTCAAAGGGATACCATTGTAATCGACCAGCTCATATGCTCCTTTTTCCAAAACTCGACGAACAATATAAGGGCCTCGCCACATTGGTTTGAATTTCCCAGCTCCTAACACATCTTGATCTTGTTCGTAGAGAAGAACAAGATCACCTTTAGAGAAAACACAAGGCTTGACATGCTTGTCATATTGTGCCTTGACACATTTCTTCTGGTCTTCTATGACTAGAGTGGCATCACGTCGAGTTTCATCTAATCGCATTAAATACAAAAGATATTCTTCTTCAGCAGAAGTATTGGGTAAGAGTTTGACAACTAGCTTTAGAGAGGGTATCTCACATTCTATAGGAAGAATGGCTTCCACACCATAGACCAATCGAAAAGGCGTAAACCCTGTAGTGGATTTGACAGATGTCCAGTATGCCCACAATGCCGAAAACAACATCGTGTGCCAGCTTGTTTTATGAATTCCTATCATCCGTCGAAGCATAGTTATAAGAACTTTGTTGATTGCTTCGACTTGACCATTAGCTTGTGAATAATAGGGTGTTGAGTTATCATGATGAAGACCCAACTTTTATGTAAGTTCAGACATCATAAAATTCCTAAAGTGACTACTATGATCGGTGACGATAGCTTGGGGAACACCAAAATGAGCTATGATGTGATTAAAAAGAAACAATGTTGCAGTCTTTCCAGTATTATCGAATGTCGGCATCGCCTCGGCCCATTTTGTAAAGTAATCAACAGCTACAATGATGTAACCATGCCCCCCGGCCGAGTGAGGGTGACATGTCATGAAATCGATGCCCCATTTCACAAAAGGACCAACTAAGACCACAGGGTGAAGAGGAGCAGGATGTGACTGAATTTTTTGATTGTAGTTCTAGCAGGCATGGCATTTCTGAATGGCAGTAATGCAGTCGTTAAACAAAGAAGGCCAAAAGTACCCTGCGCGTAAGATCTTCTGGACAGTAGCATACCCAGACATATGACCACCACATGCTCCAGAATGGCAGTCATTCAGAGCTTTCTCGGCTTCGTCAAATGTGAGACAACTTCAAAAAACAGAGTCAATTCCACGATGGTAAAGAGTATCCCCAAGGATAATGTAATGACGAGCTTGATAGCGTATGTGACGTCGTTCAGTACTAGAAAAAATAGGCCAAAAAGTTTGGGTTTGGAGATATATAATGATATCCCCATACCAAATATCGCCAGTGCTAATAAGGAAAAGAGATTCATCTGGTAATGAATCTACTGCTACATTTTCCATGGCAGAATGAGGAAAATCGCATATCAACTCAGCTAAAACTAAGGATTTCTTAGACGTGGCGTGATTGAATTCCAAGTCAAACTCCTGGAGTATGACAATCCATTTGGAGTATTTTCCCCCCAGCAATTTACATGTCAAAATGTGTTGCATAGGGTTGCAATGAGAAATCACTATAGTTTTTCATGAGAGGATATAATGCCGAAAGCGTTGGATGGCTTGAATGGCAGCCAAGGCCAGTTTTTCAACATGTTGATACTTGATTTCAGTCGATGTAAGACTTCGAATCAAGTAATAAATAACATGTTCATCGTGTGCATCATCCTCTTGGACTAGAACCATGCCAATAGTATACTCGGAGGCAGCAAGATAAAGAAAATAATCATGACTATAATCGGGAGGAAAGAGAAGCAAATCTCGCGTGAGGGACAACTTCAAAGCTTCAAAAGCATTTTTGGAAATGGTATCCCAAACGAACTCTGTATCTTTCTTTAACAGTTGCGTAAAACCACGAGTAATCTCGGCGTAATTAGGAATGAAACGACGAAGAAAGTTTGCTTTCCCTTGCGAACTTTGCAACTGATGCAATGTAGAAGGAGGAGGGAGATTAAGAATCGCCTCAACCTTAATAGGATCCACCCGGATCCCTTGACGCGAAATGATAAAACCTAGAAGACGGTCGAATTCTACACAAAAAATGCATTTATGAGGATTTAAACGTATACGATAGAACCGACAGCGAACGAAAATGGCTCGGAGATGAGTGTGGTGATCGACTCGACACAAAGAATGAACTGGTAAATCATCCAAATAGGGTTGAACGATATGCTTTATATCATGAAAAGCATAAGACATAGCACGTTGAAACATCGCACCAGCATTCTTAAGACCGAAGGGAAGTTTCCTATAGGCAAAAGTACCCCAAGGACAAATAAAAGCAGTTTTATGTTGGTCCTCGAGAGCGATGTTAATTTGATTATAGCCGGAGAAACCATCCATGAGAGAGAAGATTTCACTTCCGGCATAGTCATCGACAATCTGGTCGATGAAAGGGGTTGGAAAGTTGTCTTTTGGATAGGCTTTGTTAATATCCCTATAATCAACACATACACGAATACTGCCCCCTTTCTTATCAATTGGAATAGGATTAGAAACCCATTCTATCAGAGCCACTGGATAAATAAAGCTAGTTTTTATAAGTTTTTCAACTTCGAGCTTGATAGCCACTGCTTTACGTGGGTGGACTGGACGAAGGCATTGCCGGACAGGTTTAGCTCCGAGGTATGTCTTTATCTTATGCACAAAAATAGCAGGGTCAATACCTGGCATGTCTTCGTAGCTCCAAGCGAAAATGTCACGAAATTCTTTGAACAAAGATGTATATGTGATGATTTAATCTGAAGAACATGAAGCTCCAATATGAACATTTTCAACAATCCCAGGTTTAACGAATATGTCTATGGGAATCGTGGGAGAGATATTACTGAGGTTCCCTTCGACAAACACATCATGTGTAGATCCGGAAACGATCGATATGACAACAACGGTCGATGGAGTCAAAATCCGTTGGTAGTTCTCAAGAGTGTGTTGTTCCAAAAAGAGTATGGAACGATGATGCCCATCATCCCATGGGGTGTCTTCCATGACGGACATGATCATCTCGTCAGTGGGAAAGATAATACGAAAAGGATCGGGAGACAACTCATCAAGAGAGGAGGTAGAAGGTGTTGCCGATTGAATTGACTGATAAGAAGACTCAACCAGACTTAACGACATTATGTCGCCGAAACGAAGATGATCTCTAGGGTCAGGGACAATCCAAGGGTCCAGTGACGTAGGAAGTTCGTGAGGTATGGTGGAGATCATATTGATAGAAGCAACTGACGGGCGTGGAACATCGAGCGGAGGAATGGGGAAAGTACCCATTAACGAGGAGTCATTTAAAAGGCCTACACCGACGTTCTCATAACCTGGTGGGGTTTTAGCAGTAAATGGCACGTTGCCAGTACGAGTATCAGAATTGAAGAAGGCAAGTTGGTCAATAGTAACAACCTTTCCTTGATGAGGAAAACGTACTACACGGAAAAGTGTTGACACAACGACGCACATGGAATCAATCCATCTACGGCCAAGGAGAAGGTTATAATCAAGGGGAGCATCAAAGACTTCCACTTCAACTTGGACTGTCTTACCTTCTAGTGTAATGGGCAAAAAAGGAAGAACACCGTAAGGCTTAAAACCAGAGCCATTGAAGGCTTTAAGAGTGTTTTGTGATTCATTTAAGGGAGGAGAGCCAATAGCTTTCCAACAAGCAAAAGACATGACACAGGTTGAGGCACCCTCGTCGATAACAGTTCGAAAAATGTTCTTGTTAGAGACAACAACTTGTATCTGGAACACGAGTTGCGGGGGTAACCGTGGAATGTGATCATTCAAGTCAAAGACTATTAAATTCGTATCTGTCGGGTCAATTCCACCTATAGATTTCAACAGTGCCTTCCATTGTGTAGGACAAGACTGAAGGACTTCAAGGGTTGACATCACTAAAGGCGCCTGGGCCAGATCTTCCACAATGTTGTAGTTCTGGGCCGCACGAGCATGAGGATTGAAAGATGATTTCCTAACTACACCTTCTGGGGGTGGTCTCAAAATTGTATCAAGGCTAGCTCGTTCAAGATGAAGAGGACCATTAGTGGGTGGAGTCGTGGGAGATGGTTGTACCAAATCAGGAGGTAAATCATCAACCTTCTCCTTAGA
Organism: Picea glauca; assembly: GCA_000966675.3. NCBI lineage: Eukaryota > Viridiplantae > Streptophyta > Pinopsida > Pinales > Pinaceae > Picea > Picea glauca. The sequence goes on from JZKD02S2436881.1 coordinate 298,672, forward strand.
TGGAGTATAATATTTGGCTCTAGTCGTGAGTGCAACATTATTTTGCTTAGAATCAACAGTACACATCAAAACATATGATGTGGTAGAAGTAGATGGTTGGTCATGAATGACCAACTGAGCCTTTTGTTGAGACGGGAAGGGTTGTGACAAGACCGCCGACCTAGATGGTTTCGGGGTTCCCTGAAGGAACTTAGTGACCTCGGCACGTCATGGAAAATCCTTCGTGTAGTGATCATCACCACAGATAAGGCAAGGGTAGCGGGGTTTGTGCTTATCCCGATCTTCAACAGGGGTATTTTTAGGCTTCTGTGTTTGATTATTATTTTTTCCCTCCTTATTCTTGCCTCTCCCTTTTTTCGATTTATTTTTACCGGTCGGGGTAGATTGAACGACGTTCACCTTAGAGGATTTGCTGGTGGGAATGGCAGGAGACGGAGCATTTTGAACATTAGAAGAAGTAGATTTAGGGGTTGTACTTGAAATAGAATGTGAGTGGGCATGGGAAGTACAAATCACACCATCAGTTGCATGCGAGGCAGCTGGAGTAGTTAAAGTGCTGGAAGTACCAAGATGAGGTAATTCAGGTAGCAAATCATAAAGTGTTCCCGTTTGCGAATAAATGAGATCAAGATATTGAGCACGACTTATAGCCTGCTCTTCTATGACAACACCACCCATGGAAATGTCCTTACCGATTTCGTTCACAAAGGATTTTGTAAACCATTCTGCCAGTAACTGATCAGGGAGCTCAAGTTTAATGAGACGTCGTCTCCTTCGCCACTCATGGATATGATCCGATATATGAGTGCCTTTAGTCTGTTTGAAGGAAGTCAAAATCTTAGTGCCAGTATCATAACGGATTGGTAACTGGTAATGTGTAAGAAAATCCATAGCTAGGGTGTTGAAATCAGAGAAGAAACCTCGTGGCAATTCAATATACCACTTCGCAGCGGAACCAGTAAGTGTTCGTTGAAAAATACATAAATGAATAGATTCATCCATCAACGAGTTGGATGAACACCATAGGTGAAAAGTCATAACATGATTGTTTGGGTCCTCTCCCACTTTTCCATCGAATTTAGGAATGTCTGATGGAAGCTTGGCTGGAATAGCAGGCCATTGGGGAGAGTGATGAATAGGATCATTTAGAATCCTAGACAAATTCAGCAAATCCAAAGTAGCGAGAAAAGCTAACTGTCGATTCACCTACGGGTACTGGTGACTCTGGGGTGGAAGCCCTATTGGAAAACCAGTAGGACTGTACATAGTCTGCCCAAAGTGGGAAGACCCGGGCTGATTCGGTGGTGGTTGGAGAGGATAGTAATTCCAAGGATTATAACCTTGAGTTTGAGTAGGGACCTGAGGTTCAACATTCTGACCCTGACCCCAAATAGGATTGGGTATAGCTGGATATGGTTGGCCTATAGTAGGGATAGTCTGCTTCCCCCCAGTCGTTTGAGGAAGATTTTGTATCATATGATTCCAATACTAAGCCAAAGCAGAAGGTATGTTTTGTCCAAAAGGTGGGGTTGGTCCCCTTGGAAGTTGTGTCCCAATCAAAGGTTGTGTAGTAATTGGAATATGTCTGGTAAGAGGAAGTTGAGTTGTACCACCTTGTCCACCAATGAGAATCTGCAAGTTTGGTATAATGGATGGTATAGTGCCACTAGGATTAGGATTTCCAGAAGGAAATTGAGGGAGTGTCGGAATAAAACCGGGAATAGGATGCCCAGAAAGACCCCCAGGAGTACCATATGGGGTTTGTGGAGGTGTTGGAATAGAATCATTCAACAAAGCATTCAATGCATGGTATCTGGGTGGTAGTGTTGGAGTGACATTGGGCGTTCTTTGTGTTTTGATAGGAGCAATACTAGCTGTAGTAATCCCAGTTGGGACACTTGTAGTATTCGCGAGATGGGCCATCTCGTCAGGGAGAATAAAGTGATAAGTGGTATTCACCGGTACAGTCTCTGTCTCAGAAAACACCAGAGGGTTGATTTCGTAAACTATAGGCGAACCAAGACCAAAAAGGGCCCTTCGAAAATTACCTGACCAAAAAGGCTCTTGGCCTTCTACACCGGGAAAAGGCCCAAAGGGTGATCTAGAAGATGTAACAACTACTTCACCGGAATAATTTAATCACACAAAGGGTCGTTCACCACAGTGAATGTGAAAGTCTTCTCTAGTATTGGTAATTCGAAAAGGTTCTAGAGAGTCAGTTGATTCCACTTGTGGGGTGGTGACAACTGGGACTTCACTTGTTTCTACTTGTGGTGTGGTGACAATTGGGACTTCACTCTACTGAGGAGAGCCCTCAGGTGTAGCTGTAGGCAAGGGTTGTGAACCGTCCAGATGCTCTGGAGATAAACCCTGCATTCTACGTGAATGACATGGGGGATCTATTGTAAACAAGTGACAAGCTCCGCGAAGAAATTCCTATGGTCAACTTCGAGAAACAAACAACACGCGCTAGTAAACAAAATCTAAGAAGCAATCACCATGAAAACAAGACCTTCTAATTTTGAAACCACTAGTTGGTGATGAAATCCAACGTCGCAACAACGAGACAAGAAGGGGCGGGGCTAGGGTGGAAAAGTTACGCTGATGACCTGCTTAATGGACTTACACCCTGGTGCAAGCTCCCACACATAATCGTGGGTATACCCTCCAAGGAGCCCAAGTGAGTTTGGTCAATGTTAATTCCAGGCACCGTGAAGACTTGCCCCTCCACAGTCACCTTGGGTAAGAACCTAAAGATATAGGCCACTAAGGTCACCACAAACAACAGCAAAGCCTGGGGGAACAGTCGACAGTCTGATCCACACGTAAGGGCAGGGTATCTAGCCCGAAATAAACTCAAAATGCTTCCACTCCTCATTGTGGGTATACCTCCGAGTGACCCCCGTAATACGTGCAATCTCTACACTAATGTCAACAAAGCAGGGTGAGTAACTCTGCCAGCATCAATGCGACCTAGTGCTTGACCCTTGTGTTAGAATGGCTTCCCAGGACAATATGTTGCAAATGGAATTTAACACTCCCTAACTCAAGATGCTATTGTGTGTTTTGAGCTTTTGGAGAGTGTATCTCTCTTCCTACTCCAAAGCACTAGCCTAACTAAATGTTGGTGTAAAAGAGTCCTAGAAAAGAGTTACTAGATACATTTTAAGATTACACAGTTTTTTAAGAGTTGTTGTTTACTCAAAGGTAACGGAAGTGAAACTTGTGTTGTATGACTCTAACCTAACAATGCAAGGATGAGAATGAAATGTATCACTTTTCGTTCAATGAATCCTATGTATGGGAGAGAGAGAAGTTTTCCAGATCAACCATGAACTATAATGCAAAATTTCCTTTAAAATGTCAATGCAAACAATCATTTATCAAATGACAATGCTCTATGGTGTCTTTTCAAATACTTCAACAAACTTAATAATTTTGATTTTCAATGTTTCGTAAATGAAAAAAAAAAATTAATGAAAGAAAAGCTTGTTGTTCACTTTCCAAAAAGGACTCTCACTATGCCAATGAGAGCACAGAAAATCAAATCAATGAACAAGCAAAGAACCCAATCTACTCTTTCAATGAAAGCAAAAATAAAGAGAAAATCAATGTAGTCTTTTCAAATGCAAGAGAAAATGATCTTTCAAACCATAAACAAATGAGAAAACCAAGCAAACTTAACTTTCAACCAATCACTGAATCTTAACTAATCAAACACACTCAGAAATTGAAGTCAAAGAGAATGGTTTTGCCAAGAAGAGTCAAGAAACGAAAGTCAAGCCACAAATGACAAGAAAAGCCTTGAAACCCTAAGACTTTTCACGCATGCAAACTAAGGTAAGAAATATATCAATCAATGGTCCAAGAAACTCATAAGAGGTAATCCAACTGATCTAGGCAGTTAGAAAGACCAAAAATCAAATTCAAAATTTTTAAAAATTGTGTTCGCAGGTAAGAAATGTTACACAATGCGAGAATCACTGATTCTCGCAGGTGACCCTTGAGCAGGGTGCGAGAACCTTGCACTGAAAGCTATGGGCAGAGTGTGAACTCTACCTATTCTTGCAGGCTACAATGCAGTGCAGTGCGAGAATTCCTGAACATGACCAAAAATTTGAAAAATGAAGTAAAATTCAGCAAGGCTTCTGGACCCAGAAGGTCTATCAGGATATCCTAAAGACTCAGAGACTGATAGGATAGGAGAAAAATTAAACCAGAGCAAATGGCCACAGAAAAACAAAAAAAGCCACAAAGAAAATGGGATTTATCCCCAGTGGAGTCGCCAATTTTGTTATTGGATAAATCCGTAAGTGAGGACACAAACCGATCTCCCTAGATCTACCTAGATCTAGAACAAAGCAAGACAGAATAATTCTCTTTCCCTAGATTTTAACTATTGAATGTATTAGGAGGCAAGAACAAAGAACATACCTTATGATCACTTCCTTTGGTCTTTGTTTCTCCCACTTTGCTCCAGTGTTGTCATATAGTCAAGACCAAAACAATACAAACCAACCGAAGTGAAGAAAGCACAATCTATTCAACAGTCAATCTATGTATATGATCAAGGAGTTATACAATAAAGTGGAACTAACTTTATGGGAAAGGGACATATTACTGTATCATATTGATGGAAAGTAAATATTACAACCTGAGCCTTGATGTTGCAAACTTCCTTTCAATGGCCCTTGGCTCTGACACACACACACTTGCTCACTTGCATGTAGAAGATCTACCACCTTTGATAAACTTGCTGGAGTTTCCTAGCTGTTGTAGCTTCAGTCCTTCACATAATCTTTCACCAATTCTCCAATGTTTTACTTAACCTTGTTTGCTTCTAACCTTTTCCATGAGAACTCCCTCAATATATAGGAGAGAATGAATTAGTTACTTGGATAAGAATGATCCCAAAATATCAGGGAATCTAGTACTAGGATAACCATTCGAATGCCATCTCATCCTTCTAGAAGATTCCCTTCTAGAAGCTTCGAGAATTCATCTTTTTCCCTTCTTTAGAAAGAGTTTGCACCCTAGCAGTTCAACACAATGCAAACTTCTCGCACCCTAGCTTAAGGCAGCCTGCGAGAATCATGCATTCTCGCAGGTAAATATACTAGCGAACAATCCTCAAAAATGTGATTTCTGGAAAGAGATGAAGGTAAATTTTCTCAGGAAAAAGTTCTAATGAAGATCCTGAATACACCATCATCAATACATCATCATGATGAGCAAAATCATGAGTAACAGCGGGCATATAAGACACACCATCAACTGGAAGGTCAAATCTGGACCGAGGTTGTCTAAATAACCCAAGTCGTTTGGAATGAAAGGACTTGACTAGCTTAATGGCTACATTATCCAACTAAAGTCCTAGAAATGAAATAAATGAAACTAACCTATAAAGCTATGATACTAATAAAGTAAGTTCAATAATTTACAAACGTCAAAATAGAAGTATGGATATGTGCATATGGTTTTGAACAATGTATATTCAATTTGCAAGTTTTACTGGATATCTTGTGAAATTGATGGTTTTTTTAAAGTGTTTATGAAGTAGATAAAGAAAGAACATACATTTTATATTTTATGTTTAATATTTAAAATCTAAAGAATTAAAGAATACTAATTAAAAAAAATTGGAAATAAGAACAAAATAACAGTCAAAGCCAATTTAAATTATTCTTATCTCATTGATAAATAAACTAATAAAAGAAATAGAATACGAGTAAAATAACCTGAGATTAATCAACTAATGAGTTTATGTCTCTGCACAATTCAAACTCCCAACTGCCTTGCCTGTGAGAAAAACCTGTAACATGCTAGGGCTAACACTCCCAGAAACAAACTCAAAGGTGTTTTCGGAGCAGGAATATAAGAGCAGAGTAATAAACATACAGATTTGTCGATCTTGTAATGATGAACACTTATAGTGAAAGAAATTTAATATTAAGCATTCATGTAATACATCATTTAACATCAATCATAAATCAATGATATTTAAATGAAATAATGATCACGGATGTAATATATGAACAACAAATTACAGACAAAATTAAAGTGCCGAATAATATGAAATATCATACAAAAATAAGACTAAAGTTGTTTAAACGTAATAACATTTTATAATATAAAAGGAAAAATGTAATGGGTAAGTGCCACGCTGGTCTAAAGCCAAGGAGTGAACAGTTTGTCCATTTCAATCTTGAAAGTTATATGTCCATAATGTGTCCAAATCAAAGATGTCCTCACTACCAAGAGTGAACAATATTTAAACTAGTTCAGGATTCAAATTCTCATATCATACAATATAGAGTTGAATCCACACAAATTAGATAATATTACAAAAATAGTGAAAATAGTAACCACTCATGCATGAGTTGGTTTTGTCAAAATAAGACAAAGTTTTATAAACATAAAAAAAGATAGAAACTACATATGATTCAAAGAGTTTGCTCCATGCAATCAACATCATAATCTTCCATTTCCTGTAAATAGTAAAATGGATTTGATATTCAAAAAACAATTACTAATTATCATTCAACAGATACTGGCTACAGAATCATAGATTATGTAGCTAGTCTTATTTTTAGCAAATGAAATAAAAAATTAAATCTCCCTATTTCAATTTTTCATAACAGAATCAAAAAAATTGTTTTGCCATTAGAAATTAGACAAAGAGGGATCCGACAGTTCGGAATTTATAATTGTTTTGAAATTGGTTGTGTTCTTAATGATTATATTCCTGACCCTCTTGAATCATTTATTCTCCCTCTCTGTATGTGCCTTCAAGTCAAGGTTCTCTTTTTTCAACAGCACATTCTGAGCAGCCAAGCCTTTGACTCAAGCCTGTAAGAGAGGGACATATGTATAGTAACACTCTATCCAGTTGAGACAACTATCACAGTGCACTAGGGTAATGGCAGATCAACGTGGAACATAATCGACAACGGGTTCTTCATTTTTACTTGTGGTTTGTTCCAGGTCATGACCAATACCTGAAAAACCTTGTTTTCCCTTAAGACATGAGGGTAAATTAGTCACGAAGTCATACTATTCGACATGGGTAACAACCTCTTTTATGGAACACTGATTTTCTAGGTCTTCGCGAGCCAAGAAATCATCTATCTCATGATATAAAAACCGATCATCGATCTTGATCGGATTGATCAAGCTCATATGATTACTCTTTCTATTTCTTAGTTTTATAGAAATCACATGACCAACATTCCTATTCCTAAAACTTAAATCCGCGCTCTATGGTTTCTTTCCCTTACGAAAATTCTTCACAACAGGTTTATCATTATCGTTTAAACTAGAATCGTTCACAGGAACAGGGTGATCCTTTTCTTTTAATTCAGTAATTACTTGTTCTAGAGATCTTCTAGGTGAAAAACTACATGGTAATTCTTTATCCACGGGGGTTTCATCAACAACAAAAACTGGTTCATTACATTCTGGACCATCAAGCGAATTGACGACCTAGCTTTCAGTCAATGGTCTATCTAAATTAGGGTTTACAATTAAATGAGGGCTGACTATATCGTCGACTTGGGTGAAGCCATTTTGGCTTAGAAAGGTCTCCCAATTGTCGCCTATTTTCGACAGGTGATAAACCAACAAGATTTTAACGAGCCCATGGTGAAATAAACTCGAATTGATACTCTGTCGCTTAAAGCGCTTAGACATTTTGTAAAGACTCATTAACAGGTAAAAAGTCATATCCAATTCAAACCCTATGAAAATCATAAGCAACCAGATGTGGTACAGAAAAACCATCCCATATCGGCCTTCACATGTAATAAACTACTTTAGAATTAAAAGGAGACTGTGCCATCTAGGTTTTAGCAGAGCGATAGGAATAGCTTTTGTACAACAAGTGGTTTTGCGGGAAGCCATGAATAAAATCCATGGGACATCTTCTATTTTATCGTTTTTAAACCACCTCTTGCCTTTCGATGGGAGTCCAGTCACCTTGCTCATGAAATCCTCTGTTAATTCCAACTGTATATCCCTAACCTTGGCCTTGAAACCGTTTAAAGTCTGTGCAAAGGCTTGTGCAACCGAGAGGTTGTAGCCCTAGAACTTCT
>JZKD02S2436881.1:306811-317779 GCA_000966675.3 Picea glauca
TAAAGACTCATTAACAGGTAAAAAGTCATATCCAATTCAAACCCTATGAAAATCATAAGCAACCAGATGTGGTACAGAAAAACCATCCCATATCGGCCTTCACATGTAATAAACTACTTTAGAATTAAAAGGAGACTGTGCCATCTAGGTTTTAGCAGAGCGATAGGAATAGCTTTTGTACAACAAGTGGTTTTGCGGGAAGCCATGAATAAAATCCATGGGACATCTTCTATTTTATCGTTTTTAAACCACCTCTTGCCTTTCGATGGGTGTCCAGTCCCCTTGCTCATGAAATCCTCTGTTAATTCCATCTGTCTTTCCCTAACCTTCGCCTTTAAACCGTTTAAAGTCTGTGCAAAGGCTTGTGCAACCGAGAGGTTGTAGCCCTAGAACTTCTTGAGGAACACATCCCACCCATGATCCTTGAGGTCTTCAATAACGTCATCATGGGATAGCAAATCTTGTCATCCATTTGGCTCGATATGAACTGTTGTAACAGATTTCAGAAATTGCTCTACTCAGTATTTTCATCCCCAATGTGTTTGAGGATCGCATCTTATTTCCAATTATCTATAACTTGCATCAGATTTGCTGAAGGAGCTTGGACCAAAGAAGAAGATGCCAGATTCACCCAACATATTCAAGCATATGGAGAGGTTTGCTAGTGCACTCTCCCCAAGGCTGCAGGTCTGCTTCGGTGTGGTAGGAGTTGCAGGCTGAGATGGATAAATTATCTTCGCCCTGATATGAAACAATGGTATTTTTCTGAAGACGAAGAAGATCTGATATTCAAACTACATGCCCTCCTTGGAAATAAGTGGTTTTGATAGCTGGTCGTTTTCCAGGAAGAACAAATTACGAGATAAAGAACTACTGGAACTCGCATCTCAAGAGAAATATGATAACGAGACTCAATCCCCTGGCCCATCATCCTTTGCAAAAGAATTCTTGCCATCATCATTCGGCTCCAAGAAATGTTAAAAAGCCTGAAATAGTACGTTTACATGAGATTGTACGAGATTATGGACATGCAACCATTGATCTACAGAAGCTTACAACACTCCTAGAAATCCAGCAACGAAGCAAAGCAAGCCAACTAGGGAGATTGGGAATCTCAAGCACTAGCACACAAGATCTTAGAGCCATGGCGCTATTTGGATTTCATGTCCCCCCTTCTGGACAGTTGTCTTACCTTCATGTATTGGTTCGATGACTGGGGAATCCCTTCTGACTATCGCCACATGGATGGCTATGGCATTCACACATTTAAGCTGATCACCAAAGATGGGAGAGAAACTTACTGCAAGTTTCATTGGAAACCTACATGTGGATTGAAGTTTTTGCTTGACGAGGAAGCTATGATCATGGGAGGTAGCAACCACAACCACGCTACCAAAGACTTAACTGATTCCATAGCTTCGAGAAACTACCCTGAATGGAAGCTCTATATCTGACTATGGATTTGGCAGATGAGGATAAGTTGGACTTCAATCCTCTCGATGATACTAAGATTTGGCCTGAGGATCTATTTCCCTTACAGCCTGTGGGTCGGTTGGTTTTTGACAACTCCTTCAATGAGAACGAAATGTTGGCATTCAATCCTAGTGCCATCGTTCTTGGCATATACTATACCAACAAAAAAATGTTTCAGACTCGAACGTTTGCATATGCAGACACATAGCACCACAGGCTTGGTCCAAATTACATGTAGATCCCAGTGAACGCACCCAAATGTCCTCATTATAATGACCATACGCTCCTGGAGGCCATGCTATGCGGGAAGCCATTATTGGCCACTCATTTTGATAGTATTTGGAGGAGAGTGAATACTGTGACCAATGTACAAGGACGACCCGACCATATTTGCCTGGGAGTTCATGAACAAACCTCGCTGCCTGTCTGATGCCTCAAGTGACACGTTACAGGAATGGATTCAGGAGATGGCCTTCTATGTGAAATCTATTAATCCTAAGCATCTATTAGAGATTGGAGACGAAGGGTTCTATGGACCTTCCAGTCCTGACAGAGTTGTATACAACCCTAACAGTTTTTCTCAGCAAGTAGGCATAGACTTCGTAAGGAATCACCAAGCTCTGGGAATTGATTTTTCTTTGGTACATATTTATCCAGACAACTGGATTTCTTCATCCATATCTGCAACTCAACTTTCATTTGTTAAAAACTGGACCACGTCGCACATCCGAGACTATGAGAAGACTTTGAAAATTCCTGTCATGTTTGTAGAGTTTGGGATTTCAAGCAGAAATCCCGGTTATAACAGCAGCTACAGAGACACCTTCATACAGAGTTTTTATGAGAGCATAATAACATCAGCTAGGAAGGGAGGAGGAGGTGCAACAAGCCTGATTTGGTAGCTATTTCCTGAGGGTGTCGAACAATTGAACGATGGGTATGAGGTGGTTCTTTCCAAGATTCTCTGCACGGTCGAGGTTTGAGAGCGCAGTCGGTCGCCCTGTGGGAACTGAGTTCTATGTGCCGGTGGAGCTTCCGGTGGAATTGCAGAAGGGAGATCGTTAATACCCCTCATCTTTCTTTACTGAATGGTGATTCTCTTGTGGCGTGGCCTGACCCTGTGAATGAATTGTGATTGTTTCAATGAGTAGGGAAATGAGGCGTTGCTGGAGGATGACAGATATTTGCAGTCTAAAACCCTAAAAATGATTCAGCTTTTTCTTTTAAGTCACTTGGATTGTGGATGAATAAATTGTTAAACAAGATAATTAAGTAAAGTTTAATGACAAACAAAACCTGAGCCGAGAAATTAAACACACGCTGACGACTTCTTGACATGCCATTTTCCCAAGAGTGGAAGTAAAATGATTCTGTCAAGTGTATCGCCTAGATTATGCACACCTAGCCAAAGGCATTTACAAGCTGACCTACGTCAGTAACAGTTCAAAGTGTTGGCAGAGGCACCTGGGAGTCACAGTTTTCCATGAAGGTGAACCATTTCAGATTCCCGGAACACAAAGAGTTCTAGATTTCTCTTTTAAAAAATCTGATGTATGTAACAGAAAGGGGGGTGCAAGTGCAGCGCTGGGAAAAACCTCTTTCGAAGAGGGGTTCATTGTAATTGCTGAGTTATTTTGTAAACCAAGAATGAAATAATACAGAGGAGTTTTTACTTGTGGCTGTGAGATTCATCACGGTCGATTTCTTTCAGCATGTTCTTCTTATTTTCAGCTGTGTTAAATCTGTTTGGATTTCATTATATATGTTCCTTACTCACAGTTGATATTGTCTTTACCATATTGTTTATTTCTTCCTTAATTCGTCACGATTGCATTACATTTCATTTTCTTCTAACTGATGTGCTTTGTTATACTTTAGTACGATCACTACTATAGCGAATGGATTATGGTTTTCTGTAATTGTTTGTTGTCTTTCCTCTGCACCAGCTATCAGCGAGTGTAAGACCAGTCTACACTTTCAGAATTCTGCATATATTCTCTGATACATCAGCCTTTCCTTTCCTTTTTCTTCTACCACACCATGATTATCAAAGCGCTGAAAGATAGACTTACTTTGCCTCATTTTCCGCAAATTAAACGATCTTTGTTATTGTCTCCTTCCTTCGGTTTTCACTTGACTCCATGCCCAATGGACCATTTCCCCGGTTTAACCCCCAAACTCTAAAAATCCAAGACCATCATTTACCCATAAATCTGCCCACCATTTCACACTTACTAAAGATTGTTTTGTGACATTTTTCGAGAGATCCCTCTCAGGTTGGGGGAGGGTAGCTTCCAATCCAAAGTGGTTCGAGGTTGCCTCAGGATTGATTTGATGCAACCCATTTCAGTTTCGAGTTTCAACATGAACCATGGGTGTCATTACCACTGTGACAAGGATACAACTGATATCATAAGGGATGGGTTTAGGTTTCCAATGGATGATCAACAGAGACAGGTCTAAGCGGAATGTAATGGAAAGAAAATCATAAAGTTTGGGGCTTATCATAACTCGAACATGAGAGTTAGGGGAAACAAGAACCAGAGGGTTCACCAAACTCCTAACCATTTCTCACGATGAGTGCCAAACCCTACAGAGTACAAAACCCCATACGCATAATGAATGGTCTCATTAATGTTTCGGGTCAGCAAGGTGAAACGAAAATGCAAGTACAACATGCATGTACTAATTTACATGAATGTCGATATGAAAATTGAACTCATGAGAACAATATCAATAGTTAACCAAGGTTCTTGTGCATTCAAACATTTCAACAATGAACTATAGAACCAATGAAGTCTCGATACCCATAATATACAAAGATTTCAATAGTGTATTAATCAATAAATTCACAGTCTTTAGTTTTAAACATATATGGGTACCTTTAAAATGATATTTCTAATGTAAAAGATATGAAACCAATCCAAGTTTTATATTTAAATTCATGCTTACAGTCATGAATTTAAAACAAAACAAAACAAACGAAAATGCACATGAAAACTCAATAAGGTAGGCTTTATCCCAATCATCGCTTCGAAACTCAAAAATATAAACATTTACAAAGTGGAGGTGATGGCAGCTACAGAAAGATATGATCTTTTTGTGGGGACTTTGATTTTGATGAGAATCAAAATTATTGGTGGCTGCCAACAATGGAGACATACTGGGTGAAGCAGCTATCTCTACATCACCATAAAATTCATGTCAGGGGTCAGATGAAACGAATTTTTAGAGACATATAAAAACAGATCAAGCATTCTGATCATAACTCGGAAATAAGGCATTTTAGTATCAATTGTATTTCTTTTTAAAACAAATGTAATCTGGCATCTAAGTTATATTACGAGCGTAGCAATGTTTATGCAGTTAACTTCAATACTATTGATAGGGCCACTACTGCTAGCAGACATCCATAGCCTCGACAAGGATGTCATTTAACCCACTCTAATACCTCTATCCCATCCAAGAGTCACCCAATCATGATATGAGACATCTTTGCACTTTGATCAAATAAAAAAACATACTCTAGGACCTTCATAAACCCGACATTGCTTCATTGCCAATAGGCCTTTTCAGTACCCTGACGAAGTTGTCTTGGTATGCATGCATGCAGATCTGTTCAACATCCCGATGGGTTTACATACACTTCCCACACATTACCGTGCTTTCAACCCTCTAGAATTTGTTTATAATTTGCAGAACTTGATAATATTCAAGAGGGCGGGGTGGTACTGAAAATCTCAGAGTCTAGCATAAAAATCTTGATCATTTATAAAACATTTTCTCTTTTTGATGACTTTCATCACACCTTGGACACTTAGAATTATGTTAGGAAACCATCTTGAGGACGAGAAGGTACAACTGAGTTGTTTTCCTTAAAATACGAACAACGTTAGAAACTTATTAATGATAATCACGTCTACTTGTAATCTAAAGGAGAAAAGATAAACACTGATTTGAACAGAAATTCACTTCTGCTGATTTGAGTTTTAACACTTACTGCTCATCTACTTGGGAAGTTATCAACTACTTCTAATGAACGAAAATTCTGATTCCCTTCCACAAATGAGATGGTGACTCAAACATAATTATTTAGAAAACAAATCAAAATCAAGAAAAATGAAAAGAACCAAAATTAAAAAGAAAAAATAAAATTAAAAATAATTACAAAAGAGTGGAACAGAAAACATCAGGTGAAATAACTCTTGAGGGCCTATCCATTCACTGGGAAAGTGTCTGGCTGTCCCTATAAATTATGTAGACGGAAAGAGCTGGGACCCAATTTTTCAGAAATTACAAATGATCCCAACCACATATTCCGGAACTTGGTGTGTTCCCCCTTTCCCTAGTGAGATTTGTCCCACTTGAGAACCAAATATTCGACATCAAAATTCCTATCTGAAGAAGAATTTGAATCAAACCATCTATTTACAATTTTCTGATGTTGATCCAATTTATTATTTTCTTGTGCTCTCACTTCCTCCAGGTTTAATAAGGAATTTATTCGATTTTCTAGAGGAGGGCACTCCTCTTCTTGAACTTTCTGCGACAATTGCAGAGAAGGAAGTAAAACATGCAGAGGGATAATTGCTTCTCTTCCATAGATGAGGAAGAAAGGAGAATTACCAACAGAGGCTTTTGGCATTACCCTATCAGCCCAAAGTGCAATGTGCCAGTTCTTGTGATTTTCTGTAACTGCCCTTTTAATAATTTTGATTAAATTTTTGTTTGTTGATTTTGCTAGGCCATTTACTTGAGGGAAGTAGCTTGCAAAATACTTCGGTTTAATCCCTTTTTCCAGAGAAAAAACATTCATATCAAGGGATGAAAAGTAAGAGGCATTATAAAAAACCAGACATTCAAGAATGCCAAATTGAGTGATGATATGAGATTTCAGGAAAGATACTACCTAATTTGTGTTCACCACTTTTAAGGTACATCTTCGGACCATCTAGTAAAATAATACATTGTTGTAAGGATATACTTGTGTTGTTGTGAAGAAGAGGGTTTAATTGGTTCTATGATGTGAAGGCCCCATTGCTGAAAAGGGGAATCTACACTAACAGGCTGCAAAGGGAATGTTGCCTTTTTCACCCGTCCTGTAGCCTTTCGGCAGATTATGCATTTACGTCACAACGTATGGGCATATTTAAATAACGTAGGCTAATAATACCGAGCTATTAGCACTTTGTGGGTGGTGGTATCTCCACCGAAGTGAACACTAGCTTCACTTGCATGAAGTTCAGATAACACTTTTTTTTACTCTTCCTTTTCTAAATAATGCAGAAGAACACCATCAAAGTTGTTTCGAAATAATACATCATTTATTAACTGGAAAGATGCAGATTTGAGCCTGAGTGATCTTCTACTTTTAGGGTCAAGATTTCAGGGAGCAGATCCATTCGTTAAATAAAATTTAATATTGTCGTACCAAGAATTGGTAGTGACTTGCGCACAACTGATCTGTTTTTCGTTATGCTAATTCACAGTTGAGGTGTTTATTTGACTTTCTTGTTCTTCAACTAAATCAGCCACTAGTTTACACAGGCTTTGACCTCTAACAATTTGTGCATGGTTTATTTAAAGGTCATATTCCTATAGTGACGTTATACAATTTTCCCTTTTCTCACCCAGTTCTTTTTGTACTAACATGTTTCTTACGGCTGGGTAAGGAACAATAACCTTGGTTTTGGATTTCAACAAGTAAGACCGGAAATGTTTCACTACTTTGAAAATGGCATATGCCTGCTGATGTACTGTTGGGTAATTAAGCTCGGCTCCTTTGAAAGATGAGCTCATGAAGGCAATGGGTATCTCATTTATTTCAGTGTTTTTCTGTGTAAGTACAATAGCATAAGATCAGTGAGAAGAAAAGGTGTAAAGAGTGAAATCCTAAGAAAAGTCGAGACTCATCAAGGAAGGGGCTTCTATTATTTCTTTTCTAATTGAATCGAAAGCCTGACTTTAGGGTGGTACCCAATGGTACAAAACATCCATTTTAGTTAAATTTTGTAATGGTCTAATCATTTCTAAGAAACTTGGGACAAACCTTCTGACGAAATTAATCTTGCCCAAAAAGGACTGCATGGCTTTTTTGGAAGGAGGGGGAAGTTTAGCAGTATCTTGATTTATTTCAGGGTCAATAATCATTCCATCCTTAGACACTATAAGCCCAATCAGTTTGACTTGATCCACTACAAAGACCGATTTCTTAGGGTTGAGAGATATGCCAAACTTGCGGCATTGTTCCAGGATAGCCCTGAGGTGAGACAAGTGATCTTTCTTGCTTTTAGAGAATACGATGACATCATCAAGATAGACCACGAATAACTGGTTAATGAGGCCACAGAAAACAATATTCATTTCTCTCTTGAAGGTGGCACCAGCGTTTATCAGTCTGAAAGGAATTTTCCTGTAGGCATAAGTGCCCCATGGAGTGCGAAAGGTGGTTTTAAGTTGGTCTAAGGGAGACATAAGGACCTTGTTGTATCCCGAAAAACCATCTAGCAGAGATAGTCTTTCAAAACCAAACACCTATTGTAGGATTTGTTCCATTGGAGGAACAGGGTAATTATGTTTATCAGATGCTCAGTTTAAGTTCCAAAAATCGATACAGAGTCGAATTTCACCACTTTTATTCTTTACAAGGACTAAATTAGACACCCATTGTGTGTGTGTAACTAGGAAAATTATCTTTGCAGTTAGTAATTTGTTTAGTTCTTTTTTAACAGTGGGTTTCAATTTAGGATGCATCTTCCTCAATTTATGTTGAAAAGGCTGAGTCCGGGGTTTCAAGGGGATAACATGTTGTATGATGTTAGGGTCGAATGTTTTCAAGTCATCATACGTCCAAGAAAAAACATCTTTAAATTCTTTAAATAGATTTATAAAAGAAGATATTTCTTGCTTGGAACATCCTTTTCCCAGATTAATATTTTAAGGATTATCCTTTGTCCTAAATTAACCGTTTCATAAATCAAAGAAGAACTGTTAGTTTTACAATTTACTGTCCCTCTAAATTTATCATGCAAATCATAAAATTTCTATAGTCTTACGATAGATCTGGGGATAGAGTTTACCATCTCGGATGTCGATTCAGGAGATTGAGGATCATATATTACCGTGAAGTTTTGGAGGTTCTTGTCGTGAGTACCTTCATCATTGACTGCACCTTGGAAGGTGTCTTCCATATGCAGAAAGTTGATGATCTGTTGGTCATCATCGAATACTCTCCAACTTGTAATATTATCCAGGATCGATGGCCTGAACAACAATTCAATTGAAAAAAAATTAGGGGAAAGACCTTCAACAGGTAATAGTTTAGAAGAAACATTAGACAATAAATCAGCTTCAGAATTACTCAATCTAGGAATGGAATTTATGTTGAATACTGAAAATTTATGCATTAAACTCCATAGCTCTGTTTGGTATCTTTTCAGATGTGGTGATAAGCAATGTATGGAATTTCTTAACTGATTAACTATGATTTATGAATCATGAAATACTATCAAATTCTGCACGTCCATATCCAAATCTTTCCTAAGTCCTTGTAGAAGTGCTTCATACTCGGTCATGTTATTAGTACATTCAAGCTCTAATCGACAAGCAATGAAAGTCTTATTGCCTGTAGGATCGATGCATACACAACCAACGCCTTCTTCTTCTTTAGATTTGGATCTGTCAAAGTATAAGGACAATATCTGTGCATCATCGGAAGTACTTGGCATACTTGGAAAATATTATGTTTGAGTATAGGTTACAACTTCAGATTGTTGCGCAGGATCGATGATAGGAGAGATTTCGGTCATGAAATTACCAAAGAAGGTATTCATTCCCCGCGTTTCAAATGAATTAGCAGATGTAATGAAAGGTTCATTTGTATCATTTAGATTCGTTATGGTATGATTAAGATAACGTTCTCTGTTTATCCTGATTTTGTTGGGCTGTCCATTTTCAGGCAGCCACAAGTGAGACCAATCTGTGCCAAAGTAACCATGCAGCTATTTTGACCAATCCCTACTTACAAAAAAGCCATAAACTTTAGGTATATCAACAACGATAATATCAATTATCTGATGAAACTTAGGATTGGACAATAGTCTAATCAACACATTCTTAAGCTCACCAATTACTTTAACGTTTGTTCAATCTAGCTGAATGATTTTAAGATTAGAAGGTTTAACTTCTGCATTATTTTTTGGCAGACAGATAGAGACATCATGTTTTATGATTCACTCGAATCGACCATACAATTATGTACATTCATATTAAAAATTTCAAAGGTTAACAAAAAAGGCGGGACAATTTTCCGAGTGTTAATAACAAAATTTTGTTGATTTTTTGTTGTTGTCCCTAAAACAATTTTATCTACATTTGCTACAGGTTTTTCTGCTAAGTCCCTTTTATCTGGTGGTTTAGATGTCGTTTTAGTTGGGGAATTTTTAGTTGGGTTTGAAACAAATTATATTGATTTTTTTCTACTAGGATCGCTCTTTTTACTGTTTTCAACGATGCTTTGAAGCATTTTCTGCAAAATAAGGGGAAATTTCAGCAGTTCAAAAACATAAATATTAGCCCTCAATTTTTTCAAATCTTCAATTAAATCATATTCTAAAAATGGGGCTGCTAAGATTTGCTTAATTTCATCTTTCTTTGATTGTTTTAGAAACACATTTTTATTCACTTTAGAAGTGGGTTTGTTTTGCGTTTTGCTTCTTGTGTTGTACGGGTGGACATTTTCGAAATTCGCTTGGAAAATACTATTTAACAAGTGACCGAAAATAGGGGGAGATGAGTCTTCCTCTTCCAGTGCCTCCTCCTCAATTACATCTTCAGAATTTTTAGGAGGAACAGAAGTAGAATTATCATGTGCTTCTAAGATGGTTTGCAAGGCATACTATAAACTTTCAAAATTTAGACCTTTTGTGGTCGGGTTTGGCCGGTTAGGCAGAAAAGGCTTCCTGAAAGGAGGTTTAAAACTTCCTTTGCTTGTGGATGCCTCCTCAACTGATCTCTTCAAGTCGACGACCTGGTTTGCTAGTTTTTGGAAAGCTTTTTGAAAGCTTTCTAAGTCTAAATTTTCTTGTTGATTTTTAGTTTGAGGTGGTCTAGTGAGAATTTCTATTTTCTTTTTAGAGGATGAGGTTGTTTCAACTTCACTACTAAGATTGTCTTTTAAGATTAATATATCTTTCTCAATTTGACCCATATGGCTATGTTATTGTGCAAGGATTTAGCATAATATGCAACAATTAAACTTTCTGCGGGCATCGAATCTGCGGGGATTTTATTCTTTAAAGTAAGAAATATTTGGTTAAAGTCTTCCACTTTTTCCTTAGGGTTCATTTTTAAGTTGAAGAGTTCCATAACCAATACTTCAAGAGATTTATCATCTCCAAATTTTTCCAAGAAACAAGTTTCAAACTTGTCCCAAGAGACGATGGTTTGGGGCTGCTGAGAAAAATACCATGTGGAGGCATTTCCCTCAAAAGTATA
>JZKD02S2436881.1:330485-342039 GCA_000966675.3 Picea glauca
TCAAAACTCACCTGCGAGAATCACTCATTCTTGCATTGTGTAATACTGCTGGCCTGCGAACCTTGTTTTTCAAAATTTTGGATTTGATTTTTTGTATATTCAACTGCCCAGATCAGTGTAGGTGCCTCAAAAGAGTTTCTTGGCCCATTGGTTGATGTTTTTCTTGTGTTCGTTTTTGTGCACGAATAGTCTTAGGATTTCAAAGGCTCTTCCTGTCACTTTCGTTTCTTGACTTTTCTTTGCGAAGATGTACTCTCTGATTTTGGAATCTGAGTGTGCTTGATTGGTTAAGGACCGGTGATCGGTTGAAAGTTAAGTTTCTTTGTCTTTATCATTTTCTTATTCTTTGAAAGACCACTTTTCTTATGCAAATTGAAAAGACTAGTCTAGTTTGCTTGATTTTTTTTTTTTCATTGAAAGAGTAGTTTGGGTTTTTATCTATTACTTGTTCATTGGTTTTTGATTTTCTGCACTCTCACCATCTGGGTGTAGGTCCTTTTTGAAAAGTGAACAAATTTTTTCTTTCAAAAGCATTTTCGTCTTCGAAAACATTGAAAATCAATTATTGAAATTATTGAAAAAGAAACAATAGAGAATTTTTATTGATGCGTGATTTGTTGCATTTGCATTTTCAAGGAAATTTTGTATTGTAGTTCAAGGTTGATCTGGAAAATTTCTCTTTCCCTCCCGTATATAGGATTCATTGAAAGAAAATTGCTATATTTCATTCTTATCAATGCATCGTTGGGTCAGAGTCTTATACAACATCAATTTCATTTCCGTTTCCTTTGAGTAACAACAGCCCCTAATAACACTGCGTAATCATAAAATTTAACTAGTAACTCTTTTCTAGGGCTCTATTACACCAACATTTATCTAGGCTAGTGCTTTGGAGTATGAAGAGAGATACACTCTCCAAAGCACAAAACACACAATAGCATCTTGTGTTAAGGAGTGTTAAATTCCATTTGCAACATCTTGTCCTGGGAAGCCCTTCTCACACAAGGTCGCATTGATATTGGCAAAGTTACTCACCCTGCTTTATTGATATCGGTGTAGAGATTGCATGTATTACGGGGATCACTCAGAGGTATACCCACAATGATGAGTAGAAGCCTTTTGAGTTGATTTCGGGCTAGATACCCTACCCTTGCGTGTGGATCAGACTGTCGACTGTCCCCCCAGGCTTTATTGTTATCGGTGGTAACCTTAGTGGCCTATCTTTCTAGGTTCTTACACGAGGTGACTGTGAAGGGGAAAGTCTTCACGATACCTGGAATTGACGTTGAACAAACTCACTCGAGCTCCTTGGAGGGTATACCCACGATTATGTGTGGGAGCTTGCACCAGGGTGTAAGTCCGTTAAGCAGGTCGTCGGCGTAACTTTTCCACCCTAGCCCAGCCCCTTCTCATCTCGTTGTTGAGACGTTGGATTTCATCACCAACTAGTAGCTTCAGAATTAGAAGGTCTTGTTTTCTTGGTGTTGCTTCCTATATTTTGTTTACTAGTGCGTGTTGTTTGTTTACCAAAGTTGACCATAAGATTTTCTTCATGAAGTTTGTCACTCGGTTACAATAGCTCCTCCACGTCGTTCATGTATAATGCAGGGTTTCTCTCCAGAGCATCTGGAAGGTTCTCAACCCTTTCCTACAAGTACACCTGAAGGCTCTCCTCGACAAGGTGAGGTCCCAGTCGTCACCATGCCACAAGTGGAATGAACTGACTCTCTCGAATATTTTCGAATCACCAACACTCGAAAGGACTTTCAGCTTCACCCTAATTCTGAGTGACTGTTTATGCGACTGAATTCTTCTAGAGACTTAGTTGTTACATCTTCTGGATCACTAGTTGGACCCTTTCCTGGCATAGAAGGCCAAGATCTTTTTTGGTCTACAGGTGTTTTTCGACGGGACCTTTTTGGTCGAGGTTCACCTGTGATTTCCGAAATCACCCCACCTGTGATTTCTGAAATCTCTAGTCCAGAGACAGTACTAGTTACTACTTCCTATCGCTTTATTGTCCCTATCAAAATGGCCCATCACACAGATACTACGAGTGTTCCAACTGGGTTTACTGCGGTTAGTCTTGCTCCCATTAGCACACCGCGAATGCCCAACGTCACTCCGACACTACCACCCGGATACCATGCATTGAATGCTTCCATTCCCACTCCTGTGAAAACCCCGTTCGGCTCTCCTGGTGTTCCTTCTTCTTCTAGGCACTCTCTTCCCAGTTTTATTCCAATACTCCCTCAATTTCCTTTTGGAGGGCCTTCTTCGTCCTCTACTGGCAATCTTAATCCTAGTGGCACTATTCCGTCATTCACACCAAATTACCAGATTCCCATCGGTGGACAATTTCACCAAGGTGGTATGACTCAACCCCCTCTCAGCGGGCAAATTCCTATTGGAACACAAATCCCAATTGGAACACAACCCTCAATTGGCACACTGCCCCCAATTGGCACACCACCTTCAATAGGAGGACCGACCCCACCTTTTGGACAAAACATACCTCTATCCTTGGCCCAGTATTAGAATCAGTTGATACAACATCCTCCTCAATCGACTGGGGGGCAGTAGTTTCTAGCTATGTCCGTAATACCCCCTAGTATGGGCTAACCATATCCAGGTTCGTTCAATCCTATTTGGGGCTCAACTTCTCAAACTCAAGTTCCTGTTCCATGATACAATCCCATGAGCTACTATCCTCTTCAACCACCACCGAATCTGCCTGGGTCTTCACATTATATGTAGACTACTTATGGTCCTACTGGTTTGTCGACGGGGCTTCCTCCCCAAAGCTACCAATACCCGCAGGTGAATCGACAGTTACCCTTTATCGCCACTTTGGATCTTCTGGATTTGTCAAGGATTTTAAATGATCCAATTCGTCACTCTCCCTAATGGCCTGCTATACTAGCCAAGCTACCATCAGATGTTCCTAAATTCGATGAAAAAGTGGGAGAGGACCCGAATAATTACGTTATGACTTTTCACCTATGGTTCTCATCCAACTCGTTGATGGATGACTCTATTCATTTGTGTCTTTTTCAACGAACCCTCATAGGTTCTGCTGTGAAGTGGTATATATAATTGCCACGGGGTTTCTTCTCTGACTTCAACACCCTAGCTATGGATTTCCTCACACACTACCAGTTACCGATCCGTTATGACACAGGGACTGATATTTTGACTTCCTACAAACAAAAAAAGGCCACTCATATATCCGATCACATTCATGAGTGGCGATGGCGATGACATCTCATTAAACTCGAACTCCCTGATCAGTTGCTGGCAGAATGGTTCACAAAATCATTTGTGAATGAAATTAGTCATGACATTTCCATGGGTTGAGTATTCACCGAAGAGAAGGCTATAAGTAGTGCTCAATATCTTGACCTCATTTACTCGCAAACAGATACCCTTTACGATTTACTACCTGACTTACCTCGTCCTTCCACTTCCGCCACTTCAACTATTCCAGCTACTTCGCATGCAGCCGATGGTGTGATTGGTACTTTCCAAGCCCAACCACATTTTGCCTCAAGCACCAACCCCAAACCTACTTCTTCTAATGTTCAAATGATCCGTCTCCTGCCCCTCCCACCGGCAAGACTTCTGAGGTAAATGCAGTTCAATCTACCCCAGCTGGTAAAAACAAATCTAAAAAGGGAAGGGGTAAGAATAAGGAGGTAAAAAATACTTCTCAAGCAGAGAAAACCAAAACTACCCCTGTTGACGATCGGGATAAGCGCAAACCTCGATACCCTTGTCTTATCTGTGGTGATGATCACTACATGAAGGATTGTCCACAATGCGCTGAGGTCACTAAGTCCCTTCAAGGAGCTCCAAAACCACCTGCTCCGGCCGTTTTGTCCCAACCCTTCCTGTCTCAACAACAGGCACAGTTGGTCATTCATGACCAACCCTCATCTTCTACTACATCTTATGTATTGATGTGTACTAGTGATTCAAAGTAGAGCGATGTTACACTCACTACTTGAGCCAAAGATTATTCTCCCTCTAAAGAGAAGGTTGATGATCTACCTCCTTCCTCGGTACAACCCTCTCCTGCAACTCCACCTACCAACGATCCTCTTCATCTTGAATGACAGAGCCTCGACACAGTTCTTCGACCCCCCCCAAAGGGTGTCGTTTGGAAATCGGATTTCAATCCTCATGTTCATGCTACCCAAAACTACAACATTATTGAAGATTTGGCCCAAGCACCTTCTGCGATGTTAGCCCTCAAAGTCTTTCAAAGTTGTCCCGCACAACAGAAGGCACTGTTGAAAGCTATTGGTGGAATCAATCCGACAGATACGAATTTAATAATCTTTGACTTGGAAGATCGCATTCCAAGGTTACCCCCTCAACTCGTGTTTCAGATCCAAGTGATTGTCTCTAACAAAAACATTTGTCGAACCATTATCGACGAGGGTGCCTTGACGTGTGTCATGTATCTTACTTGCTAGAAAGACATTGGCTCTCCCCCTTTGAACAAATCCCAGAACACTCTTAAAGCCTTCAATGGATCTGGTTTTAAGCCCTACGGTGTCCTTCCTTTGTTGCCTATCACGGTAGAAGGAAAAACGGTCCAAGTCGAAGTGGAAGTCTTCGATGCTCCCCTTGATTACAATCTTCTTCTTGGCCGCAGCTGGATCGATTCCATGCACGCAGTTGTGTCGACCATTTTCTGTGTGGTACGTTTCCCACATCAAGGAAAGGTCGTCACCGTCGACCAACTAGCCTTCTTTAATTCTGATTCCCGTAATGGCAACGTACCATTCATCGCTAAAACCCCATCGGGTTATGAGAACATCGGTGTAGGCCTTATCAAAGATTGTTCATTAATGGGTACTTTCCCCATTCCACCGCCCGATGTTCCACACTCGTCTGTTGCTTCGATCAACATGATATCCACCTCGATTCATGAAATTCCTGCGTCTCACGACCCCTGGATAGTACCTGACCCTGGAGATTATCTTCTTTACGGCGACCAAATGCTGTTAAGTCTGGTTGAATCCACCTATCAGGCCATTCAGTCGGCAACCCCTTCTACCCCCTCTCTTGGTGAGTTATCTCCAAATCTTTTCCGTGTAATTTTTCCCACTGACGAGATGATCATGTCTGTCATGGAAGACACCCCTTGGGACGATGGACATCATCATTCCATCCTCTTTCTAGAGAAACATACCATTGAGAACTACCAACGGATTTCGACCCTGTCGACTGTTGTTGTCATCTCCACCGTTTTCGGGTCCACACACGATGTGTTTTCCGAAGGGAACTTAAGCAAGATCTCGCCCACGATTCCGCTCAACATATCTGTCAAACCTGGAATCATCGAAAATGTCCATATCGGAGCTTTGTGTTCCTCTGACGAAGTCGTCACCTACACATCCCTTTTCAAAGATTTTCATGACATCTTCACCTGGAGCTACGAAGAAATGTCGGGTATCGACCCTCAAATTGTGATACATGAGATAAAGACATACCTCGACTCTAAACCCGTCCGGCAATGCCTTCGTCCCATTCACCCCCATAAAGAGGCTACTATCAAACTTGAAGTCGAGAAACTTCTTAAAGATGACTTTATTTATCTGGTGGCTCTCACCGACTGGGTTTCTAATCTTGTCCCGATCGACAAGAAACAAGGCACTATTCATGTATGCGTTGATTACAGGGATATCAACAAAGCTTGTCCCAAAGACAACTTTCCTACCCCCTTTGTCGATCATATTGTCGACGATTGCACTAGCAGTGAAATATTCTCTCGGATGGATGGTTTCTCTGGGTATAATCAAATCAATATTGTCCCCGAGGATCAACATAAGACTACTTTTATTTGTCCTTGGGGTACTTTTGCCTATCGAAAAATCCCTTTTGGTCTCAAGAACGTTGGCGCAAATTTTCAACGCACTATGTCTTATGATTTTCATGATATCAAGCATATCGTTCAACCATATATGGACGATTTACCTTCTCATTCAATGCGTCAAGTCGATCACCCAACCCACCTCCGAGCCATTTTCGTACGCTGTCGGTTCTATCGTATACGTTTGAATCCTCATAAGTGCATTTTCTGCATGGAATCCGGCCACCTTCTAGGTTTTGTCATTTCATGTCAAGGGATCTGGGTGGATCCTTTAAAGGATGAGGCAATCCTTAATCTCCCTCCTCCTTCTACACTTCGCCAGTTACAAAGTTTGCAGGGGAAAGCAAACTTTCTTCGTCGTTTTATCCCCAATTATTCCGAGATCACTCGTGGATTTACGCGGCTCTTGAAAAAGGGTTCAGAGTTCGTCTGGGATACTATCGCCAACAATGCTTTTGAAGCTTTGAAATTGTCTCTAACGCGTGCTCCGCTTCTCTTTCCCCCTGATTACAATCGCGATTATTTCCTTTACCTTGCTGCCTCAGATTACACTATTGGAATGGTTCTCGTCCAAGAGGATGATGCTAACGACGAACATGTTATTTACTACTTGATTCGAATTTTAATGACTACTGAAATCAAGTATTTACATGTCAAAAAACTAGCCTTGGCTGCCGTCCAAGCCGTCCAATGCTTCCGGCACTATATCCTCTCGCGCAAGACTACAATTATTTCTCACTGCAACCCTATGCAACACATTCTTACATGACAATTGCTAGGGGGAAAATACTCCAAATGGATTGTGATAGTCCAGGAGTTTGACTTGGAATTCGAACGTGCCAAGTCCAAGAAGTCTTTAGTCTTTGCTGAGTTGATATGCGACTTTCCCTATTCTGAAACGGAAACTATAGCAGCTGATTCATTACCTGATGAATCTCTTTTCCTTATTAGCACTGATGATCTTTGGTATGGTGATATCATTATATATCTCCAAACCCAGAATTTCCAACCAACTTTGTCCAGTACTAAGTGACATCGCATATGATACCAAGCTCGTCAATATATTATCCTCGGAGATACTCTTTATCGTCGGGGGATTGACTCTGTTTTTTTACGTTGCCTAACATTTGATGAAGCCGAGAAAGCTTTGAATGAATACCATTTTGGAGCCTGTGGGGGTCATATGTCTGGGTATGCTACTGCCTAGAAGATCTTATGAGTAGGGTATTTTTGGCCTTCTTTATTTCACAACTACATAATCGCCATTCAAAAATGCCATGCTTGCCAGACCTATACTTAGAAGATACGGTCACATCCTACTCCTCTTCACCCTGTGGTCTCAGTTGGTCCCTTTGCGAAATGGGGCATCGATTTCATGACATGTCACCCTCACTCAGCCGGGGGGCATGGATACATTATTGTAGCCGTCGATTACTTTACAAAATGGGTCGAGGCGATGCCGACATTTGACAACACTGAAATGACCACAACCTTATTCATTTTTAATCACGTCATAGCTCGTTTTGGTGTTCCCCAAGTTATCATCACTGATCACGGTAGCCACTTTTGAAACTTCATGATGTCCGAACTTACTGAAAAGTTGGGTCTTCGCCATGAAAACTCAACGACCTATTACCCACAAGCCAATGGTCAAGTTGAAGCAATTAACAAAGTTCTCATAACTATGCTCCGACGAATGATAGGGATTCATAAAACAAGTTGGCACACAATGTTTTTCTCGGAATTGTGGGCTTACTGGACATCCATCAACTCTGCTACTGGGTTTACACCTTTCCGGCTGGTCTATGGTGTGGAAGCCATTCTCCCGATTGAATGTGAGATACCTTCTTCAAAACTAGCTGTTGAACTCCTACTAAACAGTTCTGCTGAGGAAGAATGTCTATTGTATCTTATGCGATTAGACGAAACTCGATGTGATGCTACCCTAGTCATAGAAGCTCAGAAAAAATGTGTCAAGGCCCAATATGACAAACATGTCAAGCCTCACGTTTTCTCCGAAGGTGATCTTGTTCTCCTCTATGAACAAGACCGAGATATGCTAGGAGCTAGAAAATTTGAAGCTATGTGGCGAGGTCCTTATATCGTTCAACGAGTTTTGGAAAAAGGAGCTTATGAGTTGGTAGATTATGATGGTATCACTTTGAGTGAACCCAGGAATGGGTTGTACTTGAAGAAGTACTATGCATAAAATCACCTGTGCACGAGTACTTGTATTTTTATTGTATCATACTTCTTGTGTGTTACTATAGCTTTCTTTTGTCGTTATCTGGTCTCTTCCCTTATGTAACGTTGTGTTTGATTTCTAGATGTCAGATTCTTCGCTACCCTATATTGGCTTCACTGATGGCGCTAGCTGTAGTACTCAGAACCTTGCTTCCGCTGCATGGGCAATTTACGCCCCTAAAAACGAACTTGTATCCTTATGATGTGTGTGTCTCAACCGTGTGACCAACAATATTGCAGAGTATAGCACCATTATCGAATTATTGGTTGATGCTATATCGCTTGGAATTTTTCATTTGGTTGTGCAACTCGATTCGCAGCTTGTAGTACTACAGCTAAGTAATGTCTATACTATTCAAAGTCCTACTTTGTTACGAGTGTATTTGCGAATTCGCCTCTTGGAACATTATTTTGATTATATTGAATATCAACATATTCCTAGATGTCTAAATACATTAACTAATGCATTGGCTAACTATGCATTAGATAGACATTTGGATCATTTATAAATCAATCACATCAATTTTCACACAACACATGATAAACCGGTAGAAGTCGTCTGTATATATAACAATCAAAAGAGTTTTTTACAAAACATTTTGTCTGAAGACCAAAATGTCAAAATCTGAAGCTCATAGCTTCTACAAAGTGACGTCATGGATGACGTTCATGGTAACACATGACTGCCCGGGAAACTCTACAGAGCAGTCGACTCATGGACTCTCACACTCCTACTGTATGATGTTGATCACGTCATGGAACCTCTCCAAGAGGCATGTCTGGAATATCTGTTGTCAAACCCTCTAGGTTTTGTTCGACTGCTTGATAATCCCCAGCTTCCCATTGTGGCGCTGGTGCTACCTCTCTGTGCCGCTGAATAGGAGAAGTACTAAGAGGTCGGTAAGGTCCCACATCTGTGTCATCAAAAATGAATTTTGTATTTATTCTTTGGACGAACATATAAAAAACATTTGCATATATAAAAATTCACAAAAACATTTAAAAAGGAAAAAATTGTGTACTTCTTACCAAGTTCCCCCCACTGAGCATCCTCCGGCAGGACTAAGTCTGGATCTCCTCATAAATCCAACCCAGCATAAGCATAATTGTTGACCATCAACATCTGTGGTCGCAGCCAATCGAAGAAGGTATCATCATACTTGATGATTGGTCCATCTACGTGCCGGGCCATGAGCCGACACGATCTTAGCATTCATCGATCCCTAGGAGCCGGTAAATTCCACTCAACCTACAGCCTCAGTAATGGAACCCTATCGAGAAAGAAGGAAACTAACAAAGATCCATACCCGAATTGCTTCAGGTCACCTCGTCTGCATTTGGTCAACTGCTTTTTCATACTACGAAGCACTGCATCTGCCCAGTTAAAAACCCGAGGTTCAGTACACTCTATAGTAACTCTTTAACACCATGTGAGGAGCAGAGCTCCCATCCATCCGAGCTACGGTGAACAAGATAGTACGGAGGGTCAAATCCCATACCCCCCAAATAGCTACTGTTTCTTTCGTCCTCTCTGCCTCAGGAACACAGTGTAAACGACAGTACTCACTCGTGGGTAGCCCACCACCTCTGCTACCAGTCAGGCTCACATGGTACCCACGCCGTGACAGTCCAGTCAAGAAGTAAATGTCCTCAATATCTAAGAACAGTGTGTGGACCCCTACATGGAATACCTGCTGATCGGGATCCCACATATGCATAAGGTACTCTAATAACCTGACTTGGGCCCTCATGCTCGGGATATGAAAGTACTTCAGAAGTCCACAGTTCCTCAAAGCGGGGATAGTGGGCGGATGATTTCCGGCAATGGAATTGTATTCTTCATGCTCCCTTTTGCGCCATTCAAGAACCATTTTGATGGCCAACTACCTGCATAAGAAGCACAAGAAGAGGATTAGTAACTCTATTCATGAATTGGTTCTTTTTCATTAAGCAAATTTTTAAAAAACTTTTGTGCTTTATGGTTCTTGTAGGTGCCCTTTAGGCACAGTGCGAGAACCTCATAGGCTGTTGTGGGCTCACCTGCGAGAATGACCCATTCTCACAGGTCCCATGTAGCCCACCCGCGAGAATGGTTGAGTGCAAGTAGGGCTCACAAAACAAACTCAAAAAATGAGTTTTAACCAATGAAAATGCAAAATAAAACCATGAAATAGTAGAGGACAAAGAGCCTACCTCATTGTCATTGACAGCTCGTCGAATGGATTCTTGTAACTTCCGCAATCTGACGCCGAATTTCGAGGGTAAAAGAGGGGTTTTTGGGCTCAAATAGTGAAAAGTGAAAATGATATGGTAAAAAGAGTTTTATTTCTTTATATTGACTTTTACCATGTTATTTAATTTTTAATAATTGTTTATTTATTAAAACCTAAACCCTAATGCCCTTTTGAGTGTAACTTTTGTAGGCATAATGACTTCGATGGTCATGTATAGGGATGCAGACATATTTTTTCTTCTTCATCACATGTTTTGTTTGTTTTTTATGGTTTTTGTACAAAACCTTGAGCTAGGTCTTTGTCCGTTCTCACACACAAAAATACATGAGAACGCGATCGAGCATACTTTTATCACTTTTTTTGGGCTCAACAAGGTTATACAAAAAAGGAACCCCCCTGGAGTCCTCTTTAATCTCTTTTCAGACTCTTTAAACATGAAAAGATAGCCGAGCGAGCTTGCTATTTTCACGCTCGATAAAGTATTTGAAGAAAGTGTCTGGTGAGCGATAATTTATCTCTTTTTCGGTCTCATCAGACTAGTTTACGAAAAAGGAACTGAGAGAGTTCTCTTTTAATTGTTTTTCCAAACTCTATAATCATGAAAAACCTTCGAGTTTTCTATCTCTGGACTCGTTAAACAAACATTGACAGACCCGTCATGGGACCGAACCACTCCTTCTTAGGGTTCGTTAAACATACTCCGAAGGAATTATCCAAAGGATAAGCTTATATCAACAAGCATATGTTATCCTCCTCAAGCTTGTGTAACAAGCATATGTTATCCTCAAGAGGTACTTGCCAAAAATGGTGGAGGAAAATTTGGGAAAGGGATATGTTTTCATCTTCATATTAATTGGCAGTAAGTGTCGCTCTTGAACATGACACCCCCTATTCATTATTTGAAGCCGGTTTGGGAAATCCATCTGTCTCTCATTCGATTTGCTACAAGGTCATTCCCTGTGTCATCTTTGAGTCAATGCTGCCAAATAGTTGGTCGTGTCGTTCATATGTTCAAGAGAAGTTCATCCAAAACCTCTATTGAGTCGCCATCTGCAGTTGTCCATTCTCTCTGTGTCGGCCTTCCCTGTGTCCAGTTCAAATTACATCATACTCTGTTTCACCTTCAAAATTTGTTACTCATTTCGTGTCATTGATGGGGGATACATCAAGGCCCTCCTATGATGAGTTTTGTTCC
>JZKD02S2436881.1:343335-353916 GCA_000966675.3 Picea glauca
GTCAAAAATAGCAAATAGGACCAGATATAATCAAATCCAAAATGAATTACTAATGATTCAATTATCCTTTAAATTAAACCAAATTGAAAAGAAAGTAATCGGGACAGGGTAAAAAATCTTTGTTTTTCCAATTGACATAAAATTGGATCAAATCTTAACAACACTGTTTCATACACGCAATCAATGGCTAGCCAAAATGTATGAGATACAAAACAATCATTATTGATTTGCATAGGATTCATATCGTTTAATCAATTGCCAATATAGAAAAACAGTCACGATAAAACATGCATAGATTTATCCATAGAATCCAGCCACAGCTCTCGTTCACTGAGTCTCAAACAGTTCACAGGTATGACCGAAATAATGGTCGTAACTGTCATTGACTAGTAATAGTCACAACAACAAATTGAAATCATTCATTTAAAAGCACGATATATAAATTGCTTCAATGGTAAACGGATGAAATCATACTCCATAAATATCAACTCAACGATTTTTATGTTTGATCACCTCATAGTCAACAGACAGGGTCTTGACAGAGTCGACAGAATCCATAATACAAGTCGGGCATACAACTGAAATGGATATGACTGAATTTAATTATAGACACAAATCGTAAGACTTGATACGATCAATTCATTCCTCAAATCACAATCAAACAATATATTTGTTACCATCGAAATGTAGTTCAAATCGTAACAGCCACTATTGTCATTCCAAATTTGATTATGTAACAAATGATATACGAATTGGTCCTAACATAAAATATACAATCAGTACAACTAACCAATTTGCCCATCATATCGCACAAGATATAACCAAATCGAACAGAGATATTGTTTGTATTTCAAAAATAGAAAAGATATCAAATAACAGAGTATTCAAATCAAATCATGATTAATCAAATTAAATCTAATCAAAACCAATCCAGGAATCAATAATCAAAACTTATATACAACAAATGCATGACAGAGCAGGTCAACAATGTATACAGAGTTTATGATCATGCCATATAAATGAGTGAAAATTATACCAGCAAGATTGTTGAGGCTAAGCCAATTTGGAATTGACGATTGTCGTGGCTAACTCGACATTCTTGAACAGAATTGAACCGGCTGTTCGTTGCTTCTTGTCAGAGGGTTCCATCTTCGCATCATGACCAGTGAGCTTTGCCACTTGGTTTTCAAAATCATGGATTCTAGATTGCAACATAGGCACATCCAAGTAGTACCTCTCCAACCACAATCCACATTGATCGCAAGGTGGAACAACAGGTTGAGCAGTCGAGGGTTTTGATGATTCATCGAGGGCTCCTTGAGGTAGTTTAATACCAGGAAAACTAGGATCATCCCACAGACAGGGTGGCAAATTCTTGACAAAGTTGTGAGGAGATTTGCTACACAAGCCTTCCGAGTAAGGGTACTCATCGGCAAGAAAACGTTCGATCTCTGAATCAGAGTCTTCGCTGACCAAGATAGGCTCTAATTTAGCAGGGGGTTTAGGCTTATTTCTCGCCATGCGATAGATTAACCTTGCATTTTTCTTTCCTTTCGAATTAGCACGATTCTTAACTTTAGGTTTTTTGGTTGTGGGCTCATTAACTTCAACCTGTTTAGTCACAGCCATAGGCAAATTCGTAGGTGAGTCGGGTAGGGGTTTGGGCAGAAAAACGCTATAAGGCACAGTGGGAATAGGCTGGGTTTTGGTTATCATAGGCTTATCAACCTGTGGAGGGTCTGATTCTTCGAAGCCATTACGACTAAGGAAATCATCCCAACAATCACAACGTAACCCTAACTCGTAAACCATTATCATTTTAATCAACCCCAAATGGAAGAGGCTGGTGTCGGCTTGGCTGCGCTTGTACCTTTTAGCCATCTTGAACAAACTTCTATGCAGATAATGTGGCATACTAAGTTCGAAACCCATAAAAACCATCAATAGACGAAGGTGAAACAAGAAAATGAACCCGTACCTGCCCTCACAAGTAATGAATTGCTTGATTATCATTAGGAGATCATACCATCGTGGTTTCAACATTTTTGCAGGTAAGCCTTTGTCGCAGGATTTCACCGCTCGAGACTGGAATAACAATGTCCATGGGACATCATCTACCTTGCAGCCTTTGGACCACTTCTATCCCATAACAGGCAGGCTAGTTGCTGAGATGAGAAACCGTTCAGTGATTTCAAGTTGAACATATCCAACTTTGGCTCGGCAGCCATCAAATGATAATGAAAATTGCCGAGCCACGATAGGATTGTAACCATCGAACTTCTCTATAAACGGGAGCCACCCAAACTTTTCCAGGTCGCTATAAGCACCATCAAAAATTAGCAATGCTTGACACCCGTTGGGCTCGTCCCTTATGACAGGAGCCATAGCTTCTGTGCATGGTAGGGTTCAATTTACACCACACAACACGCAGGAGTAAAAATGATAGGGTTTAACAGCTTCAACGCTCAAAGAGGCAAGGATTAATTGCATTTGTGCGAAGGTGGTGGGAGAACCACCACCATGTAGTGTATTAATGACTGAGTATAGTGTTGTTCCATCAGTAATCAACACATTAATCGGCCAACTTAAATCGGTGTTCAACCATATCAACGTGCCATCCATCCAATGCAGAACCAACACCATATGTTATATTCATGCGCCAAGTGTACAGTTCAATCTAACATGAAACCCAACACTAACCAACGATCCATCGTGTCAATAAAACGTTTTAAACCACTGTTAATTCAATTGTGCCAATGTATAGTTTGAAACTTTGATCATTCAATGTAAAATTGAACTTACAAAACATTGCACCAAGCATCGATTATAAAATTTAAATCCAAAAGATTCATCAATGCGCCTTTGTGAAAATCAAACCCATTGTCATATCTTCTCAAATCAAACTTATAATATTACCAATGTATTTGTTGCGCATTCGAATGTTTATATTTCAAAGTTTTTAGAACATTGCAACCAAAAATTTCATATAATCAATAAGTCAAGAGCTCATAGCAAGAAGGATCAAAGCATATAAGACCAAAATCAATCACAACCTTTATAGAGTCAAAGGTAACCAGTAAATCTTCATGCTCAATGGCTTAGTAATCAAATAGATCCGAATGCGCAATCAAGGTAAGAGTAGGTCAAAGGACATAAGTTTGAAAGAATCTTTTGCAGTCATGTGATAAACCAATGGTCAAGTGTCTTTCAGAAAAATCAATAAAAGACGACGATAGTCTAAACAACGAAAGAGGTGTTTTCACACTTTCAGTTGTGAAAACTGAAACAAAACCAAATTGCAATTGTCGCAAAAATGAAACAAATGTCTAGTTGCACAATGCGACGATGATTTGTCGTTTAGAAGACAAGAGGTGTAGGTAGCTTTTTTAAGAGCAATTAAAAAAATGAGTTGGCTGCCAACAATGGCGACACGTTGGGAGAAGCAGTTATCTCTGTTAAAAGAAATGAATTCAGATCAGGACAGCACAGAAAAAATAGACTTAAAAAAACAACTAGAAAATCGTACTAACATCATCATCTATTATCTTTTTCAACAATGTTTTAAAAGATGCAAACCAAAAACAGTATTTAAGATCAGCAAGTCATGATTTTTATGATAAAATATTCAATACTGTTGGCATGGCCACTACTGCCAGCAGGCGTCCATAGCCTCGACAGGGTTTCCATTTAACCCACTCGGACGTCTTTATCCTGTCAAGAAGTTTTAGACTAGAATAAAGGACTTTTAAAAGAGGTTTCTTATAATTTTACAGATTTTCATTTACCCGACATTGCTTCGCTGCCAGCAGGCCTGTTCAGTACCCCGACGAAGTTGTCTTGGCGCCATGCTTACATTGCCCCACTGCCAACGGACCTGTTCAGTATCTCGGCGGGTTTACAAACACTTCCCACAGCTCTTATTAATATTTTTCTTTTATAGATAGCTGAGCGGGGTGACGCTGAAAAATCTTGATATTTTCTCATATTTTTTAAGACCTCATCAAAATTTTGTAATGTTGTCCTTCATTCGGCTCTAGAAATGTTTTATTTCTAAAACACTTACTATGATAGGGAGACATCCTCTTGAGTCATTCCTTTACGGAAAAGGGACAACGTAAAAAGATAAATATGATCATGACAAACTTCACTTGGAGATTGAAATAGTAAACTTCTTTCAAACAACATTTTCCAACATCATTTTCAGAGAAATATATCACTGATGTTTGTACAATCTTTCAGAAGTTATTTCAGCGAAGATATTTTCTTATAGTCTTTGTCTGAATGGCTCAGTACACAGGCATGCATATGTTTCAAAACACACAAAAACACACCAAACTAATCAATCAAATCAAAAACAAAAAATAAAGCAAAAGGAAATATTTACATAATATACAAGGATAAAAATCAGGCAAAGTATATTTTCAGGGCTTGGCCATTCACCGGATAGGTGTCAAGCTATCCTTCAAGATTTTGCAAACGAAAGGAACTAGGACCCAACTTTTCAGCAATCAAAAATGGCCCAAGCCACAAATTTTGAAACTTGGTGTGTTCACCCTTCCCTTCGTGTGGTTTGTCCCACTTCAAGACGAGATCGCCTACTTCAAAATTTCGATGAGAAGCAGAATTAGAATCGAACCAGCTTTTAATCAGTTGTTGATGTTGATCTAATTTATGCTTGGCTTGGGTTCTTACTTCTTCTAACTTCATCAAAGCGTTAATACGGCTTTGTAAAGGGGGACATTCTTCTTCTTGAACTTTTTGTGACAATTGGAGCGAAGGAAGAAGAATATGAGGTGGAAAAATAACTTCTCTGCCATAAACGAGAAAAAAGGGGGAATTTCCTATAGCAGCTTTAGGTGTTACCCTATCATCCCACAGTGCGTTCAGCAGTGCATTGTGCCAGTTCTTGTATTTTCAACCACGGTTCTCTTGATAATCTTGATCAAGTTCTTGTTGGTTGATTATGTTAGGTCGTTACCCTGAGGGTAGTAACTTGCGTAATACTTAAGCTTTATTCCTTTTTCTAAGGCGAACTCACTCATATCAAGAGAGGAAAAGTATGAAGCGTTATCAAAGACTAGGCAATCAAGGATGCCAAAACGGGTGATGATATTCGAGTTCAGAAAAGCGATCACCTGACTTGTGTTAACAGTTCTTAGCGCGGCGGCTTCAGACCATCAAGTAAAGTAATCAGTGGCTGTCACAATATACTTGTGCTATTGTGAGGATGGAGGGTTAATAGGACCAATGATATCAAGGCCCCATTGCTGGAAAGGAGAATCGACTATGACGGGTTGCAATGGGAAAGCTGGTTTTTGCAATCGCCCTGACGCTTTCTGACAAATGATACATTTACGGCACAAGGCGTGGGCGTCTCTAAAAAGTGTTGGCCAGTAATAACCAGCTCTTAAGACTTTATGAGCAGTGGTATCGCCACCGAAGTGACCACCAGCTTCGCCTGCATGCAACTCAAGCAAGACTTTTTCTGCTTCGTCCTTTTCAAGACAACGCATCAGTACGCCATCAAAATTCTGACGAAACAGAATACCGCTAACTAGATGAAAGGAGGCAGAATTTAGTCTCAAATCTCTTCTCTTGGCAGGGTCAAGGTGATGAGGTGATGATCCATGCTGGAGATAGTGTCTAATATCGTCATACCAGGGACTTACGAGGTTTTGTGTACAACAAATCATACTCTGATCACGTTGTTCTAGGTCTGACGTGTCACTAACTTCTTGTTGTTCAGTTTCTGAATCAACTACCAATTTACACAACCCTTGGCCTCCCATGATCTGAGCTGGAGTGATTTCTAGGTCATACTCCTATAAGGAGGTGACCCAGTTGGATCTTTTCTCTCCTAACGCTTTTTGCACTAACAAGTTCCTAATGGCAGGGTAAGGGACAATGACCTTCGTTCTTGACTTCAAAAGATAAGACCAGAAATGATTAACTGCCTTGAAGAAAGTGTAGGCTTGTCGATCGACCGCTGGGTAGTTAAGTTCAACGCCTTTGAAAGAAGAGCTCATAAAGGCGATGGGTACTTCATTGTTCTCAGCATTCTTTTGAGTTAGGACCGCGGCATAGGAACGATCAGAGGCAAAAGTGTAGAGTGTAAAGTCTTGAGAGAAATCAGGGCTCATGAGAGATGGAGCATCAATTATGGTCTTCTTTATATCGTTAAAAGCTTGGTTCTTAGTAGGTCCCCAGTGATATTGGGTTTCCTTCTTAATCAAGTTTTGGAGAGGCCTGACCATTTCGGAGAAACTGGGAACAAATCTTCTCACGAAATTAATCTGGCCTAGGAAATACTGCATGGATTTCTTGGAGGTAGGCGGGGGAAGTTTAGCGATGACTTGGGTCCTCTCAGGTTCAATAATAATTCCATCACTAGACACAATGAATCCTAGTAATTTACCTGGCTCTACCGCAAAGATGGACTTCTTGGGGTTCAAAGAGATGCAGAATTTACGACATCGTAGCAGAACGGCTCATAAGTGAGCTAGATGATCGTCTTTGTTTTTGGAATAAATGGTCACATCATCTAAGTAGACTACTAAGGAGTGATTGATCAAGCCTCGGAAAGCAATATCCATTGCTCTCTGAAAGGTAGCTCTAGCATTAATCAATCCAAAATGCATCTTGCGGTAAGCATAAGTGCCCCACGGAGTACGGAAGGTAGTTTTCAACTGGTCTGGCGGAGACATCAAGACTTGGTTGTATCCAGAGAAACCATCTAGTAACGATAGCCTCTCGAAACCAGATACTTTTTGAAGTATCTGTTCCATGGGAGGGACAGGATAATTATCTTTATCAAACGCTTTGTTTAGGTTTTGGAAATCGACACAAAGTCGAATTTCTCCATTTTTCTTCCGCACTGGGACAAGGTTGGATACCCATTGAGTATTTCTAACAGGAAAAATTATTTTAGCACTTAGGAGTTTATTCAATTCTTTTTGTACGGTCAGTTCTAGTTTAGGATGCATTTTCCTCAGCTTCTGTTGGAAAGGCAAGGTTTGGGGCTTCATTGGGATGACATGCTGTATAATATTAGGATCAAATGTTTTAAGATCTTCGTAAGTCCAAGCAAAGACATCCTTAAATTCTTTAAATAATTTAACAAAAGCGGCCTTTTCTTGTTTAGAACATCCCAAGCCTAAGTTGATACACTGAGGGTTTTCACTAGTTCCTAAATTGACTTTTTCATAAGACAATGAGGAACTGTTGGTTTTAAAATTGACCGTCTTTTTAAATTTATCCTCAAAATCATAAAACTTTTCTAATCTAACAACAGATTTGGGTAAGGAATTTACCGTGTCCAATTGAGCTTTAGGAGATTTCAGATTAGGTATTACCGTAAAGTCATGCAAATTGTCATCGTGTGTTTGTTCATCTATCACAATGCCATGGAAGGTTTCTTCCATGTGCAGAAAGTTAATGATCTGCTGATCATCGTCAAATACTCTCCAGTTTTTTATATTGTCTAGAACAGATGGTCGAAACAATAGCTCTACGGAGAATGTGTTTGGAGATAAGCCTTCTGCAGGAAGAAGTTTAGAAGCAACATTAGCAAGTAGATCTGCTTCAATATTATTTGATCTAGGAATGGAATTTATATTAAAAGAAGAAAATTTGTTTATTAAACTCCATACCTCAGACTGGTAACATTTGAGATGCGGGGAAAGACAATGTATAGAATTTCTCACCTGCCTGACCACTATCTCAGAGTCGCCGAATACAATCAGATTTTGAATGTGCATGTCTAAAGCTTTTCTGAGACCTTGTAACAAAGCCTCATATTCTGCAACATTGTTAGTACATTCAAATTCTAATCTACAAGCCAATAATGTTTTATTACCAGCCAGATCGATGATTATGCAGCCTGCACCAGCTCCTTCTTTAGACTTGGAACCGTCAAAATATAAAGACCAAATTTGATTCTTATCAGGCTCATAGGATGGTTGGATAGAAGCTGTTGGTTGCGTACATGCTAAGATCTCGGACTGCTGTTGTGGATTGTTGATAGGTGAAACTTCAGCCATGAAATTTTCGAAGTAGGTGTCCATCCCTTGGACTTTAGGTGAATCATCCAGAGATGTATATGGTTCATTGGGGTCATTCAAGTCTGTTACCGTGAACTTGAGGTAACACTCTTGATTCACCCTGATCTTGTTAGGATTGTCGTTTTCTGGAAGCCATAAGTGAGACCAGTCTGTTGCGAAGTAACCATGTAGCTGCTCCGACCAATCCCTGCTCAAAAACATACCATACACTTCTAGAATATCCACCACAATTATATCAATAACTTGATGAACCTTAGGGTTAGACGATAATATAATCAATACATTTTTTAGCTCACCAATAACTTTAACATCCGTTCTATCAAGTTGTATGATTTTCAAAGAAGATGGTTCTACTTCAGCATTAATCTTTTTGCAGACCAACCAGGGCATCACATTTGACGATGCTCCTGAGTCAACCATACAATTATGCACATTTCTGTTGAAGATCTCGAAGGTTAAAAGAAAAGGAGGAACATTCTTGCGAGTACTTAGAGTTGTAGCTTGAGGTTTCTTACTCGCATTCTCTAAGACTACTTTATCTGAATTATTTACACTATTTACATTGTTATTTACATTACTTACATTTGGTACAGGAAGGCTTCCTTTATCTTGAGGATCAGGATTATTTTTTGTGGAAGTCTTCTGTGGAAATTTGCTTTTCACAACCTTATTACCGTTTGAATTACCATTCTTGCCATTGTCTAAAATATTTTGCAACATCTTCTATAACAAAAATGGAAATTTCAACAACTCATAAATAGAAATATTAGCCCATAATTTCTTAAGATCTTCAACAACATCATAATCTATTTTAGGGCTAGCATTACTCTGTTTTATTTCTGCTGATTTAGATGGCTTTGGAGGTAAAGTTGCAGTGTTCTCGGCAGGAGGTTTGTTCGCGGTCTTGCTCCTAGTATTGTAAGGGTGCACAGTCTCAAAGTTAGCTTGAAAGATACTATCAGAGAGGTGACCAAAGATATTTGGAGAAGACTCTTCTTCTTGGGTTGTTTCCTACTCGACTTCCTCTTGAGGGATGTTTGTAGGGATCAAGTCATCTTGGGCTCCTAGAATTGTCTGTAAAGCACATTGCAAACTTTCTAGGTTCAAGCCTTCAGGGTTTGGATTAGGCCGGTTTGGGGGAAAAGGCTTTCAGAAAGGAGGTTTGTAGGGTCCTTTGCTCGAAAGGGCTTCCTCGGTCGACCTTTTTAAGTCTATAACTTCATTAGATAACTTTTCTACAACTTTGGTTAAGTTTTCCAAATCAGAGTTTTTGGATTGTGTTTTGTTTTGTGTAGGTCTGGGGAGAATTTCAATCTTCTTCTTGGAAGAAGAAGTAGTCTCAGTTTCGTTGTTAGAAGAATCTTTAAGACTAAGAATGTCTTTTTCAATTTGCGTAGCCTCTTCAAAGGCTTCTAAAAGCGTGGCCTTTTTGGATCTTTTAACCCAAATAGCTATACTTTGATGTAGAGCTTTGGTGTAGTAAGATATTACAAGACTCTCAGCAGGCATAGAGTATGCAGGGATTCTATTCTTAAGTGTTAAAAATCTTTGATTAAAATCTTTAACTTTTTCTTTTGCATTCATTTTTAAGTTTGAAAGATCCATGACTAAGACTTCGGGAGGTCTTCCATCTCCAATTTTTTCCAAAAAACATGACTCAAACTTTTCCCAAGACACTATAGTGTGAGGCTGCTGGGAAAAGTACCAAGTGGATGCGTTACCCTCAAAGGTATAAGGGAACAACCTACAGACAACATCTTCATGTTCAACGTTACGGAGTCTGATGGCTAACATAAAGTTTTTGATATGATCTTCTGCTATCTGTTTTGAATCAGGGTCAAACTTAGGAAGCCATTTCTCCAGGTGCTTAGGTAAAGGGTGTTGGTCTCCAGGTACAGCTACAGCGTCATGGTCCAACCAAGGTCTAGCAGGGTTGTTCTGATTTTCCTTTGGGGAATTGGGTGTGGAAGGCTGAGAAGGTGGTTCACCTTCGTCAGAAGAGGAATCTCCTCCAGAAGAAGAAGGATATGAGGGAGGAGGTGAAGGAGGTATCCCAGATCCTCCTGCAGCAGGATTTGTGTTTGGATCTGTAGGATTCACAGTAAGGTCTATATCACCTAGTTGTTCTCTGACTTCTGTGAAGTCTAAAGGTTGACCCCACGGGCGATTTGGTTTCCTAAGACTAGCAAAGTCTTGATGTGATTTAATAAGAGATCATCTAAAAATTTCTTGTATATCACCACCTGTGGGATTAGGGGTTGTTGGCTCAACTATGATCTGTGGATCTTCGGTTGAAGTAGTTGTTGTTTGAGGGGGAATACTATCAAATGAATGGATTCTAGTCACTATAGGGGAGCGATTAGGGGGTGGAAGAGTCTTGCGACCAC
Organism: Picea glauca; assembly: GCA_000966675.3. Classification (NCBI taxonomy): domain Eukaryota; kingdom Viridiplantae; phylum Streptophyta; class Pinopsida; order Pinales; family Pinaceae; genus Picea; species Picea glauca. Next base: position 353,783 of record JZKD02S2436881.1, read on the forward strand.
CTCTTTCCATCAATTTAGTTTGGCCCTCCTTCTAGCGCCATTTGTTGATGGGCAAAATTGACCGTCCGTCAACTGGGAGAGTGGAACCGGTCCGGGGTTGTCTAAATAACCCAAGCCATTTGGAATGGACCACC
>JZKD02S2436881.1:364340-375791 GCA_000966675.3 Picea glauca
CAATAGCAGTGGGGTCTGCGTCAATGATCTGTCCTTTACCAGTATTTTCAGAATCAGATTCTGAATTAGGGTTCGGCTCCTTGTCTTTGATCTTGGCCACCAATGACTGCTTTGAGCAATATTCATCAGTGTTGTTCCAGAGGATTTTGTGAAAATCGTACCATTTTCCGGTGTCCTTATTTGTCTTCCCACGATCCTTTTTTTCTTGTGGCTTGGACTGGCTTTCGGGAGACTGTTTGTAAGGGTCATCTTTGTCATACTTTGGTTGTTGCAGATTTTCAGACCTGAACTCCCATTTTTTCTAGTGCTTAAATTTCTTCTCTATTTTAACAACATATCGATAGGTAGCACCGAGTGATGTGATGTCCAGAAAATCCATTTCAGTTTGGATGTATCTGTGTAGATCCCCATGGTATTTCAGAACCAAATGTCATTCTGAGTCTTTGATGCCCAGCTTGGTGCGCAAAGTATGGAAGGAATTGGTGAACTCTAGAACTTCTTGGCCCCTCTCTTGTTGCAGTGTGTTCCATCTCCTGTACTATTCCTCATAGTTTCCAACAGGATAATATTGTTCCTTTACCACATCCACAAAAAAATCCCAAGTGGGCTTGGCCCCATATATTCCAGAATCTTCTGTGGAAATTTTCTCCCAGTAAGTTTCCCACCAATGTTTGACATGAAGGAGAGCTTTAAGGAGTGAGAAGGTGATATTTTCTCTGTCGAAAAAATTGTGAACAAAGAAATAACCTTCTAGCAGAGTTAACCATTTTTCTAGGGCTTTTGCATCTATCTGTCCATCAAATACAGGAATATCAAAATTAACTTGTACCTTGAAAAGCGAGGTGCCTCCAAAGTTCTTGCTTGATGAAGATGCGTCTATTGCTATCGACGCATCTTCATTGTTTAGATAATTATGGAGATAGTTGTACCAATTAGCTATATTGGATGAACACCTCAATTCTATATAACTAGGCCTCATGGATTGTATCATTGTATCATGTATTGTATTGATATAAGAAAATGATGTATTATTATTGTACATTAATCCAATGTGATCTTTGATGGATATTTGCTCTTCATATGTGAATTTTTTGTGTGTATGTTTATTTGTGTGTTGCTCAAAATACCAACATTTGATATCAGAGCATAGGGTTACTAATGAGTGGATTTGAAAAAAGTGTGATTTCAACTAAGTTTGTTGAATGACGTTCAAATTCAAATGCATGTTTTTTGCTCTTTAAGATTTGGCTGTACGATATCAAATTGCACTATCAACATTCACTTGTGCACCGACAAATCTGGACATTGGTTTCGAAGAATTTCCTTGGAATGTAATTCGTTGTGAATGTTGAGGGCGAGTCTGGATGCAGGTTTTTTTTGCTGCCCGCTGGTCGTTTTATTCAACTGGTGTGAAAAATGGATCGAATTCGTGCTATTTGTTATTTGCAGAGATCGATGACCATTTCCATGAATATCGAAGAAGAATTTCTTGGTACAGTGGAGGCCGAATTAGTTTCCCTATCATCATAATAATGTTCTCGAGTTCTTGAATTCTTGGGTTTCAGGTGCCCTGACCGCAAGAGCGTGGTAGATTTCTAGAGCGTTGTCGATAGAAAATGAAAGGCATAGATATGTCTGCATTTCCTTCTTCCCCTTAATTTGTCCACAATAATCTTCATAAATACCATGATCTTTATAAATACCAGGGAATTGCTTGCCATAAATCAACCTTTTTAAAAGGAGTGACATGAAACACGCAATGGAGCACAATGTTGAAAAGGGCGAGTATTTTTCTTCTTTAATACTTGGAAAAGTGAACATGAAAAAGTGCCACAAATTATTTTTTTCATACAAACGTGATGGCTTTCAATGGGAGAAATGATTTAAAGTGGAATTAAAATATTTTATTCTAAGTTATGCAAGTTAATTTCAAGAGAGTGGAAAGGTGTTAGGTATGCAATAAAAATGTTGTAAAGACTCTTTAATGATATCTCGGTTCAAAGTAAGGGGTTTTAAGTTATTTACAATGTAAAAGTTTTTATATTAAAGGATTCCAAAGGTTTATTCATGTAAATTAAGTAAGTGTATGGAGTTAAAATATTAAGTAAGTGTATGGAGTTAAAATATTAAAGTTGAATAGGTTGACAAGTTGAGTCAAGGTCAAAGTTAAAGTTGAAGTTGAGACCCAAGTTAAACAATGATTAAAAGTAAAGGTGCATGATCAGTGTTACCTGACACCTTTATCATTGTGTATTTGAAATATGAGTGCATGGTAGGTTATACAAGACATCCTTTGATTATTGTGTTTATTCTTGGGAAAGCGAGCGTGAATCATTAACATTTTAAAAAATGGAAAAATGAGGAAAAAGATTTCAAACAACTAATTAGGAAATTAAACTATTAAAACAATATCTTGATGATGTTTTGCAAGAAACATACATGTTATAGAAACAAAATAATTCCATAATTGAAAAACTCCCATATTTCATATCACGAGATAATGAAATTTATCATGAATTTGTTAGTTTTTCTACACAATGCATCGACACCTTAGAATAAAAGCTGAAATCACTAGATCAATTTGTGGATGATATTTTCAAATTTCAAGATCAAAAGGATAAATTGGTAGAATCATTGCAACAAGCATTATTGGCAATGGAAAATGTGTTGTTAGCACTCGAAAGTGAAGTAAAATAGTTAAAACAAGAGAAGTGTGATGCAATATGTGATACAAGTGACCCAATTCAGAAGATTGATAGTTCTTGTGATACTTCTTATTTGATTGATGATAATGATGTTGATGTACATATGTCTCTCTCTTGTTTTGAGTCTCCAAATGATAATGCTCCAAATGATGATCCTGATGATATTTATAAAGATGAATCTCTTAGTGAAGATGTTGAAATAGGTTACTTTGAAAATCACACATAAGGTATTGGTTCAAAGCTTATGAATAAAATAGGTTTTGAAGGAAAAGGTTTAGGTAAGAATGGTCAAGGTATCTAGAAGCCCATACAAATATGTGTAAGACTGTTGGTGCAATTATATGTTCAATAAATTGCAATCATTTAATATGTCAATCCAGTTTTGCAATCAACAGAGTTGATGTACTGTATGTATCAATAACAGATAATTGTCTATGTCCACTAAGTATAGTCTATGTAGGAAACCACTTTTGAAACTAAATACTTTGTTTCAAACCTTTGAAATAACACTCTGTTTCACATACAATTCATAATTTAGAAAACAAAACTAATCAACAAATGTATAATTTAGAATTCTTGCCCAGGGGATGGATCTGCTCATTGTTGGCTCATGAAAGATAGAGATGAGTTATGATTCTATCTCCTGGGACAACCACACAAACAACCATTAACATTTTGAAAACTTAACTGGGCTTAAAAGAAGTACCAAGTAGGGTAAAAACACTCCATTATAAGTGCATGTATGGTGAGAGATGGAGGTCTTAATTGTACCTGTGTATGCAGAGTGTAACCTAATCAATTATGGGAAAGAAAGTTGAGTATGGTAGAATGCTCCATTACAGGCTCATGTATTGTGAAAGATGGAGATCCAACCCGTCCTTACACTACTACTTATGGGCAAATTATTCCACAAAATTTTTCCATGTTTCCATTATTTCCATGTTTTTTTTAAATTGGGCGAGATTTTCGTCACTATTGCCAAGAATGTTCGTCGCTATTGCCATGAATAGGTTTTTTAAATTGGGCGGGATTTTCGTCGCTATTACCACGAAAGTTCGTTGCTATTTCCACAAATATTTTTCCTATCTCAAAAAGCATCTCTTAACGGCTAGTTGACTAGTTGATCTATATATACCTGACTTTAAGAGACTTTGCGACACAATTACTATAGTTGCGACACTATTCATGGATTTTGTTTGAGCTTTTTATTTTTTCCATCACCCACCAGCTGGACATATCCAATTCTCAATCTACATAGCTCATATTTTGAACTTGCAAGGTTAGTGTGTTTTTTTATTTGTGTACTCATTTAACTTGTAAATTTTTGTTCAAATGAAATTTCATGTAGCTTGTTTTTTCCTTGATAATATATGATATGTGCAGTACCATATTTCATGTCATTGGTTTTTGGATCTAGTTAGTATATTCTATGGAAATTCATGTGAAATGTCAAGAAAAATGTTTTCCGAAGAAGTATTTTAAGAAGAGGGAAAATTACTCCATCAGTAAGTCAATTCAAACATTAAAATTGAATGTCATTATCAGTATAGATTAATTTGAGCCTACAATTCCTTATGTAAATTTAATCCTTATTACAAAACCACCAACTCATAACAAATTTACTGTGTGACTAATGTTTGAAATAGAAAGTGAAAAAAAAAATCTCTTAGGTCTAATTATATCCCTTAGCGACCTTGTTATCTCTCTAACTTTTGTGTTTCTATGATGTTGTGCCTATATATATTATTGTCATATTTTTAGCTTAGTATTAGGTTAGGTTAGTCATATAACATTGTATTGTTATGTGATGTTGTTTCTCTCAATTTTTTATAATCACACGCAATTCTAGATGTAGTGATTAACTCTAGTTTTTAGTTGATGTAACTTGTTTATACACTATTAATAAAGAGTAGCTAAAATATAAAAATTTCATGACGAAATGTATGATAATATAATGAAATCTACTAGTCAGACAATGAAAAATGAGAACATGCCAAAGTGTCTTAGAAAATAAAACCGTGACCACTATAAGTAGCATAAAATTGTGACCATTGTATGTAGCTGCAAATCAACACGTCATAATTTAAACCAACCCAACCCAATTGTGGATAACAAGTGGATGACATTCTTTTTTTAGTTGTGAATTTCAAAGATTGACATTTTCTCTACAAGTCAACTTAGAGACTAGTGTATGGTGTCGAGTGATTCAAGTTTGAGAAATTTTGACCACTTTCATTAAATGATGTGTAATTATTTTCCATGGTGATTCAGTACACACTACTCTAAAGTACAAATTGAAGCATATCGATATTAGTAGTTAGTCGATAATAAATAAAAAGCATGTCAAAATGTCTTAGAAGAAATAATTGCGAGGATTGTATGTCACTGTAAATAAACATATCATAATCGAAAGGAGTAGCTAAAATATCATGAAGGAGTAGCTAAAATATAAAAATTTGACAACTTACTATTTAGTATGGTGTAGTTAAGATAATTACTTGTCAGTACAAGGATTTGTCACTATGAACAAAAATGACAGGAAGCTTGCTCGATTAAGAGAGGCATTAGAGGCGAGGGGAGATGGAAAATGTTATTGCCCTTGCTATGATTGCAGGGGCTTGCAAAGAAAAATACTTTTAATAACAACAATTGAAAGACATTGTAGGGAGAAGGGGCACACCGAAGGGGGTTATGAATATCGTCCCTTAGTAAGAGGATTCAATATTTAATGTATTCTTTGTAATAGTCATCGTGTCATGAATTTTAGTAATATCTCTTACCAGGATTTTTATATTTTCTATACACACTAACTTTCCTATGTTTTTTTTAAATATATAGACAATGCCCCCAAAATGTCAACCTCCAGAGAGTTATTTGCCAAGTACTAGCAGAAATACTCCTTTACAGGGTGATGAACTTTGAGATCAGAATATTGAAGTTGTTGATCAAGTTATTAATGATGATATTGATGGAGATAAAGTTAGTGATTCAAATCAAGAAGATGAGATACATAGAATGATCTAAGACACATTTTCTCCAAGGGATGAGGACAACCAGGATGATAGTCATGATGTTGATCCTCTACTCGAGAAGTCACATCAACCTATTTATGAAGTCTCAACAAAAAATATTTTATCTAATATATTGTTGTTGGTGAACTTGAAGGTTTTGAATGGTTTATCAAACGCATGCCTCACACAGATACTAAGGTATTTAATTTGTTAATTATTTATGCCTGGATGTTCACAAATACTTAAAAGGTTCAATTTTTTCCTATATTGCTATTGTTTTCTAATTTGTAAATTAGTATGGATGTGATATTGATGATTAATATTGTTTACATTGACTTATTGTTTTGAATTTTGTAGATTGTTAGGTGAAATTCTATTACCAACGTCAAATATTTTGCCACACACATATCGAGAAATATCTGTGATTATGAAAGAAATTGAAATGGACTATCAGGCTATTGATGCATGTCCTAATTATCATATCATATACTATGGAAAATATGCATTAGAAAATGATTGCCCAAAATTTCAAATAAGTAGATATTGAATCGATAAAGCATCAAAGAAGGTGCCTCACAAATTTCTTCATTATATTCCGATAATTCCACGTTTCCAGCAGTTGTTTAGGTGCCAAAGTATAACACAGTTTATGGAATTCCATGCAAAGAACATAAGTCAAGACGATGTTCTTCGAATGCTTGCAGATGGTTCTGCATTGAAGTACATCGAAGAAAAGTGGCCATTTTTTAAAGAAGAACCCCGTAATGTTAGACTTTCATTGGCAGCTGATGGTGTCAATCCATTTGGAGAGCTTCGTTCTACATACTCAATGTGGCTTGCTTTTGTTATAAATAATAACCTTCCTCCTTGGATGTCAATCAAGAGAGAGCACACAATGTTGGCAATGATTGTTCCAGGTATTTAATTATCTTTTATTTTCTTTAAAGTATGACAAAATATTTCATTTCTTTGTTTCATGCATGGTAATTATTTCTTTTATATATAACGACATCTAGATAAGTATAATTAATCATGCAGTATGTTGAACCAATTAGGTAAGTACCAGCTTAAATATATAAACGTATATATTAAACCTCTTATCATTGAGTTGTTGAAGTTATGGGTTGGCGTCACTATGTATGACATCTCCAGACTAATAAGGAAAAAACGATTTCAATTCCATGGAATACTATCATGGAAAATTCATGATGCTCCCGGGTTAACACATTTTTGTGGTATATTGTTACTTTCTTTTTTGATTTAATATTATATATATTTATTGAAAATATCATTCATTATTTTAAATTGTAACTCTAATTCGCTACATTAATTCATATATCTTGTAGGTCTTCAAACAAAGGGTAAATTTGCATTCCCAATTTGTGGTCCCAGTATAAAATCTTGTCGTTCAAGGAGTTTAGGAAAGAAAGTGTTTGATGAGTATAACCACTTTCTATCTAAGAACCATAGTTATTGAAACTACAAACAAAGAAAAATTCAATGGTAAAGAAGAGAATGGGAAAAAAACACAAAGAATGACACCTCACTTATGGAAGTTGGAATATATTAGAAATCATCAAGGTATGCAAATTATTTATGTATGACATATTATATAAATCTTTGGTTAATTTAATTAGTATTAATTTCATTTTGTTTGATTAATTAGTGTTAATTTCAATTTGTAGATGTTTCATGAATGTCGTTAAGGCACGAATGGGCTTCCACGAGGAATGAAAAGTTTCTTGATGCAATTCAGTAGATTGCCATATTATGAGCACCTACAAATAGTTCATCTATTTGATACAATGCATATTGGGAAGAACATAACATAATTTTTATGGAGAATATTAGATGGAAGGACTGACAAAAAGAGAATTGGAAAGATTTTTTGTGACATCCAGGAAGCTAATTATCATTATCATTCTCTTAGCACCTTCAAAATTAGGAAGAGGCCTAGCACCTTCAAAGAGGCCTAGCATCATTCTCCTCAAACTATCCACATCTATGTATAATTCTAAATCCTCATCCCTCCTTGAGTCCAATGACCCCATGATTCTAGTGTGGCCATGCTTGATGTGGAAGTTTACACATTTCAAATTATGTGATCATACATAAGATAATGTATCACCTTTAGTGGATCATACATACATACATACATACATACATACATACATACATACATACATATATATATATATATATATATATATATATATATATATATGGGAAAAATCCAACTAGAAGAAGATGCTTCATTTGTTAACTCAATATGTAATCAGTTACAGATGCTTCATTTGTTAAATTGAATCTTCCCTTCTTCTTAATCTTAGGCTCTACTTTCCATTATCAAACTACAAATAAATCCATTTATAATCTTTATAGGATAGAACCACACTCCCCTCATAATTTATAAGATACCCTGCATAGGTCTCAATTTTACAAGGATCCCACACCTCTAGGAAATTTGGATGAGGAAAAGGAGAAGGAAGACTTGAAAAAAAATAGACAAAATGTAGCGTTATACCATGTCAAAGGTGTCATTACTCATTTCGTTTCCTATGACCTTAGGGATGCTTGTAAGGAACAAAAATAATGGGACAAAAAAAGAGGCAGGGTAAATGGCATAATCCACATGAGACGTTTTTTATTTTATAATATATATCTCTCTGCACCCCCATCCTCTATCTCTCAGGTGCATAATTAGAAATTTGGGTAGGAAAACCAACATCGAGTGGTTGCTTATCATTTATTTCAAACTCCTTATAACCCTTAACTCATATTTCTTACAATCCTTAAAACTTAACACTCTAACATATAACAACACATTTTTAATCCTTATAACCCCTTAAACTTGTAATCCTAATGGCACATAAACCCTATCTCGGAACTCCTAAGAATGTATCAACCCTAATTCCTATGACCCTTAGTTACCCCCTATGATATAACACCTATCCCTTAACCTTTATAATCTCAGACAACTAACACCAATAAACATTATTTATTCTAACCTCTAACCTTTATAATTGTAACACCTATACATCTCCTAACCCTTACTTTGAATAACACCTATAACTCCTAATTGTTATAACCCCTGTGAATTTTCAACCTATAATAACCATTATCCACAATGAGTACCCCTAACCATATGAATCATATAACCCATATTATTGCAATCTTGTAGTCCATATAAAACCAAAAAACTAACCCCTTAAAACCCCAATTTCTAACATATTTCAGTGCCTAACTCTTAAGACTCTTAACCCCTAACCCTTATCAACACCAATACGTATAACCCTTAACCTAAGGCTCTTATAACCCTTAAACCCAAATCCTATAACATACAACACCAAATGAGGAACCCCCATATCCTCCTTAAACCTAACCCATATAACCCATATTATTTCAATCTTGTAGTCCATATAAAACCAAAAAATTAACCCCTTAAACCCCCAATTTCTAACATATTCCAGTGCCTAACTCTTACAACTCTTAACCCCTAACCCTTATCAACACCAATACATATAACCCTTAACCTAAATCTCTTTTAACCCTTAAACCCAAATCCTATAACATACAACACCAAATGAGGAACCCTCGTATCCTCCTTAAACCTAACCCTAATGCTAATCCCTTAACCCCTACTAATCCATAGGATTCAAAGGATGTTGGTTTGGATGCTTCTATGGGTGTTAAAATAAATACTTGTGATTTTCCATTTTTTATATGACCCATCCACTCCCTGATGCTAGGAGAAAGGTGTCCATAATGTTTTTGAAATATCTGGATTCCTTATAGATGTGGGAGGGGATCGTTATCCATTTTTTAAAAGGAACAACGAACAAACATTGTACTAGGTCTAGATATGGGCAATGGTGACCTGTGAATGGGGCCAACGTTGAAATTTTTTCAAATTGTTTTTGTATGCACTGAAATTTTACATGGATAGATTATTTGCATACCTTAATGATATGGGAGGGTTTCTGGACTAAAATTTGACTCAAACACCCACTTTTTTCCATCATCAATTCATCAATTCATCAATTCAATGTTGGCCACTTTTAACAATATTCCATGTTGTGCATATGAGAGATATTTATATGAACAATTTTTCCTAGAATAATCCACATCTATGGTGTCACAGGAGGTGGGATTCCCTACAAATGATTTGGGTGATTTTTTTCAAATAAGGGTTGTATGTGGTTGTTCGCAATGCAAAGGAATAAGAAACATCTCTTGTTGAGTAAGTGCTAAAGAATTATCTTCAAGATAAACTTCTAGATGTTGATGGAAGTATATCTCATATAGTTATTCCTAACCCCATAAGTGAAGTTGGGCATACAAGGGAAAAAACTAATTTTAATATTTTTCTTGAGCCTGTGAGAAATGTGTCTATCATAGCCAACCCAATCGTTTTTTCTACTATCCCATCATGAAGTTCTAAGTGTTTGGATACCCAAGAATCAATTATTGGACCTATTATTAAAACTATGTGATCTAAGGTGGTGGGTGCAATAGCGAAGAGTTTTCTAAAGATAAATACACAATAAAATATTTCACAATATGATGTTAGGGAAGACCTTTTAGATATTTCTCTACCTCCAACTTTAGAATTTGCTTAAAACACATCATTTAATCACACTCTCTAATTGGCTCATTACCCCTTAATTGGGGCATATTATATTAGTAATGTTATTTTATTTATGTCAGCTTTATGCCATTAGTTGCAATTATACCTCCTAGTCTCCTATATATACCAAGGAGACATTTTCATTTTGAATCATCTTGTACTTGAACATTTAAGTGGGGTAAAAGAAGGTTGCCCCCTCAAAGAGGCTTATTATCTAAAATTATCCAAGGCGTTGAGTACTTTTTTTGAGGTTTTTCTATGCTATATTGATATTTGGTTCTTAACATATGGTATCAGAGCTCAAGGTCTTGGGGTTTCGCTGCTACATCTGAGACACCTTTGGTATTTTCTCTATAACTTGTTTTCTACAACATTTCAAAAGGAATGGCTTGGATTCTAGTTAGTAGACAGATCCAGGTACGTTGGGTTCAAAATTCAGCTCCTGAGGCCTTATACTTTCGAAGATACATCCTGTACAAGATAGGGTTAGAGAATCATCCTGAACTGAGTCATTGCAGAAAGTTCACTATAAAAAAAATTCTGCAACGTTTCAGACCCTAAAATCTAGAAGCTATTTATAGCAATTAGTAAGGTATTTTTGGTAAGAAGTGTAGCTTCTGGGTCATCTTAACTTTGTATATACACCCTATGTAATATAGGGTATCTAACTAGTCCTATTGACTAGTCTCAAGAAGGTGTTCTAGGTAAAACAATCATAATGTCTTTTTAGAGTATCCAAATTGAGTGGGATTAGTTTCATTGGATCGTGGACAATATTTAGTATTTTTGGTGTGAGTTTCAGATTTTTATATCAATTATTTTGTGTGGGGCACAATATACAAGTGAGATCTCCTGGAAAGGACAAAAATCGACAAGTTGTGGGGAAGTTACCATAAATTCCACTTGGCATAGCCAATTTTGATCAGACCTGTGGCATTGCAGAGAAGAAATATCAGAGAACTACATAAAATAAATTTTTATACCCAGAAGGGACGAAACTTGGGAGATACAACAGAAGAAATATTGTCTAGTAGAACCACCTCAAAATCAAGGTTCAAAAGTGATACTTGGCCAACATGCCACCAAAAAAGGGAACTTCTACACCAAA
>JZKD02S2436882.1:0-22116 GCA_000966675.3 Picea glauca
ACACTGCAGCAAGAAAGAGACCAGGCAGTGCCAGATTTCACAAATATCTTCCATACCTTGCACACCAAGTTGGGTATCAAATATTAAGAGAAACATCTGGTGATCAAGTATCGCAGTGCTCTACATAGATACATCCATACCAAAATGGAATTTCTAGACATCTCATCCTTGGGTGTGGCCTACTGATATGCCATCAAAATCAAGCAAAAGATCAAACAAAAGACGTGGCAATTTGGGCCCTGGAACCCCACACAACAAAAGCCAGGAAAGGGTGGACCCAACCCACAAAACAAAGGATTGAGCAAAGATGGACAGTATCAGGACAACCAATCCAAGCCACAAGCAAAGGACACCGGAAAGACAAAGAAAGATACCGGGAAGTGGTACTACTTCCATAAGAGCCCCTAGCATAACACTGCTGACTACCGCTCAAAGCAGTCGCTGGTGGCCGAAGTGAAAGCCTCTGAATTAGATGCGGGTTCTGACTCTGAGTCAGAACCCGAAAGGGGAAGATAGATCATTGACGCGGAACCTAATGCCACCATTGTTACCAACAAGCCCCAGACTGATGAACCATATGAGCAAGAAGAAGGAGAGCACCTCCTCCATTCACAAATGTGGGTAAAAGGCACCTCGCTGCACTTCATCGTTGATAGAAGTAGCCAGAAGAACCTCATCTCAGCAGAGTTTTTCAAGCGGTTGGCCCTATCAACAACGCCACACCCACAACCCTACACCATTGGATGGCTCCACCAAGGAAGCGATCTCTGCCTCAGCCAATAGTGTGGATTGTCATACGGTATCAAGCCCTTCAAAGATGAGGTATTGTGTGATGTTGCTCCTCTCAAAGTTTGTGATGTTATTTTGGGCCAATCTTATTTATGGAAATGTCATGTTGTATATGAGTCTAGGCCTCATAGTGTTATTATTACTTTGAACAGGAAATTGTACAGGATACCCGAAGTAGTCCCACCTAGTGCTATTTCCTTGATCTCTTCCAAGCAATGTAGTAAGGTCATCTCTTAGACGGGGAAGTTTGTCTTCTTCATGATTTTCTCTTGAAATGAAAGAAATATCACAACCACATCCAGGGTCTCTGCGGCCAACCTCTCCACACAACTGAAGCAAGTAGATAAGGTCATCGAAGAATACTCAGATATAAACTCCTCACATACCGAGGTACCTCTACACTGTCAGGTCAAGCACCCCATCGATCTGACCCCCAACGTATTGTTTCCCAATGGGCTAGTGTATCGTCGTTCTATGTTAGAGAATGAGGAGATCAAGCGACATATTCAAGAGCTTATCAACAAGGGGCACATCCCTCCCAGCTCATCACCTTGTGAGAGCCCAATCATGTTGGTACAGAAGAAAGATGGAACCCGATAACTCTGCATTGATTACCGATCCCTGAATAAAATCACAATCAGAAATTGGTACCCAATTCCTCGAATCGATGACCTCCTAGATCAACGCACGAGGGGGAAATAATTCGCTAAGACTGATCTGAAGTTTGGCTACCACCAGGTCCTGATAGAACAAATAGATGTATGGAAGATCGTCTTCAAGTCAAACAAAGGCCTTTTTGAATGGTTGGTCATGCCCTTTGGTTTGACAAATTCTCCAACCACTTTCATGAGGATGATGGAAGATATCTTGCGACCATTCACCAATACTTTTGTAGTGGTGTATCTGGATGGCATTCTCATTTACAACAAGTCTTGGGTAGAGCACTTGCAACATATTCAACAGGTTCTCTACACCCTGTGGCACCACAAGCTATACGCCAACTTGGAAAAATGTTCCTTCGGCATGGACAAGGTCCATTACCTGGGCTACATCATTGATCAGTATGGCGTACATGTGGATCTAGCCAAGATCCAAGTCATTCGTGACTGGCCCGACACAACCACACTCACTGAACTTTAGAGATTCTTGGGCCTTGCCAATTTCTACCGCAGGTTTATGTTGGGATTCTCCCATATTGCATGGGCCCTTAGCCAAATAACCAGGGGTGGTGGTACGACAAAATTTGCATGGGGCCAGTCCCAACAACAAGCGTTCGATGATTTGAAGTAGAAATTGTGCTCAACCACAGTACTTTCACTACCAGACCTGCAGCAGCCCTTTGAGATCGAGACAGATGCTTCAGACTATGTTGTGGGTGTCGTTCTCACTTAACACAACCACCCCATGGCCTATCATAGTGAGACACTATCAGATGTTGTCTATAAGTACCCTACTTACAAAAAATAAATGTACTCCATTGTGAAAGCATGTCGCCAATGGAGACATTACATTCTTGGAAAGGAGACAGTCATGCACACTGATCATAAGCTACTGCAGTTCATGCAGACACAAGGCAAATTACAAAATAACCGCCATCAAAAGTGGTCCACATACTTACAACAATTCCACCTCAACATCAAATATAAAACAGGAAACACCAACTGCGTTAATGATTGCCTTAGTAGACTGCCAATTGCATCACTCACCATCGTGCTAGACTCTTGCAGCCATGAGACCTCTGGATGGCCCCAACTATATGAGATAGACTCAGACTTCAGCACCACCTACCAAATGTTGGGTGCAAACGCAGTTGTTGATAATTTCCATCTTCAGGATGGGTTGTTATGTCGTCTGGGCCATATCCGCGTTCCATCAAGAGAGCGAGCGAAGCTAATCTGGGAAGCCCACTATAGTCCGGTGGCAAGACACTTCGGCATTGAATAGAAAGTGGAGATGCTATAGAAACATTTCTACTGACCAAAACTTCGACAAGAGGTCAGCAAGTATATCAGGTTATGCACTACCTATGTTATTGCCAAACCAACCACTAAGAAACAGGGCATTTACACCCCTCTTCCTACTCCTGAAACTCCATGGGAATCCATCTCAATGGACTACATGTTGGCCCTCCCATCCACCAAGCAGGGAAATGACTGTGTTTTTGTGGTTGTTGATTGATTTTCTAAGATGTCAATTCTAGTTGCCTGCAAGAAGAGCATCACAGCATAAGCCACTGCTAAGATCTTCTTTGAACGAGTCTGGGTACATTTTGGAATCCCATAAACCATTATCTCAGATCAGGACAGTCGATTTCTCAACACATTATGGTCAAGCCTCTGGTCACTACTGGACACCAAGCTCACCAAATCTATGGCCTTCCACCCCCAAACAGATTGCCAAACCGAGATCGTAAATCGAATGATCATGCATATCCTGCGCATGTATAATTCCAAGCACGCTCGCACATGGGATGAGAATCTTCCCTATGTCTAGCATAGCTACAACTGCGGCCCGCATAGCTCAACCGACCACAACCCCTTTTAGGTGGGTTTTGGATTCCAACCATTGGGTCCCATAGATGTTTCACTTCCCCTTGCAATCACCTTGACCGACTCATCTCCTACTCCAACTAAAGGTGACAAAACCACTTGGTTCATTGAGTGGATCCATCACATCTACCAACTGGTTCAGGATATCCTACAGAATTCCAATGACAAGTACAAGCAGTGCCATGATCAACATCGAGTGCTACATAAGTTCCAGGTGGGAAACAAACTTTGGTTGCACTTGCAGAAAGAACGCCTTATAGGACCCCATCGGAAGCCTCGCCCACTCCGTTATGGGTCATACACCATCACCAAGGCTGTGGGGGATAATGCTTTTGAGCTCAACATTCCTCCTTTCCTTGGCCTACACCCAGTGTTCAATGTGGACCTCCTTCAGCATTATTTCCCACCATTATTGGACACCTGAGACGTAGCAGAACAATTAAAACCAACATAGCTCAACCCCGACTGCATACAACAGGCCTCCAATAATTAGATTGTAGACACACATATCAATGGCACTCAACCGCAAAGGATCCATCTTTATCAGGTCATCAAAGCAAGACAGCTCCTGCACCAAGGCAAGTGGCTCACCTGGGGCCAAATTCAGTATATATTTCCTCATCTGATGGGGAACTCAACGCAATGGAGACCATTGCTTCCTAAACAGGGAGGATTGATCCAGGTGGATATCGGTGGCCACCTACCTTTTCCAACTGGCTCAAAACAAATTTCTGTAAATTTTGGTAATTTACTTTTTTTAGCAGTTTTTTGGGTCCTGAACTTCTGGATCCATTTTGAGGCCCTAAACGACGTTTTTTTGGGTATCTTGCGGTTGGAAATTTTCATCATGAAAATTTCAGCAACAATTGTATTCCTCGAATATATCTTTCCAACAGGCTATCATACGCCTAAAATGGATATCGTTGTTGGCATAGGGGCAGACCCAGAGATCAATGCTTCAACAACGCACCAACAAAACCCTAACTACCGACCTTTTCGGCAACACCTGCGAAGCAGATGAAGTCTCGCCTGAGGTAGAGGCAAGGGGGTTGCAGGACTCAAGTGTTTTCAACCTAGATGGGACACCGATCTGTGATCTCAATGCTTTCACAGAGCACTTAGTAGTTAACATTCATTAGTCCTTAACCCTTTATTCACATCGCAGTTAAAACCCTAATTACATAACAATGCAGTATTCAACAATATCGAAGCATATCTGACCATTTAGCACATAGAATCAACAGATCTAACATTCATCCAAGTTATTAAGCACTAAGATACTATATCAGATGCATCTAACATACATAAATATCTAGCACTAAGCATAAATCACATTAACGACACAAAGAAATCACAACACAGGATATACGTGGTTCACCCCCAGCATGGGACTACGTCCACCAACTCTTCGTCTTCTTTATTATCTTCTTTCAATCCTCTTACATGCACAGAGCCACAAAACCAACTCCGCATAGGACAAGAGATCTGCGTGCACCTTGCCATATCATCCTTTTCGAGTTAGGTCACAGCACAAATCCTTCTTACACAGTCTGCACACCAGCTTCTTACAATCACTTTCACTTAGCTCTGCAAGTCTTAACACAAAGTATGCACAAATCCTCTAGCTCCACACTAAGTCGATTATACTAGGTCTCTCCACTTCTTTCTTACATCGTCTAGATATCTATTTATACATTACAAATGGAGCCTAAACATGGGTTAACCTATGGCCCGACATCCCATACCCATTACATAAACCCTAAACCCAAAAATCCTATAAATGCAGGTGAGATCCAACGATCTCTGCTTTTCCTGGTGCTTTGTCTTCAACCATCCTGTTGAAGTCCCAAAAATGGTCAAACACGACCAAGGTTCTCCAAAACTTGGTCGAGGGCCAACATGCCCCCAACACTCACCTGTGAATCGTCTCGAGTCACTATGACTGGGAAACTCTGCTTCGAAGGCCTTGAGCTTGGCTTGAGCTTCTTTGCTAGAGCCTCCTGCTCGGTGAAGTCATGAATAACTTTCTTGGTCACCGGTCCTTCCAATCAATGTTCCACCGTGGTGACTACTTGGTCTAGCTATGCACCTTGTCCCTCAATCTCCTCAAAAAGTGTGCAAGATTCATCTTGCACTGGTTGTAGCCTCTGGNTTTTCCTCTAGGTCCCTTAAAGAAATATCTTTATGCTTGGCTATATGACTCTACTCTATCAATAGAAAACTCAGTGATATACCCTCCAATGGTACTATCAAACCAGTGATCTTCTGCTCTTGAAATGACATTATCAACTCTCTTGACCTTCTTGATCAATGTCGACATCCAAACCACAGGTGGCCTAGATCTAATCTCAAACTGGGTATCTGCTA
Organism: Picea glauca; assembly: GCA_000966675.3. NCBI lineage: Eukaryota > Viridiplantae > Streptophyta > Pinopsida > Pinales > Pinaceae > Picea > Picea glauca. Next base: position 5,706 of record JZKD02S2436882.1, read on the forward strand.
ACCTGGCTAACCACTTGTATAGATCCTTATGGATCCCTCTAAAGAAAATCTCGTGTATATCAGTAAAGATATACCTTCCCAACCAATCCTCAGTGTTAATCTTAGGGTTCTTGTTCTGGGCTTCTACAAAGTCCTTTTCTTGTTCTTCTATCCACTTTTGAATATTTGTCTTCGATGGAAGCCAGCTTGACATTCCCTCAAGAATATCGAGGTCCTGTTTAATGAACCATTTGTTGGCACAAGGGAAGACCCAGGGTTCATCTCTCACCAAAAAGCCCTAACTATTAGCCCTTTCGGCAACACCTGCGAAGCAGATGCAGTCTCACCCGAAGTATCTATAGGGGGTTGCAGGACATAGATGTCTACAACCAGAGGAAATGTAAAGTGGATCCAATACAATCAACAACATGACATCTAGATATCATTTACTAGCTTAAACCTACTTCACACAGTATATCTTCGATCTAGCACAATAATGTAATAAAAGAGAAATCAGAAGACAAAGAACACAACATCAATCACTCACGACACAAGATATATGTGGTTCACCCTCTCCCTAGGACTACATCCACATAATTGTTCTTTATAATATATTAAGTGAAAGCATATAGTTCTATCTGTGCTCTTAGATAGCAGATCTTCTCTCTTTCTCTCTTCTCTCTTCCTCCCTTCCCTACACACCCAGCTGCAGAATTGATCTTCACACCCAGCTGAAGATCTTACAACACAGAATGTCTTCTCAGCACAATACTTCCCTCTCGGTAGTAACAATAATCACTCATCACCACATCATCAAACTATGAACCCTGAACAAACCCATCCCAAGTCCTCTTGACCTTTATTTATACATTACAATAGCTCACCGACAGCCTTAGGCCGAAACCTAAGTGCCAAAACCCTAGATACAAAAACCCTAGGTCAACTTGACCCATGTTTTCAGGGCTTCGCCAACCTATCTTTCCTTCTTTCCTGCGAGGTGATCCAAAGCATCTATCGGTGGCTTTTTTCCACTTGCTGAGTTGTACACGATCTGTATTCCTTACTGATTTGTCGTCCTAGATCTCCCTGTCCAACGACTTGCTCTCTGTTGCTCTCTCTTACTTCGCTCTATCTTTTTTTCTCTTCTGCTCACTTGGACCTAGTATCAGTCACTGTGTCTTTCGTGTAGTTTGTATTTCGTCTTTTCTTCCTTAATATTCTCTTTCTTCTAGAACCAATAGCCAACAGGCCCTTTCGGCAACACCTGCGAAGTAGATGAAGTCTCACCCGAGGTAGATGTAGGGGGAGTTGCAGGACTCAAGTTTCTGCAACCTAGCTGGGACATAGATCTGTGATCTCAATGCTTTCACAAAGCACTTAGAAGTTAACATTCATTAGTCCTTAACCCTTTATTTACATCGCAGATAAAACCCTAATTACATAACAACGCAGTATTGAATAAGATCTAAGCATATATGACCATTTAGCACATAGCATAAACAAATATAGCATTCATCCAAGTTATTAAGCACTGAGCTACTATATCAGATGCATCTAACATACATAAATATCCAACACTAAGAATAAATCACATTAATGACACAAAGAAATTACAACACATGATATACGTGGTTCACCCCCAACGTGGGGCTACATACACCAACTCTTCGTCTTCTTTATTATCTTCTTTCAATCCTCTTACATGCACATAGCCACAAAACCAACTCCACATAGGACATGAGATTTGCGCGCACCTCTCTAGATCCTCCTTCCTGAGTTAGGTCATAGCACAAATCCTTCTTACACAGTCTGCACACCAACTTCTTACAATCACTTGCACTTAGCTCTGCAAGTCTTAACACATAGTATGCACAAAACTCTAGCTCCGCACTAAGCCTATTCTACTAGGTCTCTCCAATTCTTTCTTACATCGCCTAGATATCTATTTAGACATTACAAAGGGGGCCTAAACATGGGTTAACCCATGGGCCGACATCCCATACCTGTTACATAAATCCTAAACCCAGAAAGCCCACAAAAGCGAGCTAGATCCTGCGATCTCTGCTTCGCCTAGTGCTTTGTCTTCAACCATCTCATCGAAGTCCCAAAAATGGTCAAACATGACCAAGGTTCTCCAAAATTGAGTCGAGGGAAAACAATTGTATGCAAACGTTACAACCCTAGGAAGTTGATGTACTAACTTACCAAAACAGGGCCCACGTGACGTTTGGCGCTTAATCTCTTTGGGCTAGGTTTTTGGATGTATAGGGTTTTTGACACTCCTGTTTATTGTAGAAAGGCCTTCAGAGCCTCATTGTAATCATATTCTTTTGAATGAGCACAATTGTCACATCTCTTCTCAAAGATAAGTTGCCACCATTCAAGCAAGCTTGTTTTCCACTCCATTTTACAGTTTCATCTTATTTCCTTGTTGAATAGAAAACCAGTTTTACTGTATCTCTGTTATTCTTTGTTAAGCATCTGTTAATAATCTTTAGTCATTTTGTTCTACTCATAAAATCTGGATCAGTGGTATCAGAGCAGTCCTCTCCTTGTCATCTTAATGCATGTCCCAACGAGGTCATAGTACAAAGAATTGGGTCTCGAGCTTGTTTCTCTTGAGGACCAAATCTCTCGCATTCCCAAGCGACCTCTCATGGAAAGAGAAAAGAAATATTGTGGACACACATATCAAGGGAACTCGACAGCAAAGGATCACCCGGGGCAACTCCTGCACCAAGGCAAGTGGCTCACCCGGGGCCAAATTCAGCAGAAATTTCCTCATTTGATGGGGGAACTCAATGTAATGGAGACCATTTCTTCCTAAGGAGGGAGGATTGATCCAAGTGGATATTGGTGGCCACCCACCTTTTCCAGCTGGCTCAAAACAGATTTTTGGCAATTTTGGTAATTTACTATTTTTAGCAGTTTTTTGGGTCCTGAACTGCCGGAACCATTTTGTGGCCCTAAACGATGTTTTTTTGGGTATCTTGTGGTTGAAAATTTTCATCATGAAATTTTCATCAACAGTTGCATTCCTGAGATAGATATTTTTAACAGGCTATCGTACGCCTAAAACGAAGGTCGTATGTAAATGTTAGGACCCCAAGAAGTTGATGTACTGACTTACCAAAACGGGGCCCAGATGACGTTTGGCACTTCATCTCCTAGGGTTAGGTTTTTGGATGTCTAGGGTTTTTTACACTCTTTTTTATTGTAAAAAGGCCTTCGGATCCTCATTGTAATCATCTTCTTTCGAATGAGCACAGTCGTCACATCTATTCGGAGAGATAAGTCGCCACCATTATAGCAAGCTTATTTTTCGCTGCATTTTACAGTTTCAGCTTATTTCCTTGTTGAATAGAAAACCAATTTTATTGTATCTTTGTTATTCTATGTTAAGAATATGTTAATAATCTTTATTCATTTCATTCTTCTCATAAATTCTGGATCAGTGATATCGGAGCAGTCTTCTCCTTGTCATCTTAATGCATGCCCCCAACGAGGTCAGAGTACAAAGAATTGGGTCTCTAGCTTGTTTCTCTTAAGGACCAAATCTCTCGCACACCCAAGCAACCTCTCATGGAAGTAGAAAATAAATATGATGGGATATGAGATCCTTTAAAAATGTTGCCTAAGGAATCCCTCACGCAATAGAGGAACGAGATGATGGATAGTTTCGCGCAAATATTCGATGACTACCAATATGCGACGCATCTTCTTCGAGCGGAGGCGTCGCCCACTTCAAGGTACAAATAAACTTCGATATTCCTGTATTTGAAGGTCAGATAGATGAACACGATGTAGACAAGTGGTTGAATCTACTAGAAGGTTATTTTTTTGTCCATAACTTTTCGAATAGAGAAAAGATTACTTTTGCGCTCCTCAAAGTCATTCCCCATGTAAAGGATTGGTGGGAAACTTTCTATGAGAAAAAGAAAACAGAGGAACCCTCATTATTTACAGTCATGACCACCTGGAAATCCTTCAGGTATGATATTAAGAAACAATACTACCCTATTGGAAGTTATGATGACATGTATACCAAATGGACCACACTCCAGCAAGAAAGAGACCAAGCAGTGACGGAGTTCACAAATATCTTCCATATCTTTCGCACCAAGCTCGGTATCAAAGATTCATAGTGTCATATGGTGCTCAAGTATCATGGTGCTCTCCATAGATACATCTAGGATGAAATGGAATTTATGGACATCTCATCCTTGGGCACGACCTAGCAATATGCCGTCAAAATCGAGCAGAATCTCAAACAAAAGACCTGGCAATTTGGGCCCGGGAACCCCTCACAACAAAAGCCAGGTTAGGGCGGCCCCAACCCACAGAACAAAGGACAGAGAAAAGATGGATAGTATCAGGACAACCAATCCAAGCCACAAGAAAATAAGGACACCGGAAAGATAAAAAAAGATACCTAGAAGTGGTACGACTTCCATAAGAGCCCTTGGCATAACATTGTTGACTGCCCCTCAAAGAAGTCGTTGGTGGCCAATGTAAAAGCCTCTGAATCTTATACAAGTTCTGAATCTGAGTTAGAACCAGAAAGGGGAAGATGGATCATTGATGCAGAACCCAGTGCCACCATTGTTACCACCAAGCTCCAGCCTAATGAACCAGATGAGCCAGAGGAAGGAGAGCGCCACTTCCATTCACAGATGTGGGTAAAAGGCACCCCGTTGCACTTCATCGTTGATAGAGGTAGCCAGAAGAACCTCATATCATCATAGGTTTTCAAGTAGTTGGCCCTGCCGACAACACCGCACCCATAACCCCACACCATTGGATGGCTCCACCAAGGAAGCGATCTCTGCGTCAGCCAACAGTGCAGACTTTTGTACGGCATCAAGCCCTTCAAAGATGAGGTATTGTGTGATATTTCTCCTCTCAAATTTTGTGATGTTATTTTTGGCCAACCTTATTTATGGAAACGTCATGTTGTATATGAGTATAGGCCTCGTAGTGTTATTATTACTTTGAACAGGAAATTGTACAGGATACCCGAGGTAGTCCCACCTAGTGCTATTTCCTTGATCTCTACCAAGCAATACAGGAAGTTCATCTCTTAGATGGGGAAGTTTGTCTTCTTCATCATTCGCTTTTGGAATGAGTGAAATATCATAGCCACATCCAGGGTCTCTGTGGTCAACCTCTCAACACAGCCGAAGAAAGTAGATAAGGTCGTCAAAGAATACTCAGATATATTTTCCTCACCTACCAGGGTACCTCTACATTGTCAGGTCAAGCACCCCATCGATATGACCCCCAATGCATTGCTTCCCAATGGGACAGTCTATCGCTTCTCTATGTTAGAGAATGAGGAGATCAAGCGATAGATGCAAGAACTGCTCCACAAGGATCACATTCATCCCATCTCATCACCTTGCGGGAGCCCAATCATGCTGGTACAGAAGAAATATGGAACCCGAAGACTCTACATTGATTACCGGGCCCTAAATAAAATCACCATCAGAAATCGGTACCCAATTCCTTGAATCGAAGGCCTTCTTGATCAACTCACGGGGGCCAAATACTTCAGTAATATTGATCTAAAGTCTGGCTACTACTAGGTCCCAATATAACAAGCATATGTATGGAAGATTACCTTCAAGTCAAAGGAAGGCCTTTTTGAATGGTTGGTCATGCCCTTTGGTTTGATAAATAATCCAGTCACTTTCATGAGGATGATGAATGATATACTGTGACCATTCACCAATACTTTTGTAGTGATGTATCTGGATGACAATATCATTTACAGTAAGTCTTGGGAAGAACACTTGCATCATATTCAACAGGTTCTGCACGCCTTGCGACAACACAAGCTATACGCCAACTTGGAAAAATGCTCCTTCGGCATGGTCAGGGTCCATTGCCTGAATTACATCGTTGAGAATCATGGTGTACATGTGGATCCAACCAAGATCCAAGTCATCTGTGACTGGCCCACACCAAACACACTCACTAAGCTTCAGAGCTTCATGGACCTTGCTAATTTCTATCGTAGGTTCATGTTGGGATTCTCCCATATTGCATGGGCCCTCAGCCAAATAACCAGGGGTGGTGGTAAGGAAAACTTTACGTGGATTCGGTCCTAACAAAAATCGTTCGATGATTTGAAGCAACGCTTGTGCTCAACCACAGTACTTTCACTACCAGACCTGCAAAATCCCTTTAAGATCAAGACATATGCTTTAGAGTATGCTCTGGGCACCATTCTCACTCAGCATGACCACCCTGTGGCCTATCATAATGAGACACTATCAGATGATGTCCATAAGTACCCTACTTAAGACAAATAAATGTACTCGATTTTGCAAGCCTTCTGCTAGTGGAGACATTACATTCTTGGGAAGGAGACAATCATCCACATTGATCATAAGCCACTGCAGTTCATGCAGACACAAGGAAAATTACATAATGACCTCCATCAAAAGTGGTCCACATACTTACAACAATTCCACCTCAACATCAATTATAAAACAGGAAGTACCAACCGCGTCGTTGATTGCCTCAGTAGACCGCCAGTCGCGGCATTCACCACAGTGCTAGACTCTTGCGGCCGTGAGACCTCTGGATGGCTCCAACTCTATGAGACAAACCCAGACTTCACCACCACTTACCAAATGTTGGGTGCAAACGCAGTTGTCGATAATTTCCATCTTCAGGATGGGTTGTTGTGTCGTCTAAGCCATATCTGCGTCCCATCAAGAGAGTGAAGCTGATTTGGGAATCCCTCTACAGTCGGGTGGCAGGACACTTCATCATCGAAAAGACAGTGGTGATGCTACAGAAACATTTCTATTGGTCAAAACTTCGACAAGAGGTCAGCAAGTATATCAGGTCCTGCACTTCCCGCGTTATTGCCAAACCGGCCACTAAGAAAGAGGACCTGTACACCCCTCTTCCTACTCTTGACAAGACATGGGAATCCATCTCAATGGACTAAATGTCAGGCCTCCCATCCACCAAGAGGACAAATGACTGTGTCTTTGTGGTTGTTGATCGCTTTTCTAAGATGACGATTTTGGTTGCCTACAAGAAGAGCATCACAGTAGAGGCCACTGCCAAGATCTTCTTTGAACGAGTCTGGGTACATTTTGGGATCCCACAAACCATTGTATTGGATCGGGACAGTCAATTTCTCAGCATATTTTGGTCGAGCCTCTGGTCACTGTTGGACACCAAGCTCACCAAAGCCACGGCCTTCCACCCCCAGACAGATGGCCAAACCAAGGTCGTAAATCGAATGATCGTGCATATACTTCGCATGTATAACTCCAAGCACCCCCACTCATGGGATGAGAGTATTCCCTATGTCCAACATAGCTACAACCGATCCCTGCATAACTCAACTAACCACAACCCCTTTCAGGTGGGGTTGGGATTCCAACCATTGGGTCCCATAGATTTTGCACTTCCCCTTGTGGTCACCTCAGCCAACTCATCTCCTGCTCCAACTAAAGGTGAAAAAGCCACCCGATTCATTGAGCAGATCCAACACATCCGCCAACAGGTTCAGGATATTCTACAAAAGTCCAATGACAAGTACAAATAGTGCCATGATTAACATCAGGTGCCACATAAGTTTTAGGCGGGCGACAAAGTTTGGTTGCACTTGCAGAAAGAACGCCTTACAGGACCTCATCGGAAGATTCACCCACTCCATTATGGGTCATACACCATCACCAAGGATGTGTGGGATAATTATTTTGAGGTCAATATTCCTCATTTCCTTGGCCTGCACGCAGTGTTCAACGTGGACCTCCTTCGACATTATTTCCCACCATTATTGGACACCTCAGACTTAGAAGAACAACTGACACCAACAGAGCTCAACCCCGACTGCATACAACAGGACTCCAATGATCAGATTGTGGACACACATATCAAGGGCACTCGAAACAAAATGATCCAGCTTTATCGAGTCGTCAAAGTAGGGCAGCTCCTGCACCAAGGCAAGTGGCTCACCCAGGGCCAAATTCAACAAAAATTTACTCATCTGATGGGGGAACTCAATGCAATGGAGAACATTGTTTCCTAAGGAAGGATGATTAATCCAAATGGATATCAATGGCCACCCACCTTTTCCAGCTGACTCAAAACAACATTCTCTCAATTTTGGTAATTTACTATTTTTAGCAGTGTTTCGGGTCCCGAACTTCCAGAGCCGTTTTGAGGCCCTAAACGACGTTTTTTTGGGCATCTTGCGGTCATAAAATTATATGATGAAATTATTGTCAATAGTTGTATTCCTCGGATAGATCTTTCCAACGGGATACCGTATCCCTAAAATAGAGATCATAAGCAAAAGTAACGACCTTGGGAAGTTGATGTATTGATTTACCCAAACGGGACCCACATGACTTTTTGCGCTTCATCTCCTGGGGTTAGGTTTTTGGATGTCTAGGGTTTTTGACATTCCTGTTTATTGTAAAAATGCCTTCAGAGCCTCATTGTAATCATCTTCTTGTGAATGAGCGCAATTGTCACATCTCTTCTCAGAGATAAGCCGCCACCATTCTAGAAAGCTTGTTTTCCGCTGCATTTTACAGTTTCATCTTATTTCCTTGTTGAATAGAAAACTAGTTTTAATGTATCATTGTTATTCTGTGTTAAGAATCTGTTAATAATATATATTCATTTCGTTCTACTCATAAAATCTAAATCAATGGTATTAGAGTGATCTTCTCCTTGTCGTCTTAATGCATGTCCCTAACGAGGTCAGAGTACAAAGAATTGGGTCTCGGGCTTGTTTCTCTTGAGGACCAAAGCTCTTGCATGCCCAAGAGGCCTCTCATGGAAGGAGAAAAGAAAGAAGATGGGACAAAATATCCTTTTAAAATGTTGCTTGAGGAAGCCCTCATGCAACAGAGGAACGAGATGATGGATAATTTCGCACAAATCCTTCGGCGGCTACCAACAGGTGACACATCTTCTTCAAGCGGAGGCGTCGCCCCCTTCAAGGTACAAATAAACTTCGATATTCTTGTATTTGAAGGTCAGATAGACACAAACAGTTTATACAAGTGGTTGAATCTGCTAGAAGGGTATTTTTCTTTCCATAAATTTTCGAATAGAGAAAATATTACTTTTGCACTCCTCAAAGTCGTTCCCCATTTCAAGGATTGGTGGAAAACGTTTAGTGAGCAAAAGGAAACAGAGGAACCCTCATTATTTACAGTTACGACCACCTAAGAATCCTTCAAGGATACTATTAAGGAANAGGAAGTACCAACCGCGTCGTTGATTGCCTCAGTAGACCGCCAGTCGCGGCATTCACCACAGTGCTAGACTCTTGCGGCCGTGAGACCTCTGGATGGCTCCAACTCTATGAGACAAACCCAGACTTCACCACCACTTACCAAATGTTGGGTGCAAACGCAGTTGTCGATAATTTCCATCTTCAGGATGGGTTGTTGTGTCGTCTAAGCCATATCTGCGTCCCATCAAGAGAGTGAAGCTGATTTGGGAATCCCTCTACAGTCGGGTGGCAGGACACTTCATCATCGAAAAGACAGTGGTGATGCTACAGAAACATTTCTATTGGTCAAAACTTCGACAAGAGGTCAGCAAGTATATCAGGTCCTGCACTTCCCGCGTTATTGCCAAACCGGCCACTAAGAAAGAGGACCTGTACACCCCTCTTCCTACTCTTGACAAGACATGGGAATCCATCTCAATGGACTAAATGTCAGGCCTCCCATCCACCAAGAGGACAAATGACTGTGTCTTTGTGGTTGTTGATCGCTTTTCTAAGATGACGATTTTGGTTGCCTACAAGAAGAGCATCACAGTAGAGGCCACTGCCAAGATCTTCTTTGAACGAGTCTGGGTACATTTTGGGATCCCACAAACCATTGTATTGGATCGGGACAGTCAATTTCTCAGCATATTTTGGTCGAGCCTCTGGTCACTGTTGGACACCAAGCTCACCAAAGCCACGGCCTTCCACCCCCAGACAGATGGCCAAACCAAGGTCGTAAATCGAATGATCGTGCATATACTTCGCATGTATAACTCCAAGCACCCCCACTCATGGGATGAGAGTATTCCCTATGTCCAACATAGCTACAACCGATCCCTGCATAACTCAACTAACCACAACCCCTTTCAGGTGGGGTTGGGATTCCAACCATTGGGTCCCATAGATTTTGCACTTCCCCTTGTGGTCACCTCAGCCAACTCATCTCCTGCTCCAACTAAAGGTGAAAAAGCCACCCGATTCATTGAGCAGATCCAACACATCCGCCAACAGGTTCAGGATATTCTACAAAAGTCCAATGACAAGTACAAATAGTGCCATGATTAACATCAGGTGCCACATAAGTTTTAGGCGGGCGACAAAGTTTGGTTGCACTTGCAGAAAGAACGCCTTACAGGACCTCATCGGAAGATTCACCCACTCCATTATGGGTCATACACCATCACCAAGGATGTGTGGGATAATTATTTTGAGGTCAATATTCCTCATTTCCTTGGCCTGCACGCAGTGTTCAACGTGGACCTCCTTCGACATTATTTCCCACCATTATTGGACACCTCAGACTTAGAAGAACAACTGACACCAACAGAGCTCAACCCCGACTGCATACAACAGGACTCCAATGATCAGATTGTGGACACACAGATCAAGGGCACTCGAAACAAAATGATCCAGCTTTATCGAGTCGTCAAAGTAGGGCAGCTCCTGCACCAAGGCAAGTGGCTCACCCAGGGCCAAATTCAACAGAAATTTACTCATCTGATGGGGGAACTCAATGCAATGGAGACCATTGCTTCCTAAGGAAGGATGATTAATCCAGGTGGATATCAATGGCCACCCACCTTTTCCAGCTAACTCAAAACAACATTCTCTCAATTTTGGTAATTTACTATTTTTAGCAGTGTTTCGGGTCCCGAACTTCCGGAGCCGTTTTGAGGCCCTAAACGACGTTTTTTTGGGCATCTTGCGGTCATAAAATTTTATGATGAAATTATTGTCAATAGTTGTATTCCTCGGATAGATCTTTCCAACGGGCTATCGTATCCCTAAAATAGAGATCATAAGCAAAAGTAACGACCCTGGGAAGTTGATGTATTGATTTACCCAAACGGGACCCACATGACTTTTTGCGCTTCATCTCCTGGGGTTAGGTTTTTGGATGTCTAGGGTTTTTGAAATTCCTGTTTATTGTAAAAATGCCTTCAGAGCCTCATTGTAATCATCTTCTTGTGAATGAGCGCAACCGTCACATCTCTTCTCAGAGATAAGCCGCCACCATTCTAGAAAGCTTGTTTTCCGCTGCATTTTACAGTTTCATCTTATTTCCTTGTTGAACAGAAAACCAGTTTTAATGTATCGTTGTTATTCTGTGTTAAGAATCTGTTAATAATATATATTCATTTCGTTCTACTCATAAAATCTAAATCAATGGTATTAGAGTGATCTTCTCCTTGTCGTCTTAATGCATGTCCCTAACGAGGTCAGAGTACAAAGAATTGGGTCTCGRGCTTGTTTCTCTTGAGGACCAAAKCTCTTGCATGCCCAAGAGGCCTCTCATGGMAGGAGAAAAGAAAGAAGATGGGACAAAATATCCTTTTAAAATGTTGCTTGAGGAAGCCCTCATGCAACAGAGGAACGAGATGATGGATAATTTCGCRCAAATCCTTCGGCGGCTACCAACAGGYGACACATCTTCTTCAAGCGGAGGCGTCGCCCCCTTCAAGGTACAAATAAACTTCGATATTCTTGTATTTKAAGGTCAGATAGACACAAACAGTTTATACAAGTGGTTGAATCTRCTAGAAGGGTATTTTTCTTTCCATAAATTTTCGAATAGAGAAAATATTACTTTTKCACTCCTCAAAGTCGTTCCCCATTTCAAGGATTGGTGGAAAACGTTTAGTGAGCAAAAGGAAACAGAGGAACCCTCATTATTTACAGTTACGACCACCTAAGAATCCTTCAAGGATACTATTAAGGAAAAATACTACCCTGTTGGAAGTTATGACGACTTGCATACCAAATGGACCACACTGTGGCAAGAAAGAGACCAAGCAGTGCCAGAGTTCACAAATATCTTCCATACCTTGCGCACCAAGATGGGTATCAAAGATTCAAAGAGACATATGGTCCTCAAGTATTGTGGTTCTCTACATAGAAACATCCAAACTGAAACGAAATTTTTGGACATCTCGTCCTTGGGCGCGACCTACCGATATGCCATCAAAATCGAGTAGAAGCTCAAACAAAAGATGAAACAATTTGGGCCCAGGAACCCCTCACACCAAAATCTAGGAAATGGTGGCCCCAACCCACATAATAAAGGACAGAGAAAAGATCGACATTTTTAGGACAACCAGTCCAAGCCGCAAGCAAAGAAGGACACCGGAAAGACAAAGAAAGATGTCGGGAAGTTGTATGACTTCCATAAGAGCCCCTAGAATAAAATTGTTGATTGTCGCTGAAAGCATTCACTGGTGGCCGAAGTGAAAGCCTCTGAATCAGACATGGGTTCTAACTCTGAGTCAAAACTAGAAAGGGGAAGATGGATCATTGATGCGGAACCCAATGCCACCGTTGCTACCACCAAGCTCCATCCTGATGAACCAGACGAGCCAGAAGAAGGAGAGTGCCTCTTCCATTCAAAGATGTGGGTAAAAGGCACCCCACCGCACTTCATCGTTGATAGAGGTATCCAAAAGAACCTCATCTCAGCAAAGGTTGTCAAGTGGCTTTCCCTTCCCACAATGCCACACCCACAATCCTACACCATTGGATGGCTCTGACTTGGAAGCAATCTCTGTGTCAGCCAACAGTGCCAACTGTCATACGCCATCAAGCCCTTCAAGGACGAGGTATTGTGTGATGTTCCTCCTCTTGAAGTTTGTGATGTTCTTTTGGGACAACCTTATTTATGGAAACATCATGTTGTATATAAGTCTAGGCCTTGTAGTGTTATTATTACTTTGAGAAGGAAATTGTATAGGATACCCGAGGTAGTTCCACCTAGTGTTATTTCCTTGATCTCTACCAAGCAATGTAGGAAGGTCATCTCTTAGACATTGAAGTTTGTCTCCTTCGTGACTTTCTCTCAGAATGAGAAAAAGATCACAGCCACATCCAGGGTCTCTGCGGCCGACATCTCCACAAAACAGAAGCAAGTAGATAAGGTTGTCGAAGAATACTCAGATATCTTCAACTCACCTACCAGAGTACCTCTGCACTATCAGGTCAAGCACCCCATCAATCTGACCCCTGGTACATCGCTACCCAATGGGCCAGTCTATCATTGCTCTATGTTAAAGAATGAGGAGATCAAGCGACGGATCCAATAACTGCTCCACAAAGGGAACATCCCTCCCAACTCATCACCTTGCAGGAGCCCAATCAGGCTGGTATAGAAAAATGATGGAACCTGACGACTCTACATTGATTATCGAGTCCCGAATAAAATCAAAGTCAGAAACCGACACCAAATTCCCCGAATCGATGACCTCCTTGATCAACTGACGGGGTCCAAATACTTCAGTAAGATTGATCTAAATTCTGGCTACCACCAGGTCCCGATAGAACAAATAGATGTATGGAAGACCGCCTTCAAGTCAAAGGAAGGCCTTTTTTAATGGTTGGTCATGCCATTTCATTTGATAAATGCTCTAGCCACTTTCATGAGGATGATGGATGACATCCTGCAACCATTCACCAATACTTTTGTAGTGGTGTATCTGGATGACATTCTCATTTACAACAAGTCTTGGGCAGAACACTTGCAGCATATTCAACAGGTTCTGCACACCCTGCAGTAGCACAAGCTATACACCAACTTGGAAAAATTCTCCTTCGACATGGACAGGGTCCATTACCTGGGCTGTATCATTGATCAGCAGGGCGTATATGTGGATCGAACCAAGATCCAAGTCATCCATGACTGGCCCACACCAACCACACTCACTGAGATTCAAAGCTTCTTGGTCCTTGACAATTTCTACCATAGGTTCCTATCGGGATTCTCCCATATTGCATGGGCCCTTAGCCAAATAACCAGGAGCGGTGGTAAGGAAAAATTTGCATGGGGTCGGTCCCAACAAGAAGTGTTCAATGATTTGAAGTAGCGCTTGTGCTCGGCCCCAGTAATTTCACTACCAGACCTATAGCAGCCCTTTGAGATCAAGACAGATGCTTCAGACTATGTTGTGGGTGTCATTCTCACTCAGCACGACCACCACATGGTTTATCATAGTGATACACTATCATATGTTGTCCATAAGTACACTACTTATGACAAAGAAATGTACTCCATTGTGCAAGCCTACTGCCAGTGGAGAAATTACATTCTTGGGAAGGAGACAGTCATCCACACTGATCATAAGCCACTGAAGTTCATGCAGACACAAGGCAAATTACAGAAAGACTGCCATCAAAAGTGGCCCACAAACTTACATCAATTCCACCTCAACATCAAGTATAAAACAATAAGCACCAACCGCATTGTTGATTGCCTCAATATACCACCATTCGCGGCACTCACCACGATGCTAGAATCTTGTGGCCATGAGACCTATGGATGGCCCTGACTCTATGAGATAGACCCGGACTTTACCCCCAGCTACCAAATGTTGGGTGAAAATGAAGTTGTCGATAATTTCCATATTCAGGATGGGTTATTGTGTCATCTAGGCCATATTGTTGTTCCATCAAGTGAGGGAGCAAAGATGATCTAGGAATCCCACTACAGTCGGGTGGCAGTACACTTCAGCGTCAAAAAGACAGTGGTGATGCTACAAAAACATTTCTACTGGCTGAANTCGAAGAATACTCAGATATCTTCAACTCACCTACCAGAGTACCTCTGCACTATCAGGTCAAGCACCCCATCAATCTGACCCCTGGTACATCGCTACCCAATGGGCCAGTCTATCACTGCTCTATGTTAAAGAATGAGGAGATCAAGCGACAGATCCAAGAACTGCTCCACAAAGGGAACATCCCTCCCAACTCATCACCTTGCAGGAGCCCAATCAGGCTGGTATAGAAAAATGATGGAACCTGACGACTCTACATTGATTATCGAGTCCTGAATAAAATCAAAGTCAGAAACCGACACCAAATTCCCCGAATCGATGACCTCCTTGATCAACTGACGGGGTCCAAATACTTCAGTAAGATTGATCTAAAGTCTGGCTACCACCAGGTCCCGATAGAACAAATAGATGTATGGAAGACCGCCTTCAAGTCAAAGGAAGGCCTTTTTTAATGGTTGGTCATGCCATTTCATTTGATAAATTCTCTAGCCACTTTCATGAGGATGATGGATGACATCCTGCAACCATTCAACAATACTTTTGTAGTGGTGTATCTGGATGACATTCTCATTTACAACAAGTCTTGGGCAGAACACTTGCAGCATATTCAACAGGTTCTGCACACCCTGCAGTAGCACAAGCTATACACCAACTTGGAAAAATTCTCCTTCGACATGGACAGGGTCCATTACCTGGGCTGTATCATTGATCAGCAGGGCGTATATGTGGATCGAACCAAGATCCAAGTCATCCATGACTGGCCCACACCAACCACACTCACTGAGATTCAAAGCTTCTTGGTCCTTGACAATTTCTACCATAGGTTCCTATCGGGATTCTCCCATATTGCATGGGCCCTTAGCCAAATAACCAGGAGCGGTGGTAAGGAAAAATTTGCATGGGGTCGGTCCCAACAAGAAGTGTTCAATGATTTGAAGTAGCGCTTGTGCTCGGCCCCAGTAATTTCACTACCAGACCTATAGCAGCCCTTTGAGATCAAGACAGATGCTTCAGACTATGTTGTGGGTGTCATTCTCACTCAGCACGACCACCACATGGTTTATCATAGTGATACACTATCATATGTTGTCCATAAGTACACTACTTATGACAAAGAAATGTACTCCATTGTGCAAGCCTACTGCCAGTGGAGAAATTACATTCTTGGGAAGGAGACAGTCATCCACACTGATCATAAGCCACTGAAGTTCATGCAGACACAAGGCAAATTACAGAAAGACTGCCATCAAAAGTGGCCCACAAACTTACATCAATTCCACCTCAACATCAAGTATAAAACAATAAGCACCAACCGCATTGTTGATTGCCTCAATATACCACCATTCGCGGCACTCACCACGATGCTAGAATCTTGTGGCCATGAGACCTATGGATGGCCCTGACTCTATGAGATAGACCCGGACTTTACCCCCAGCTACCAAATGTTGGGTGAAAATGAAGTTGTCGATAATTTCCATATTCAGGATGGGTTATTGTGTCATCTAGGCCATATTGTTGTTCCATCAAGTGAGGGAGCAAAGATGATCTAGGAATCCCACTACAGTCGGGTGGCAGTACACTTCAGCGTCAAAAAGACAGTGGTGATGCTACAAAAACATTTCTACTGGCTGAA
>JZKD02S2436904.1:16801-27683 GCA_000966675.3 Picea glauca
ACCAAACCAAAATAGTTAGAAACAACATGGCCTTCAATCAAGAAAATAAATCTAAATGAGTCGACTCTTGTTCATAGACATAAACAATAATAATATGTAGTTTTAAAACATATGCATGGAATCACCCTATGCATATATCAAAATAGAGTCATGGTCTTGACCAAGTCACTCCAGAAGTTGGAAAACAACTCAAGGCCAACTCATAAAATCTCATCCTCATAGGGAATGAGCTTAATGTTTTTTTATTATCATAAATGTTATTCTAATAATTATGATTGAAATGAAAAGAAATTTCTTCAAGCCAGGAAAAATGTCTAGGTCACCTCTACAATGCCTTAGGGAGTTTGGGTGTCATCCATTAAATAATATCGAGGGAATAAAAAGAAACTTGACTATTGGGATGAATCTATGAACCAAGTGTATGTTCTTGGAAACAAACTGGTGGGATTGACTTTTGAGCTCTCCATCAACATGAATCTATGTTTAGAGATTGCAATATACAAGATGAATAATAATATGTGGAACATAAATATTTAGCAAGAAATATTGGAACAAAAAGATTATAGCTAGAGAAATACCAGAATAACACCAGAAAGAGCACCTTTATTAAATATATAAATGTTCACTTGCCTCTTCGAGGGGGAAAACTCCAGCAGAGAAGACTTCTATTACAATAATCTCCAAGACAAGATATACAATTCCTCCTTCTCTTATTTATAATAGTTCTATCTTCTAAGAAAACTTCTAGAGGAAGATCTTTCTAGAAGCTAAAACTTCTATTAGGTCTTCTTACATTGATTTATTCTCCTCTATTTATTAGGCCTTATTAACTAATGTCGACCTTTATTACATAAAAAACATATCCTACTAACTAATGACCCATGAGAGGGGTTAGGATTAGATCCTAACATTCCCTACCCTTTCAAAAGAAGCCTTGTCCTCAAGGTTGGAGGTGCAGAAACTACTGGATTATGGTTGTTGGTTCCTAGGTCACATCTTCTGGTAATGTATACTTCCAATGGATAAACACTTCCTTGATAGTTCTTCCACACATATAACGTTCACGTTTATTAAGGAATGCTTCCAGTTGGAGCCAAAGGAATCCTTCTTCATATAATTTTGGAAGGATGGTTTGGACCCTACAATTCTGTCCCACCACTTTCTTCAAACAAGAAACATGGAACACCATACGGATTTTGGAAGTAGCAGGAAGGGCCAATTTGTAGGCCACTGAACAATTACACATGATGATATGGTAGGGCCCATAAAACTTGGGTTCAACTTGTGATTTCCCTGGTCTTTTAGATATTTTTTCTTTTAAGTTCAGAGTTAGAGAAACACATGATCACCTTCCTGAAAAAACCTTTCTAAACGATGTTGGTTCGCCTGTTTCTTCATGCAAGTTTGGGCCATGTGGAGGTTATCCCTTAGAGCCACTAGGGTGGTTGTGAAACCTTGTAACATTGTATCAATAGTTTGGACCTTTGATGTGCCTGGAATATAGGTAGTGACTATAGGTTGGCGTTGGCCATACACTGGTTCATATGGGGTCATTTTAGTGGTTGTATGATAGGAAGTATTGTACCACCATTCTTCCAAGGGGATCCATTACACCCACCAGTGTTGTTTGTCTGAAGAAAAACACCGTAAGTAGGTTTCCAAATATTTGTTGACCAATTATATTTTTTTGTCAGACTAGGGAGATAGGATGTGATCATGTTCAGTTGGGTGCCTTACAATTTAAACAATTTTTTCCAAAATGTGTTGGTGAAAGTTGGGTCACAATCAAATACAATAGAGGTGGGAATGCCATGTAACTTGAAAATATGATCAAGGAAAACTTTTTCTACTAGTGAAGGTGTGAAAGGGTGGGGTAATGCACAAAAATGAGCATACTTGGAGAGGCGATCAACCATCACCATGATGACAAACTTGTCCCCAAATCTAGGAAGGCCCACTATAAAATAGATGGAGATTTATTTCCACATAGAAGATGGAATAGGAAGGGTTTGTAGGTACCCATAGACTTGATAGTTTCACCTTTATTACGTTAGAACACCTCATCTTCTATGACAAAGTGAAGGATATCCTTCTTCATGCCTTCCTAGAAAAAATAACGGTGGGCACAAGCATGTCTTTTGGAACCCCGAGTGACCTGCAATAGCTGATGAGTGCAACTCATTTAAGAGTCTTTGCTTGAGTGATGAATAGGGTGATAGAACCAAACAATCCTTATATCTGAGAATATTGTCCTGCCAGGTGTAGTTGATGGGAGGATAAGGGTCCTCCTGTAAGTGTTGAATTATCTTGGAGATATTCTTGTGTGTTATCCACTCTTGGTGTACTTATTCAATCCAATCAGGGATCAGTAAGGATAAGGAAAAGAGGGAGTTGTTTGCCTAATGTTGTCTTGACAATGCATCGACTACTATATTATATTTTCCCTTTTGTATATGATTTAATAGTCATAACAAAACATTTTGTTCAACCACTTATTTTGTTCTAGGGAGGATAGTCATTGCTCCAAAAAATATTTTAGACTATGGTGATTTGTTTTGATCTAAAAATGATGTCCCAAGAGAAATGGCCACCATATGTGCACCGAATGGAGAAATACCATCATTTATTTTTCATACTTTGGTTTTTAGTTGATACTGGTGACAGGTCAGAGAAGGGTACACACATGTTTTGGGATCATCCCAATGGATCAGGCACCCGGGTCTACGATTTCTTTGCTACTTCACTGGGAGGATAACATCCCCATTAGAGCCAATGTTATCACATTCTAATTTACATTAATTTTTCCAAATCATCTTGTCCTTGTGTTATATTTTCACTCAGATTTTAAAACATTTTCACCAACTCCGTCAAGCTCCAATCACCTAAATCCTTCACTCGAGTGATCATCCAAAATAGTCATGTCCTCCATGATTCAAAAATTGACAAATATCCCAAACTATATCTAGCCTTAATGATTATCTAAATCCCTTTGTTCCATCACTTCATTCATTTTTACCCTTATTATCAGATTCTCGTTGAAAATTAAAAATATTCCTTCTATTAAGCTTAAGCACCCTTACACTATCCACAAAGTCATGTGATAAGCCTCATATTCCCAAAGTCTTTAGAAAATGGAAAAAGGGTTTATTTTTATTAATATAAATATTTTATATTAAAATATTTATATTAATATCTAACCCAATATTTAATTCATGACCTATCATGGGCACGAATTTCAAACTAAGTGGAAAAGTCAAAGGGTCGATGGAGGGCACACATACATTTCAGGAGTTGAAAGTAAACAAAGGTTAATTATTTGAAGTCGGGCCGAAATCCAAACCACTTGGTTTTAAGTGGGAGACGTGTTCCTACATGATGCATTTCGAGGATAAAAGTGGTGTGGCTTAAAACCATTCCTCTGAATCTCGAAATAATAATGCAACCATTTATTATATGGTTTAAGTGCAGCATATTTATGTGTGTTTCAATAGTAATCAAGGAATTTCCAATAAATGAAATTCTTCCTCATGGTGAAAAATTTTCACAGACGTAAAAATTACATAGATTAATGTTTATTTCCAAGGAAATGAATTAAATGGAAAAATGCACATGAAAGGAAGATTTGGATAATTGTTTATCCAAATTTTTTACAGAATTAAAAGAAGAAGATTAAAAGTATTTTACCAAAGATGATAACCAAGACATGATTTTCAAAACCATGGGAAACAAACGACTAAATGGTTTTCACTGTGAAATGGTAAATTGGAAAAAACAAGACATAATAAATGGTTTTCACACTGAAATGGTAAATTTGGAAAAACAAGAAATGGTTTTCAAAACCACGGGAAGCAAACAATAAATGGTTTTTCAAAACCGCAGGCATGAGTTAAAATACAGAAATTTAATTGTACGGGACAAGAAATATTTGGGAATTATTTTTATTCAAATATATTATTCCCAAATATTTAAGGAGAATATGGATAAATGAAATTAGATTTGAAAGAGTACAAGTGACATTTCAAAGAGAATGTGGAAGAGAAAGGAGCTCAAGCATCAAAGGAATTGACAGTTGGATAATGAAACATTTTTCTGTTAGACATTATAGTTAGTTCTCATACCAAAACTGTTAATTGTAATCATTGTACTCAGTTTTAGAAGTTGAAACATTTCATTTCAGTTATTGTAATCGGTTGCATGCCGAAGGAACTCAAATTGTATAAGTATTAGAGGTTCCAAATGTATTATAAGTTGGCAGAATTGCAAGGCCACCTCCTTAATTGTTTTGAACTCTATTGTAATTTTATGAAGCTGAATTGAATACATATGTAGATGATTTTGAAGTATCTATGAAAAGATTCTAATGGTGGTGATATGATTTTTGTATTCTCTCATTGTATGTATTTCCTGTGTTCCTTAATTCCATTTACTCTATCTTCTGTTTAAATTGGATAGTTTAAAGGCCCAAAATTCATCTTGTGATGCTCTTGGCTTAAGACATTTAACTATGTGAAATTCTTCATACTAGTTCAGAATTCATTTCATTAATTCTACGATGCAGTTACCTGTTTTATTTTTCTTCTTACACCCTACAAACTACAATTTATAACTCAAATTCATCGCCTCATTTATCCTTTATCCTCTAGAGATTTCTACTAGCCAATCAGTGTGTTCATTCATTTTTAGAATTTCGACTCCATAGCCCTGAGTGTCCCTACCTTTCCTCGCCAACAAATTTATAAAAAAAACCCAAAACAAATTAAATGTAGCCATCGATTTCCAAAGAAAAATCAAGTGACATGAGAGAGCCCTCTCTGAGCTTAGCAGGCTAGTGCCCAGCTCTAAAGTTGGTTGAAACAATTAACTATGTCATTTGTCTATCAGTCGAACAAATTTACAGAGTGCTAACACCTTCCTAGAAAAAAGAATGGTGGGCATGAGCATGTCTTTTGGAACCTCGAGTGACTCGCAATAGATAATGAGTGCAACCCATTTAAGAGCCTTGGCTAGAGTGATGAATAGGATGATAGAACCAAGAAATCCTTATATCTGAGAATATTGTCTTGCCAAGTGTAGTTGATGGGAGGATTAGGGTCCTCCTACATGTGTTGAATTATCTTGGAGATATTCAGGTGTGTTAGCCACTCTTGGTGTACTTATTCAATCCAATCACGAACTTGTAAGGATAAAGAAAAGAAGAATTTGTTCGCCTCATGTTGTATTGACAATGCATCGAATACTATATTATATTTTCCCTTTTAGTATATGATTTAATAGTCATAACCCAACATTTTGGTGAGCCACTTATTTTGTTCTAGCAAGGATAGTCATTGCTCCAAAAAATATTTCAGACTATGGTGATCTGTTTTGATATAAAAATGACGTCCCAAGAGACATGGCCACCATATGTGCACTGCATGGAGAAGGACCATCATTTATTCTTCATACTTATATCTTGCCAGATTGCATCCACTTAACTCTTGTCTAGTAAATTCCAAAGGTCGACCATCTTGTGTCATTACTATGCCTATACCAATTCTAGAAGCATCTAATTCTACCACAAAGTTTTTATTGAAGTTGGGAGATGCTAGGACATGAGTAGTGCACATGGCCCTCTATAACTCTGTGAAGGCTTGCTCAATAGAAGGTGTCCAATGAAATGAATTCTTCTTAAGAAGGTCATTCAAGGGATTATAAATTTTTCCATAATGGTGGACAAATTTCCCGTAATATCCTATCAGACAAAGAAAACCCCATAGGAATTTTAAGGTTTTGGGTCTCGGCCACTAATGCATAGCATGTATCTTTTTGGAGTCCACTTTTACCCCTTCATGACTGACAATGTGTCCCAAGTATTCCACTTTGTTGGCTCCAAATGAACAATTGGTATTTTTGACAAACAATTGGATTTCCTACAGAAAGTGAAGGAATTTTTCACATGAAGAAGGTGGTTATCCCAAGTGCGGTTGTAAATGAGGATGTCCTCAAAGAAAACCAAGACAAACTTCTAAAGGTAATTTTTCAATAGTTTAATCATGAGACTTTTAAAGGTGGATGGGGCATTGAAAAGGCCAAAAGGCATCACAAACAATTCATAATTCCCTTCATGAGTTATGAAAACATTCCTAGGAATAACTTCCTCCTTCATTTGGATCCGGTGATAGCTGGAGCGAAGGTATAATTTTGTGAATGCATGGGAACCTTGGAGTTCATCCAACAAACCATCAATGAAGGAATGAGAAATTTATTTTTGAGGCTCAATTTATTTAGGGCATGAAAATTAAGGAACATGTGTCAAGTACCTTCTTTATTTAAGTCCATCACCATGGGTGAAGAATATAGGCTGGTACTAGGGAAATTACCCCCGCCTCCAATAATTCCTATACCATCTTTTCTATTTCATCTTTTTTAGCAAATGAATATCTGTAGGGACGTACATTGGGGGTTGAGTTCTTAGAAGGAGAGGGATGCTATGATCATGCTCACCCATGGAAGGAGGTAAGGTTGTGGGAACCTGAAACACCTTGGGGTACTTGTCCAAGATGAGTTTTAGGCTATGAGGAATGACCTGAGAGGCATGTTGAGTGACCTGGATGGAATTAAATTGATAAATCAAACCATGGTGTACTTTCCTCAACAAATTTTCCATCCTATTATAGTTGATGATTTCAGGAAATCCCACTTGGAGACCTCATAGGTTATAGGGGTGAGCATATTGGGTGAAGCTCATATATAAGTATTGATAATCCATTTTGATTGGACCCGGAGTGCAAAGCCATTCCACTCCTAATACAATAAGAAAACCACCCATGGAAATAGAGAACATGTGGTTTTTCATATGATAATCACCCATTTGGAGTTTGACATTCTCACAAAGTCCCCCACATTTGATAGTACCGCCATTAGCGATGAGGATTTAAAAATTAGAAACAGGGAAGACAAAGAAATGGATATCATTAGTAATCCTGTGATGAATAAAATTATGAGTGCTGCCACTATCAATCAATACCACCACCGACCTATGTTTGATGTAGCACTTGATATTCAATGTTTGCGGGGTCAAAATACCTTAGAGTGCATGAAGAGATATGACGAGTTCATCTAGTTCCATAGGGGTTACTATTGGAGCTTCGATGTAATCACTTGGTTGATCCTCCTCTAGGTTAGGAAAGCCTCATCTAATGGGATGTCTTCATAGGGAGAGGAAGTGGATGCATAAATCTGGAATAAATTTTGTTCTCTACATTTATGCCCTGGGGAATACTTTTCATCATAATAGTAGAAAAGTTCTTTATTGTGAAGATCCTCCATTTCTGCTGGAGATACCTATTGTACATTCAATGTTTGATCTAGGTGAGCCTCGGGGCAAGGATGTGTGAGAATTGGAGCCTTCATGGGTGGGGCCTAAAGGATGGTCTCATAATCCTTTGCTAATTGACATGCCTACAACTAGGTAATAAGATGATGCATGTTCACATGATCTTGCATGGCTTCATTTAATCCACTAATAAAACATTTAAGATAAAATGCATTATATAAGCCCTTAGTACTGATAGTCAACTATTCAAATGTCGTGATGAAATCTGTGAATGATCCATTTTTGCATAGATTGGTGATCCTACGCAAAAAATCTGATTCCCTATAAAAAAAGATCACAAAATTATTTAGTGAACATGTTCCAAGTGGGTATTCCTAGAAAAAATTTCTTATGCCACTGCCACCACTTCCATCGTTCCTGATCGAGGTACAAAATCCGTACATGGAGTTTGGTCTCATCATCCCAAATATTATGGAGGGAGAATTGTTGTTCCATTTGAAATATCCACCCTGCTAGGTTGGATCCATCAAATTTATGCATGTCAACTTTGGGCACCTTATTATAATAGTGTGGAGAAGACCAAGGGGTGTAGGACGAATGAGTATGCTTATAATTGGAATGTTGACGGTCCTACGCATTGGACTTGACCTTATTTCATTTTTTGAATTACTACATGGATTCACGGATGGATACGTTGAATTCATTTCCATGCAATATCCATGCCATTTCCATGCCTTGCCATTCCATGCCATTTCCATGCCATTTCCAAGACATGTCGTGACATGTCATGCCATGCCATTGGAATTCCATGTCATTTCCATGCCATTTCCATTCCTTTCCATGCCATGCCATTGACATTCCTTCTCAAGCCATCCCATGGAATTCCATTGCCATTTCCATGCCATGCCATGTCATTCCATGTCATATCCATTCCATTTTCATGTAGCTTCCCATGTATTGTCATGTAGTTTCTAGTTTTAACCTATATAACAATAAATATGGCGTTCCATAAAATTATGCAAGGGAAAATTCAAATCATAATGTGTATTGCAATGAAACAAGAATAAAAAATAAATAAACATTGAAATGACATTGTCATGCCTCGCAATTAAACCCTTGGAATACACCTTAACACATTTGATTACATTTATGTCATAATTTCCATCCCTTTAGGGGTGTCATGTCTTGAATATTGTAGGGTTTTCATGTGTCATCTTGCATTTTAGCATGCATTTGTTATCTAAACCCTAGTTTAAGATTGCATTTTTAGCCCCCTTTCATTTAATGATTACATGTTGTAAGGGATCTTGTATTTATCCTTGTATTGCCTTTCCTTGTCTTGTCATTCCATGCCATGCCTTTCCATGAAATTACTTGCCTTGCATTGCCTTGCCTTACCTTGCCACACCATGCCATGCCTTTCATCGCCTTACCTTGCCTTACCTTGTCATTCCATTTCATGAAATTTCTTCCCTTTGCATGCCTTGTTATTCCATGCCTTGCATTTCATTTCTTTGTTATTCCATGCATTGCCTTGCCTTGCCATGCCATGCCTTGCATTTCCTTGTCTTTCCATGCCATGCCTTTAATTTTCTTTCCTTTCCTTTCCTTTCAATTCCATGCCATGCCATGTCATGCCTTGCCTTTGCATGCCTTTCCATGCCATGCCTTTCCATTCCTTTCCATGTATTTACATTCTTTTCCTTGACATTCCATGTCATGACATGCCTTGCTTTGCCATTCCATGACATGCATGAATTTCCATATTTTTCCTTTCCATGCCATTCCTTTCCTTTCCTTGCCATGGTAAGGTATTCCTTTTCATTCCATGCCTTTCCTTTCCTTTCCACGGTATGGTATGTTATGTTATAGTATGGTATGGTATGCCTTTCCATGCCATCCCTTTCCTTTCCTTCCCATGGTATGGTATGGTATGTCATGGTATACCTTGTCATACCATGCCATGCCTTTCCTTTATTTTCCATGGTATGGTGTGGTATGGTATGGTATGCCTTGACATGGTATGATATGGTATGGTATGGTATTCCTTGCCTTTCCTTGCCTTGCCAAGCTATGGTATGGTATGGTATGATATACCTTCCCTTGGTATGGTATGTGATTCTATGTCTTTCCATGCATTTCCTTTCATTAACTTTCTATGCCCTATATTTTCATACCATGCCTTTCCATCACAAGTCTTGCCATGTCATGCCATGCCTTGCCATGTCATACCATGCATTCACTTGCCATGCCATGTCATGCCATGCCTTGCCATGTCATACCATGCATTCACTTGCCATGCCATGTCATGCAATTCTTTTGCATTCCATCCCTTGCCTTTCCATGTGATTCCTTTCCATACCATTCCTTTCCATGTCATTCCTTTCCATAGAATTTCATGCCATGGCCTTCCATTTCATGTGTTTCCATGCATTCACTTGTCCTTCCTTGCGTTCACTTTCCATGCCTTGCCTTGTGTTCACTTTCCATGCCATGCCATGCCATGTCATGCCTTGAATAAATGCACAAGTTTAATATGTAAATGAACAATTTTAATACATAACTAATGATTGTACTAAATGAAAAAGTTTAATACATAAAAATTGCAGTTATAGGATTCATTAAGCATGTAATTCTACAACTTGTTATCCCATATATTTTATATAAAAATACTTGCATGATAATTTCAATGTCATAACATAAGCTCTCTTTATTCATATATATAAGGTATCATAAGGCATAGTGCAATTTTTGAAGAGGAAATCGATTTTCAAGAAGACCTTGTCGGGTATTTGTGGGTAGTGTAGTTGTGTGGGACTTGGCAAAACAGTCTTGCCGTAGCTTACAGAAATCCATTATTCCGATCAGTTTGGATTTTATGCCCCCAGACCAAATTGGCCACATGTCCCTAAATCGGTTGAGGAGACGAGTTGAAACTTGCAATAAAATAGAAATTGGGACTCGGATGGATGAACCATCAGTTGCATTGGATCCTGAGCATCGATTTTCATCTAGTGGGGCCCCTCCATTGTCATTCCTTGCATGAAAAGGAAAGGAAAGGCATGGGAAGACAACAAATGGAAAGACAAGGAAATGAATGGCATGGCATGGCAAGGAAAGGCACAAAAAGGCATGACATGGAAAGGAATAACAAGGCAAAGAAAGGCATGGAAAGGCAAGGAAAGAAAAGACGAGGAAATGAATGGAAAGGAAAGGAAAGGAAAGTGAAGGAATGACAATGCAAGGCATGGCAATGAAAGTGAAGGAAAGTGGAGGAAAGGAAAGGAAAGGCAAGGCAATGCATGGCATGGGAAGGCATGGAAAGTCAAGGCATGGGAAGGAAAGGAAAGGAAAGGAAAGGAAATACATGGGAATGCGTGGAAAGGAAAGTCGTGGTAAGGCATGGGAAGGCATGTCAAGGAAAGTCGTGAGAAGGCATGGGAAGGCATGGAAAGGTAAGGCATGGCATGGGAAGGAAAGGAAAGGAAAGGCGGGGCAAGGCATTGCATGGCATGGAAATAAAAGGAAAGGAAAGGCATGACATGGAAAGGCATGGAAAGGAAAGGA
>JZKD02S2436959.1:9079-27681 GCA_000966675.3 Picea glauca
CTTGGACAAGTGACAAACCAGATGCCACACACTTCTCCATCTTTGGATATCGCACATGGGCATGTATTCCTTCTGAAAAGAGGAAAGCATTAGATCCACAGAGCACACCTTGCATATTTGTAGGATATCCAGATGATATGAAGGGGTACAAGTTGATTTCTCTCTCTACAAACCGACTCATCATTGATCGTAGTGTTCAGTTTGAGGAGAGTCTTTTGCATGCACCACTAGTGCAACATGGAGATACTCTTGTGCTTCCATCAGTTCCAGACATCATAGATGATGATTCCATACATTCAAATGCTACATATTCAAACTCAGATTTAGAGGATTATGTAAATGGAAAAGAGCATGTAGTACATCCAGATGAGGAGCCAACATCGGAGCTTCAACATATGCCCAAGTGGGCACAGCCCACACTTCAGGCAGCAGGCAACCTTACAGGGGATCCATTGGATTCGAGGAGGACTTGATCTCAGTATGAGAATCCTTCTCATGTATTTTCAGTTTCTGAACCAACGATGCTTGTGCATTGCTATATGGTTCAATCTTCTTATCTGCAGACCTACAGTGAGGCTATGGGAAATCCATTATGGGAAGCAGCCATGCAGAAGGAGTATGACCCACTCCTATAGAATCAGACTTGAGATCTAGTTCCACTTCCACCAGGGAGGAAACTTGTCAGATGCAAATGGGTCTATAGGACCAAGAGAGAAGCAGATGCTCAGGTGAGAAGGTACAAGGAAATATTATTTCCAAAAGGATTTCAGCAGATTCGTGGGATAGATTATGATGAGACCTTTGCTCCTATAGCAAATATGGACTCCATTTGCTTGGTTCTAGCCATTTCAGCAGTCAAAGGGTGGGAAGTTCACGAGACGGATGTAAAGAATGTTTTTCTTCATGGTGATATTTTAGAGGAGATCTACATGGAACAACCACTGGGGTTCATTCATAAATCATTTTTAGTATGCAGACTAAAGAAGTCACTCTATGGACTCAAGCAGGCACCTAGAGCATGGTATGAAAAGACAGATTCCTATTTGCTTTCATATGATTTTGTTAGATGTAAATCTAATTGCAATGTTTACGTGATGAGTACTATTGACTCTTTGATGATTTTAGTACTCTATGTTGATGATATTTTGATCACTAGTAGCTCTACTTCAGCCATTGTTGTGGTCAAAGATATTTTGCATGACAGTTTCTCTATGACGGACATGGGTCCACTTCATTTCTTTCTTGGTCTTGAGATTAGTCGGGATGCTTCTGGCATCAAACTTTCTCAAGCTAAGTATGTCAAGGATCTTCTGGATAGATTCCACATGACATACTATAAGTCTGCACCTACACCCTTCTTATCTAGTATCAGACTTGAAGAGGGCGGGGATACACCATTAGTGGACAACACTTTGTATCGACAGTTGGTGGGAAGCATTTTGTATCTCACCCACACCCGTCTAGATATATCATATGCAGTAGGTGAAGTTTCGAGATACATGCAAGAGCCCCAAGATCTACACTAGAAGTATGTCAAGCACATCCTCATATATGTGCAGGGCACCATGAGTTATGGGATTCACTATGCAGTTAGTTGTACATTGGATCTCATAGGCTTCACAGATTCATATTGGGCTGGCAATGGCACAGATTGCAAGTCCACTTCCAGGTACACTCTCAGTTTGGGGTTGGGCCCTATTTGTTGTTCAAGTAAGAAGCAATCCACCATTTCTTTATCTTCCACAGAGGTCGAGTACAGAGGAGTAGTCAATTGTGTCATTTAGGCACTTTGGCTTCAACACTTCCTTACTGAGATTGGTATCCAGTTTCAATATCTGACTGTTATATGGTGTGACAATCATAGTACATTGAGATTTTGCAGAGATCCAGTACAACGACAGTGAACCAAACACATTGAGGTCCACATGCATTTCATTAGAGATCTAGTACATGACAGGATCATTGATCTGCAGTTGTCCTTCCTCTAAACAGATTGTTGACATCTTCACCAAAACTTTCACTAGGTTGAAGTTTCAGACTTTGTGGGATCGTCTTGGAGTGAAGAACATAGTTTCCTAGCAGTTACCTTTTCTTCTTTTGGTGCATTGTCTTTTGAGAGGAGGTTTTGTTCCCGTGTGGTTTTCCCTCTTTCCTCATTTTCATTCAGTGTTCATTAGTTTCATTGTACATGAGTACCTAATTGGCCTAGTTGTTGGACTCACTTTTTATTACTCCATAGTGATGTTCAGGGGGGGTGTTGGAAATATTTCTATTTTCAACTCACTACTTCAGTGGTAGTTAATTGGAGCTATTTCTATTTTAGACCATCGCTATTATGCATGCATTCCTAAGAAAATCTCATTGCTTGTTCGCTTTTCTTAATTATGGAATGTTCTTTCCTATATGAGTGTATATCACTCATTCATTGTATTCATATTGATTATCTCATTGGAATAGTGTGAATATATTTTCTCATTCTTTCATATTGAATCTCTCATTCTTTTCTTGATAACATTTGTTTGTACTTGCTTTAGCTAGGTCTCTTGTGCATGTTTCCATGAAACATTGACATTATCATCATGTTCAAACACATGAGACATGTTTGCATGGAGAAGTTACAGATTATTTTGATCTTTTTCCTTGTCTTCATTGTGGGAAGATAAATCATACTCCAAAAAAAAGTCGAAAAAATAAGAAGGATGAAAAAAATAGTGCATTATGGTTGAACAATTTTTGGCAATGGCATTTAGAATCCAATATTTTGCATAAGTGTTACCGTAAATTTCAGGAATGGATGGCATCATGCATCATACCTTTTGGGAGTGGGGGAGGATGAGAGGGATCTACAAAAACCCTTGTTGCAGGCCCACGTGGGAATTTCGTATTGGCAACATGCGGTTAAACCAGCCTTTCTTGGCATGGTAATTTTTGTTTTTACCCCTGTTTTCATCTGTTGGAAGGAGAATACGTTACTATGAGGGGGGAGGAAAATTACTTGGATTGTTTGGATTTTTCTAGCGACGTCTCGGATATTCAACAGATCTGGTCAGTGTCAGGTGGCCTCCACTCTGATTTCATCTCTGACATGCCTTTTTCAACTCCCGAAATGGTGGACGGTGATGTAGCGGTTTCAATCCCCAAGCCTAAAAGTCAGACTGGAGAATTGGGACAGGAGGTGGATCTTTCTTTACGAAACCAAGGTTCAGAGGGTTTGGCGATGGTTTGGTAAGCCGCGGATATCACCTTTGGTAGATTCTCCTATCATCCGCCTAAAAACCTTCCAGAATGGCTCTATGCGGAGGCTCATCACCCATAGGGTTTTTCAAAAAAGGGTTTCTCTATGGAGACACCTTTTGAGGGTCTTTGGAAAAACCAACTACCTTTCAACGCCTTCACAAAGAAATCTAGACAAGCTGGTAGCGATTTCACTCGCTCGATCCCTCACAAGTTGGGTTGAATCTCCACCACAGAGGACTCAGAGAATGTTATAAACGAGTTGTAGATTAGCCATGAGTTGGGTAAGTTCTCTTCACTTGACCCTTCACAATTTTTGATCTCTTCACATCATCCAGTGTCGAAGTTGGTAGGAGTAGGGGGTTCGGGGAGAGGAACTTCCCATCCCCTTGAGTTTTAGGATGGCCACGGACAGACCCTAGGCACTGGGGTTCCAGAGATAGGGCACAAACTATCTTCAAAAACCCAGAAGTCTCAGAAGACTCAAAAATCCCATGAAAGCATCAAATTGGTGCCAAAACCCCAAAAGTTGGTGCTTGGAGATGATATAATGCTTCCACATGTCCCAAAAATAGTGGAGATGATGATCATGGGAAGGATAAACGGGTGACACCTGAGATTAATTTGTTGCAAGAGTGGGTAAATTATGTGTGGGTCGACAAGGTGGAACGTCTGCCAACAGTACAAACCCTGTCAAATGGTTGGTTCATGTTTTGATTTCAGTCTCAGGCGGATTCTACCAAGATTTTGAATGCTCCTCCAATTGTGTTGAAGAGATGGTCACCGTTATTTGACGCTAGTCGTGAAAGGATAGATGAGCTGCCAATTTGGGTGCGCTTTCTTGGACTCCCACCAAAACTCTGGACTTCGAAGGGTTTTGAATATCTGGGAAATTCATTAGGTAGTTACATGGATGTAGATATGTCACTCAAGGAAACGAGGAAAATGTCTATGGCACACATATTGGTATCTTTGAACATTAGTAAAGGTTTAGTGGAGGAAATCGAGTTATCTTGGGGAGACAAATCCATTCTACAAAAGTTGGACTATGAAGGAATACCTTTCAATTGTTGCAGATGCCACAAACATGGACACAATGTGAGTGGTTGTATTCTTCCTGTGTGGGGGAAAAAGAGACAAGGCCCTGTGGGGTCAGCCCAGAAGAAGAGGGGTGCTTCACAATTGGGGGGGGGGGTTGCTTAGAGTTCTCAACGAAAGTCGATAGGGTGGGGCATAAGGCTTTTAGGGACTTGGCAGAAAACTTAATTCCGAGCCAGCAGGGAAGGACTCAATCACCATGGCTCAGTAAAGAGGAAGATCTAAAATAGGACCCAGATATTGTCGAAGAGACTTCCAGGATGATACAAAAAGGTGTCACTTCTCAATTGGGTATGCCACCTCACTGCCTCCCTTCTTTCAATTTTTTCTTTCAATCCTTATCTTTTTTGGGTAAAAAATGGATGGAATCACTAAAGAGTCTCCCTTCTCCCTCGGCTTCCTCTCAACAATCACTTTTACCCCAATTTGTTCTTCCTCTGGCCAATCTATCCTTTGCTTCCCAATCAGATCCAAGCTCCCCTCCCACCTTAGGCATGTCTCTAGACTCTTCGACTAATTCCAAAGAGAACTCGGTGGCTTATCAATTGACAAATAGGCACATCTCGGCATTGGGAGACATTAATCATAGGATGAAGGACTTGGGATTGAACCATGTACCTTCTTCAAATGGGAAAGGGAGGGGTAGGAGGTCAAATCTATCAAAGGCCTAGACCAAGGCCACATTGGATATGGCAACAAGAAGACAACTCTCCATCATTGGGGCCCTTAGAGTAGTGAAACCCATGGTTGGGGTTCCCAAATGAAGATCCTTTCTTTCAATTGTAGGGGTGTGGTGAGCCTAGGGAAAAAACTCACTTTCCACAGGCTGGTTGAATCAACCCAACCCGATATTTTGTGTCTTCAAGAAACCTTGGGGGATTCGATCCAGGTGGTACTCCTTTTGGAAAAAGTATGCAAAGGTTGGAACTTTACTGGTCTATATTCTAGAGGACGCTCGAGGGGATTGGCTATTAGATGTCACTCAATATCTATAAAAGTAATAAATGAGAGGGGATTTAATTCGATTCTTGGAATAAAAGTATTTTTGGAAGCTTTGGGTTATTGTCTCACAATTCTAAGTGTTTACGAACCCTCCCAAGGGCGTGTTCCTTTCTGGGATAATCTATTCAACAAATCTTTTCTGAAAAATGAGGACCTCATCTTGGGAGGTGACCTAAACTTCTCCTTAGGACCAGTCGAATCCTAGGGACAAAGAGCTCATCCTGATTACCTCACAGACTATTTTAGGCATAAAATTGGCGAGGCAAGACTTTTGGACATTACACCCATCTCACTGAGACCAACTTGGAGAAATAAATATGTTGGAGAGGATTTTATATCCAAGAGGATTGATCACTTTCTTTTAGCTGAATTTCTGGTGGAGTCTCCATTGATATCCAGACAATGGGTGGGCATGGGAGGTGATTCGGACCATCACCCAATTTTCTTGGAGGTTTCGAGGAGACCCAAGAAACCATTGTGCCCTTTCAAGTTCAACTCAGCTTGGTTTCAGGAAGAGGACTTTCTGAATTTAGTCAAGGAAGTTTGGATCCCAATTGGACAAGAGGATAGGGTTGTAGTACAATTTGCCCGAAATCTAAAAAGACTAAAAAAGGCTACTATGGAGTGGGCCAAGAGGAAAAAACGGGTTGATGAATAGGAGCTTATAAACATTGAAGCAACCCTCCAGACTCATTATGAATCAGACAATGGAGGTTATTCAAAACAGGAATCAAAAGAAGAATTGGTTGCTGTAGAGAAGGCCAAAAAGAAATTGTTAGAGGCAAAGGAGGCAGAATGGCGTTTAAAAAGCAAGGCCCTTTGGCTAAAGAGCGGAGATGGAAATACCAAATTCTTTCAAGCCTATGCCAAAGGGAGGAAAATGTATAATACCATATGGAGCCTAAAGGACTAAAATGGAAGGGAACGCTCCTCCTTTGAGGACTTCACTCAATTGGGCACAAACCATTTCAAAAATTTATTCAAAGCTGATGAGCGAGTTTTCGTTAATGCAATCATGCAGTTAGCACTCTTCTTCCCACGTTTTGCAGAGGAAGTTGATAATAGGGCACTCATGGCAGAAGTCACAGAAGAAGAATTAAAAGAGGTAGTTGATAGCTTTCAAAAATATAAGAGTCCTCGCCTGAACGGTTGGTCTATGGATTTCTTACTGACACTTTTTTATTTTATCGAGAAATACATCCTCAATGTGGTAGCGGAATCTCTTATTAATGGAATTATGCATCCTCAACTAAATGCCACCTTTATTGCTCTAATTCATAAGAAGGATGCACCACAATCATTCGAGGACTTTAGGCCCATCTCCCTCTATAACAACATTTATAAGGTGGTGACAAAGATTATTAGCAGAAGACTAAAATCCCTCCTGTCTAAACCAATCTCTCAGGAACAAATTGGATTTATGGAAGGTCGTAAAATTCATGAAGCCATTGGAGTGGCCCAAGAAACCTTACATAACTTGAAGGCCAAGAAGACAAAAGGAGCAGTGGTAAAGATCGACCTTTCCAAAGCATATGACAGAGTAAGTTGGTTATATATCAAAATGTTTCTCACACACTTGGGATTTGAATTACCCTTTATAAATTGGATCATGAGTTGTTTGTCGATTGTCTCCTTTGCAATCCTCATCAATGGGGTTGCTTCAAATTTATTCTCAGCAGAAAGGAGACTGCTCCAAGGGTGCCAATTGTCTCCTCTCTTGTTTTTATTGGTCGCAGAGGGTCTCAGTCGGGCTATTGGGGATGCAAAATAAAGAGGAGAATTCCAAGGTATTTACATATCCCAAAATATCAGAATTACACACCTTTTTGTGGATGATGTTTTAATTTTCTGTTGCGGTAGACGGGGAGATGCAGAAAAGTTAAGCCAAATTCTGGATCTTTTTGGGAGAGCTATCGGGATGAAAATAAATGGGCAAAAATCTACTATGTTTCCCAACCTTATGGAGGAAGAAGAAATTAATACCTATAAGGAGATCTTCCCTTTCGAATTTCGGCCTTTTGACACAGGGTTAAAGTACTTTGGATTCCATCTTAAGCCCAACAACTACAAGAAGCAGGATTGGAATTGGCTAGTAATCAAACTCGAAAAAAATATTAAAATCTTGGAGCTTCCACTGGTTATCTAGATCAAGAAGGTTGGTATTAGTAAAGTTTATCTTAGAAGCAATTCCAATCTACTGGATGTCATTAGCCTGTATCTCGAAGGGCACGCTTGAAAAGCTAAGGTGTACTTGTTTCAGATTCTTATGGGCAGGAACAACAGACCACTTTGTCCTTCCTTGGGTAAAATGGAACATTATGGTTGTACCCAAAGCACTAGAGGGTTAGGGACTGAAAAATATTCACTTGTTCTCCAAAAACCTTGTTGTAAAGGTCGGTTGGAGGCTAATTACAATAGACATTTTATGGACAATGGTAGTAATACATAAATATATCATCCCATACACAGTGAAGGAATGGATCTGTAGGCCGGTTAAAGTGGCAACCCAATGCACTATTATATGGAAAACGTTGATAAACTCTTTTCAGGTGGTGGGGGAAGGATTAGCATGGAAAGTGGGAAATGGTCAGAGGGTCAGAATCAGAATTGACCCATGGCAAGGGAGTGAAAGAGGTCACATTCTCCCTCAACAATTAATTAATAACTTGCATGACAGAGGCCTATTCTATCTTGAACAAATAGTTGATAGGGCCAAAAATAATTTATGGATTCAAACATGGAAAGGAGTCGATCAGTTGGGATTGGATAGAGAACATGAAGCCAGTTGGAACGGATTCATCAGGACCCTACAAATGGGGCACATCCGGCTCAATGACAGGGAGGATGAGCTTGTTTGGCAACATAATCCTACTGGATTATATACACCTAAAGCTGGATATACACAGCTAAACATCAACCTTCTCCATCAAGAACCTTCTTGGTGGTGGAAAGCAGTGTGGAAACAAAAATCTCATTTAAAGGCATGTCTCTTTCTATGGTGTCTCATTAAAAACAAGGTCCCTACCTGGGGAAACATGAGAAAGCAATATCTAGAAGGGTTGGGTTGGTGTGCGCTATGTAGGTCGAATGAAGAGTTTGTTACAYATATCTTCATTATRTGCCCCTTTGTATGTCAGATTTGGGAGGAATGTGCACGTGCCTTAACTCAGGCTTGTCGTTGGTAAGGGMCAAACATTGAGGAAGACTGGAGGGAGTGGTCGTCAAACCCACAAAACCATAATATCAAAACTCTACCACTATTGATCAATTGRGGAGTTTGGCTAGCCCGAAACTCYGTAATATTTAATGAGAAACCTTCCACTCACRAAACTATAATGGCACAAAGCTTAAGTATTTTATCACACTTTCCTCAAGGAAAGGGCRAACACCCAGTAAGTATTTTGGAGGAAAAATATGTKGATCACTCTCAACCGTGGGATTATTTTGATGGGGCATTKCAAAACGATGRCCATATTTGTGGTGGTGGAGCGGTTCTTTACCYGACCAATACACATTATTTCAACTTAACCATGGGATTGGGATCAGGAACAAATAACTATGCAGAATTGATGGCCCTCAAACTATTGATTTCTTTTTYYGGGGAGARAGGGATTGACAMCTTACAACTCTTTGGTGACTCTATGGTGGTTCTCAATTGGATCAGAAAAACACAAGCATGTCAMAGCATTAGATTGGCTCCACTGCTTGATGAAGTTTTTATAATTTTGAATTCTTACAGACAATTTTTGTGCGTCATATTTACAAGGAATGGAACCAAGTGGATGACAAGCTCTYTAAGGAGGGCCTTCAATTGGTTATGGGACARTGGAAAATAAAAGAATTCAATGATGGGGTTGTTTYTGAGTTTTTTTATAGACCGTTTATAAACATTCTRGATCATGTTGGATCCTAGACTACAATTTTGTGATATGGACGACAGGTTGCGGTTGTTTTTGGCCTTTGTGGCCGAGTGTTCTTATMTTTTGCACAATTTTATCCTATATTACAGGGCGGTAGGGAAGGCCCAGATTTGTACTTGAAGTCTTTGACTACARTTATGTTCTATAAGATCACCAGAAAATGGACTTTAACAGGAAACTATAARTTGAAAAGTACATCATGAAGGTTGTTTGGTTCTTCGGGACTAATTGATGAATCTAATGGATTCAATATACATGTGACAGTATATTTTGGACACAAATMTTCTTTGAAGATAATATTGAAYGCTCAAATGCGTGATTGATCATGCATTATGCAGAATGTAAATTTCTTTTCTACTTGAAATAAAATTTACGCTTTTMTTTTCTGAGGAAAAAAAAGTACATGAATGGATAAAGACATATTTGCATGGAGAAGTTACAAAAGCATATTTCTTTGAGTCAAYTGTTACAAATGATCATTTTGGGCATGATGAGGGCCRTGGGGTTAAGTTTGACAAGTGCCCCTACCCATCAAGTAAATTTTGTATGGTGATTTTCTTTTTAAAACTATMTTCCCATGACATTTSATATTTATTTTTGTCTATCAATTATTAGGARTATGGGTGTGTGGGTGTGTGTGTGTGTGGGTGTGTGTGTGTGTGTGGTTCACGGCAYCGGATATCGATGCTCGCTAAGTCCACAGATAACCCCCCCAAAATCTRCGAGAGAACATGGGGAGGCCGAGAATTTTTGGAATATTRGGGGCTCAATATATATGTTTTGTKTATYTGTGGTCCCTAAAAATTTACAATATCTACTACATTATTTAGGTGATTTGGACATCAATTTGGTAGCTATTTTTKCATGTGGTGAATATTTAAAAAACAAAAACAAAAAAATCATCATATTTCAACTTACTAACCCAAGTTGAATAAGTGGAGCATTGATAGATTGCAAGGAAATAAATATCAAATTCAAAGTGTCAAAGAGAATAAAACTTCAAAATAACTATTATCACGTGGCAAACATTAAGAAAACGTTATATTTCAACTTACCACTAACTACAAGTTCAATTCATGGAGGCTTGATGATCAATTCAATGAATTTTAGAAGAATATTTTACATTATCATCCATAATTCATTCTCTTTATGTGTGTAACATGGCTCCCTCCAAAGTCTCAATAAAACAAGACAACCCTAATAATAAAATTAGGGTGGACCTCTTAGAAATAATGCCACGCATTCTAAAATTTAAATTCACCAACCACAATTAATTAAAATAAAATAATTTAATTAGAGTGCACTAGCTAAGAGACTCGACAAATTTATGGTATCAAAGTCTTTCTTGGAAATGGGTCTTTGCTTTAAAGATATGGTAGGAGAAGGAGGGATCTCGGACCACAAACCTATCCTCCTTCAATGGAAATTAGGAGAGGACTCCCCCCTAACCCCTCTAAAGATAAGTCGGGTCTGGATGGATGAGGAAGGGTTTAAAAGAATGGTGTACTCAAACTAGATTAAGGAATCATCATCAAAGTTGGACCCTTTGATGTTTCAATTTGTAGAAAACATGTTAAGGATTCAAAGAGCTAAAAAAAAAAGGTTATCCAATTGGAAGACTCAGAAGTTAAGATCTGTCATTGAGATAGAGGACAACCTATCAGTTCTTCTCTCAAAAATAGATGAAGGACCCCTTAGCCCGGTTCAAGTCAAGGAGTTAAAGGAACTAGAGGCAAGAAGGCACTCTTGGTTGGAAAAAGAAGAAAAAGAATGGAGACTTTAAAGTAGGAAGCTATGGTTAGAGGCCGAAGACAACAACATGAAATATTTTCATCATTATGTGAATCTCAGAAGGAACGTAAACGCTATTTGGGAAATCAAAAACGTGGATGAGTCAATAAGTAGCTCCTTTCAAGAGAAAGTGAAAGCGAGGGCAAGTTTCTTCGTGAAACTCTTTGTAGCCCCAGAAGGTTGTCCAATCCAAGAAATAATTGAAGTGATATCTAAAATATCTACTTAAATGAATCAAATTTTGGAGGAAGAAGTAACAGAGGTTGAATTACTTGTTGCTCTCACGTCCATGAAAAATGGGAAGAGCCTCGGTCTAGATGGAATCATAGTAGAATTCTTGAAGCATTTTTATGACATGTTAAGGAAGACTTGTTGATGACAGTCAGGGAATCATATAGGGCCGGAAAAAATCATGGGGCTCTTAACTCTACCTTCTTATGCCTAATTCCCAAGAAGCAAGATGCGTCCTCTTTCAAGGAGTTTCGCCCCATTTCCCATTTTAATGCCATATACAAATTAATTTCTAGGATAATTGCTAGGAGATTAAAGCCTATGTTGAGTGAAGTAATAGGGGAGGAACAATTTGGATTTCTATAAAACAGACAAATCCATGATGCGGTAGCAATAGCACAAGAGGTACTCCACTCAGTAAAAAAAAGGAACCTAAAAGCAACAATTTTGAAACTGGACTTATCGAAACCCTATGACAAAGTTAATTGGACATTTTTTAGACTGGTTCTAATCCAATTATGGATGAACTTAAACTCAGTCAATTGGATAATGGGATGCCTCCAAAGCTCGTCCTTCACAGTGCTAATAAATGGTGTCCCTTCTAGGTTCTTTAAATCCTTGAGAGGACTCCGCCAAGGATGCACACTCTCTCCATTTATGTTCTTGATTATAGCAGAAGCCCTAAGAAAAATGCTAAAGGAGGCCAAAACAAATGGAGTATTACAAGGAGTTAGGGTGTTGGAATCGAAATTTGTTTATCACTTACTTTTTTTCGACGACATATTTTGTAGTGTGAATGGAGCATGAGGAGATATCCAGGCCTTGAGAAAAATCATAGACCGATATTGCGTGGCTACAGGTATGTCCATCAACCTGGAAAAGTCATGCTTTCTACTTAATAATTGCTCGAAAATAGAATCTAATGAGTTTAGAAACATTATTCTTGCACAAAGAGCCTCGATGAAGGGTTTAAATATTTGGGTTTCCACCTCAAACCAGATGGTTATAAGCGGAGACACTGGGAATGGATAATTAAAAACGTAGAAGCCAAGATTTCAATCTAGGTGAATAGATTGTTATCTAGAGAGGAAAGATTAGTCCTGCTCAAGTCAGTATTGGAAAGCATATTGGTGTATTCGAACTCCATTGTAGCCATACCTAGAGGGATGCTGAAAAAGATTCGAAAAACAAGTTTCAATTATATATGGGAAGGAAATATGTTATGAAGAGGCATTCACTTAGCTAAATGGTCTTCCATTTCTCTCCCCAAAGACTTAGGGGGTGGGAACTGAAAGACATCTTCCCCTTTGCAAAAGATCTGGCAGGAACAAACCTATGGAGGCTAACTCAGGGAAATTCGTTGTGGACACAAGTTATGTCTTCAAAATACTTCGCTAACCAGACTATTGAGGAATAGTTCTATGTGCCTTAAAATCCCTTAAAGGATCGATCGTGTGGAAGGCACTTGTTGAAGCCTTCCCCTTAGTAGGAAAATGGACAGTCTAGAAAATAGGTAACAGACACAGTGTCTGTATTGGGAAGGATCATTGGTTGGGCGTGAGAAACAATTTTGAACTCTTCGCCCCCCTTTTGCAGTGCCTTCGTAACCAGGACATAGTCATGTTACATGACGCCTTTATATGTTCCCCTCAACCTAGAGGACATCTGGGATGGAAAGGCATTGCCACCCTTGGCCTTTCAGAAGCTTTGGCCAAAGAATGGGAAAATTATATGGGATTGTTATGTGAGAACATTGTTTCCCTGGACGAAGAATTAGATGACAATTTGTGTCAGTCTAAAAACCCAGTGGACGGAACCTTCTCATCCAAAAGGACAAAGAATTAGATGACCATTTGTGTCGGTCTAAAAACCCAGAGGACGAAACCTTCTCATCCAAAAGCTTGGTAGGAGTAAAAGTTTGAAGGCCCTAAAAAATGGTGGTGGGGACCGATTTGGAAAATTAAAGTCCCCACCAAATGCAAAATAAACTTATGGCTAGCAATCAATAACAAATTATTAACGTGGGATAATGGATTAAAAAGGGGTTGGATTGGCCCAAAAATATTTTCTCTATGCAAATATAATTCTGAATCAATTAACCATTTATTCATTTGCTGCGCTTATGCAGCACAAGTAATAAAGTCACTAAAAGAACTACTTAACGTTAATTTGAGCTGGAACAAGGAAAACCTGGAAGAATGCCTAAAAGATTGACTATTGGACAAAGCAACAAAATTATACCCAGGGTTTCTAAGCATTTTCACTTCCAATATTTGGTGGGCCCGCAATAACACAGTCTTTAATGAAAACCTCATGCCACCAGAAGTGATGGAAAACCTAACTCTAAATCAAGCAGTTGAATTCAAAGAGAATCCAAAAGCTTTGAAACCACGCTTCCCAGTTCTTCCAGTAATTGATTACGAAGTGCCCTAGGGGTATTTCGACGGTGCCAGTCATGGAGACCCTCCAATGTGTGGTGTTGGGTTAGTTTTGTTCATTAAAAAAACCATTACATACAATCAGATATGCACCAGGTACCGATAGCAACAACAGAGCGGGTAATTCATAGCGCTTTGGACGTTGTTGGAGACAGCTATTAAAAAAGAAGCTAGAAAGCTCCAAGCCTTTGGAGACTCCTAATTGGTTATTGATTGGGCTAATAGAAAAAACTCAACTCAAGACATAAGGCTAGCTAATATCATGAGAGACATTAAGCTTACCTTCCAATCTTTCAAATTGTTGTCTTTCCACCAATTCCAAGGTAGATGAATTATCAAAGGAAGCCTTGTTACTTCAAGTTGGGGCCTTTGGATACTATGAATCCATAGAAGGTGAAGAAGTAGAGGCTATAGAGTTCTGACTCTGAGAATTCCATGGGACCAAGGAACATAAAGGAAAATATGCCCATAATTGTATGACAAAACTGTGTATTGTTGTGATGTTGTGCAAAGAACTGAGAAGATCATGCAGACTGCAAGAATTTTGTAAAGGAAGGCGTGTTATAAGGTAGATGGACCAAACTAGACTGAAACATGTATATTTTTAGTTTTGGATATAAAAGCTTTTTTCTTTTGGGAATATATATATATATATATATATATATATATATATATATAGCAAGCAAAGCCTTGGGTAATGTGAGACGTTGGGGCTTTGAAATCACTCGAAGTCATTGATTTAATAAAGGGATTTGAGCAATTTTTGACCCTATATATATATATATATATATATATATATATATATATATATATATATATATATATATATATTTCAAATCCCTAGGGGCCTTGGGTAACGTGAGATGTCGGGGCTATGATATCATTCAAACCCGTTGGTTTAAATCAACCCCACCATCTCACGTTACCCAAGGCTCTATTTGCTTCAAAATTGATATTAAGTTTGGAGCAAGTGGAGCCTTGGGTAATGTGAGATATT
The DNA here is from genome assembly GCA_000966675.3 of Picea glauca. NCBI lineage: Eukaryota > Viridiplantae > Streptophyta > Pinopsida > Pinales > Pinaceae > Picea > Picea glauca. The sequence goes on from JZKD02S2436959.1 coordinate 23,791, forward strand.
GAGGCTCCTAAGCCATTGATTTAAATTAACGACTTTGAACGATTTCATAGCCCCACCATCTCACATTACTCAGGCTCCACTTGCTCCAAAATTAATATTAATTTCAAAGCAAGGGGACCCTTGCACAATGTGAGATGTTGGGGCTTTGAAATCGTTCAAAGTTGAATCAACAACTTTGAATGATTTTGGAGCCCCAACATCTCATGTTATGCAAGACTTCACTTGTTCAATATACGTCAATAATGACATGTTGATTTTAAAATTGCTTATAACTAACAATTAAATAAGGTAAAAATAGGTAAATATCCATCAAATTTAACCCCTACAAAGGCCCAACTCTACGTGTATTCTAAAAATTTGAAAATTGAGCTCATTCTAAATTAGTACTTCTTTGCATCTTAAAAAGAGGGAAAGTACACAAATGAAATAAGAAATACACTCTCGTGCCTCAAGGTGGGGAGTACATTGATGAAGAGAAAATGGAACTCTCTTGCACCTCAAAGGGGAGAGTACATTGATGAAGTAAAAATGGTGGTTAGTGGTGAGCCCAAACCATTAGGTACAATAATGAAAGAGGTATTGAAGAAAAAAAAACTCCAAAGCTCAAACTTGGATTCCTTCCACATACTTCTCACCTTTCAACGGACTGTTGAAATTTTTGTATGCTCATTTAACCATAGACAATGTCACATCATTGTCTCCCATAGGCATTCATATGCCACCCCCAAGCGCACTAACCTTTACTTAGAATAATTTTGTCAAGCCTACTCTAGAACCAACAGATAAACCCTAGTTGCTAACTGCAGCAACAAATCAAGACAAGTAGAGCGCTCCTTCTCCAAGGGTAGCGCACAAGAGAGAGAGTCTCCATATCCACAGATCAAGTACCATAAACAACTGCAGCAATTGAAGTTGCACTACTCTCTCTCTCTCTCTCTCTCTCTCTCTCTCTCTAAAACTTGACCCATACTTAGCAAGAATATCACCAAGAAAATCAGCAAGAGAGAGACCAAGACCAAGACATGACCATGCACCCTTATTCCTCCTTGCAGCTGCAACTACAACTCTCCACAAGACTTTTGCACTAACTAAGTGTGCAAATGAGCTACAACATCCTCTATTTATTTCGAGTTTGAATAAGATCCATGTTTGAACTGAAATCATTTTTAAGGTATTGATCGAGATTGTTCTCTTCTTAATCGGATCTATTGAAAAAAGGCTAGCAAAAAGTTTTTTCCCAAATTGACTATTTGTTCTTTTGTTAAAGGCGTTATAGAAATCCCTTCGATCGAGAAAATATGTCTCTTGTCACAAACCAATGGATTCAATCGAGTTAGTAAAATGAAGGATCTATACAAGTCATAGATTAATACAAACATTTGGTCACCACTTCGTTATCGTTGTAAATATTTAGGTAAGAATATGTTAGATACTTGTGACTTGATGAATGAAATAGTCTCTTTCTCTAAGAGAATGGGTCCTATTTCACCAATGGGCAAGGAAGAGAGATTGTTGTGGATGGACAAAAGATTAAATAATTGTCCATATGTAAGATTTTTCCTTTGATATGGAAAGGATTCATATCGAAAGGAAGAATCTTCCTATAATTTGACAGAGGATGATGCAAATAATAATAATAATAAATGGAATGTATTTGCTCCATGAGCTCTGATCAGATAGTTTGATGGGATTCAACCAATTGTCTCGATCATTGGATATCGTTGAAAAAACAGTGTTATTGAACGATTCCATGTGATTCTTTTCATTATCGAATAAGTCAATAATCAATGGATAAATCGATATCTTATTCGGAAAAAAATGGTGCAATTGTTCCTTCAACAAGTGAAGGATTATGGTCATCCAAAAGAAAGGGTTTTAATTTTTTGAAATGAACGATTAGAGCACCAATTGCATCCAACAACTTATTTAATAGTTGATCATTAAAACTTTTGAGCTCATGAAAGTGAAAATCCAAAATCGAAATGAAAATATCGAACTAAGAATTTAACTTTGAAATGATATCGAACTTTGAATTTAAGATCTTCACAGTGCTTTCAAAAAGGGAAGAAAATTTTGAATAATCTTTTTTGTTGGGACTTAGAGACCAACCAATTGAATCTTGATTAGTATTAATACATGATCCAATTGGATCGAACATTATTTAAAAATAGTTTTGTTTAGAAAAAACATGTTTCAAATATTTCATAAAGTATTCGGTCTGATTGTACACGTTCAAATTCTGATTGATATGTTTATTCGTTCGAATAATAGAACGGTTGAACCATTCTCTCGGACTTTTTCTCCAACTTGATGAATGTCGATCAATTGTATGTTTTGTTACATTATGAAAACTTTCATTTTCTATCGTGTAAAAGCAACGTACTAAGAATTCTAAGGTCAAAGAGCTTTATAAGGCGCTCCCGGTGCGAAAGGATTTGAATTAAAAATCTCACCAAATTGGATTCGGTCCATGGATTTCATAAAAATTGGTAACTTTTTATCTCTTCCAATTTCACTATCCAGGATCTTTTTTTTCATTTATTTTTACCCCTTTTTTTCATCCCAATGAATAGAATAAATATATTATATAATTTTGATTTAATATAATTGGAAAACTCATGTCAACAAACCAATACCATTATAACACATGGATATAAATTATTTCACTTGAATAGGAAAATGACACTAAATCTACTTTGTTTTTTCTCTTATCTTATGGGCGAACGATGGGAATTGACCCTACGCATGGTGGATTCAAAATCCACTGCGTTGGTCCACTTGGCTATGTCTGCCCCAAAAAAACAAACCAATTGTCTCTATCTACTGTCCTTTCTTCCAAGAAGAAATGATAAGGCTAACGTTTGTATGTGGGTCAATGACCTCTTACAGGGGATCAAAGCAAGATCGATGACTAATTCCCAACCAACTCTCGAACAAGTTTCGGTCGTGGACTTGTGTCAAATGTCTATTGGTAATATTTGACATGAATAAAGTACGAGAGAAAGAATGTGATTAGGTCCCGAACTAGCCAATCTCATATCTAAGTCTATACTAGTATTATAGAATGAATATGTTGATGATCTTTATTCAACATCCATGGTTGAATGGTTGAAGCGCCCAACTCATCATTGGTGAACTCGCTCACGGGTTCAACTCCTGTTGGATGCAGGAGAACTGTACATATCCATTATTTATGGAATGGGAAGAAGGATGAAGAATAACAACAAACATTTGAAGAATATCAAACCTTTCATTTTAGTGAAAGGTTTGGTATTCTTCAGTTAAGCAATACATGATAGCAATCCATCAAAGTATTTATTATCAACCTATTGAAATAGATTCAACAACAACTAGATCTAGAGGAAAGTTGTGAGCATTACATTTGTGCATAACTTCGATACCTAGGTTAGCACGATTAATGATATCGGCACAAGTGTTAATTACACAACCTTGATTGTCAACTACAAATTGGTTGAAATTGAATCCATTTAGGTTGAAATCCATAGTGCTTATGCCTAGAGCGATAACCCAGATACCTGCTACAGGCCAAGCAACTAAGAAGAAATGTAAAGAACGAGAGTTGTTGAAACTAGCATACTAGAAGATCAATCAGCGAAAATAATCGTGAGCAGCCACAATATTGTAGGTTTCTTCCACCTGACCAAATTTGTAACCTGCATTTGCACACTTATTCTCAGTAGTTTCCCTGATCAAACTAGAAATTACCAAAGCACCATGCATAGCACTAAATAGAGAACCGTCGAACACGCCAACTACACCCAACATGTGGAATGGATGTATAAGGATATTGTGCTCAGCCTGGAATACAATCATGAAATTGAAAGTACCAGATATTCCTAGAGGCATACCATTAGAGAAGCTTCCTTGAAC
>JZKD02S2436970.1:0-27681 GCA_000966675.3 Picea glauca
TTGGTCCCTGCTAAAAGTAAAATAAAGGTGGGGAGAGGTAGTTGAAACCTCAACTCACTCATTAAATGCAAAGCATGGAGGTTCTAGCAAGCAGTCTACCCGAGATGGTCCTGTATGCTTATTTTTTCCAAAGAAGCCATGTCGAGTCCTCATCTGACTAGAGGAGTCTGCACATGCTATTTTAGCCTTTAATGTTTCAACTACCCCCTTGCAAAGGCCATGAAAAGTTAAGGTGATGTCTGACGAAGGAGTTCAGTCCATATTTGAATGAAGAGATGCTATGCCCTGGAAGTTCTAAGACGCCTCTGTTGGGTGAATGTTTAGGAGTGTATTTACTCATTTTTTGTATTTTTGTAGGCATCGATGGTAGAGCATAGCTCCCGATTGTAAATCTTTAATTTAGCCTCTAGTTCTCTGGTTATAGAAGAATGTTTGAGACTTCTTGTTTAATGGCAGCCAGTTTCTTCTTTTCCTTTTCCCTCTGAATATGAAAGCTCGGGCATGGATGATCCAGTCAGGTGTTGCATAGCTATATAATGTAGGTTTGATTATATCAGTTCTGCAATCTTTTTAGGTTCATTTTGAAGTTTATTCAGCTCTCAGAGGATCTCATATCCAAGACTTTTCCTCTTTTGTAAAGACCGCTGGAAGACCAGATGTCCAGAGCAGACTTTATTTCCCCTCTCTTTCCCTCCACTTACTCACCACTATCATTATTACTGGCTTAAGTTAGGTCAAGACCTCATATGTCACTACTGTTCCAGCCCAGTTTTCTGAGTTAGAACGATATGGTTCTGAGTTCCTTTCCATTTGATCAACTTTTATAAAAAAAATAGTGACATAAATTGATGGGTGTCGGGCTCTGCTCCTGCTGCAATCCAAGAGTGACTTCCAATGCTAACAGAGTGGATGCATGATTTTTATGAATATTTCATTTCAATTCATGTGATATACAGTTGGAAGTGATTGAATTGTTAGTGTGTTATAATTATGAGACCTTTTATGGGGCTATTGTATATGTTGCAATGAAAGGATTATATGCATGAATACTTATAGTTTTTTGGTTGATTAAAAGTTCATATTGTAGGTAAAATTGTCTTGGATATGGCAATGAGTGTAAGTCCATAATGAAGACTAGGTTCTACCACATGCAAGAGCCAAACATTATTACAAGAGCATCATACTTGTGAAATTTGATTTATGTATGAAACATGTTTGAAACAAAATGTTTTTTATTGAAATTATTATTATGATATCTCATGTAAGTTGTGTGTATATGATACACTTGAGATGATGGATTTGTCTAGGAAAGATAGATGATGGTTGTTGAAGTTGGAAAGCATAGAGAAAATGTCATTGTAGTGACATTGGAACCCTACGATATGCCTTGATCATCATTTAGATGTCCTATTCTATGTAAAATCAAGCCAATGGGATTCCCTAGCAGTAAGAATATATAATTATACACTCTTCTTGTACAAGAAATCCTTCGAAAATGATGGATCACTTGAGGGACTATTGAGAAAAGAAGGGGATGCCTAATCCTATAAGGTGAGTGACTACAAGGAAGAGGTGACTTGAATGAATCTATTGTGAGATATTCATGTTGCATGCTAGTTGGGATCATGAATGCATTATATACATTTGGTGTGTTCAAGAAAACAGTGAATTGAGCCTTGTCTGTGGCAGCCATATGGAGCAAACATGTATTCATAAATACAAGTAGTGGGTTGATTTTCATATTTAATCTTATGTTATGAATATATATGTTTCAAATATGAAAGTGAAATTTATATGAATAGAATAATTGGTGCTTAAAATGGCTATGACGTGCATGATTTTTTATTTGTTGATTATTTTAAGCATGTGTTGGAATGTTAAATATCTTGGAGGTGTTCCAAGATAATAAAGAAATGATTGGACATTGTTGTCCAAGATAACCAACAACTAGACAAAGTGGCCATGAAGAGAATGGAATTGTAGGTGCAGTCAAAGAATGAAGACATGAAACCTTGTTTAAAAGAAAAGAACATCGAGGACGATGTTATTCCAAGGGGAAGGAAATGGAATATCCTAGTCTCAACCCTTTGAACTTGATCTTTTTCATATTGTAATTTTTTTTTCATTGCCATGTTTTTCTTCATTCCATGAGGTAGAATTACCATGGCGATTTTAAAGAAAACTAAACATGATCATTGTGAATATAATGAAATGTTCCAATGTTGATTGAAGGGAGAAAACATCGATGGGGCTATGAGTCTGCTAGAGGGAAAAGGTAAGGTGGTCTAAGGGGGGAATTGACCTATGTCTCACTATTACTACTATATCCTATATACAACCTCTTTAATGTGATTGTCATATTAACATTATATCCTAATATTTATGATCTTACAATTATGAGCCTAGTGAAATGATTAATCACTTTAAGTAATTATTTTATATACTTAAGCAAATACCTCCTATATTGAAGAAACTAATTCCTATATTCATGCAATCATTGAGAGTTCAATTAGTAAACTTGATCCATATCATTAATAAAGTGGAAGAGTTGGATTATGACTCTTCCTTTCCCTCTCCTTCATCATGCAAAAAAGAGAACTATAATTAGGAAGAGAAGATTGAGAAAAAAGTGACTTCTTGAGAAGAGAATAGATTTATTTATGAAAAACGAGAAGCCCAACTATCATAGGATCCATGGAGAGATGATAGAGTCACTTTCATGTGGAATTAGACACCAATATTGAGTAGGGAAGTATTGTCTTCAACCTCTACACTTTTGTTGGATTTTTAGGTTGGTCTAGAAGCTTGTGGTAAAGAGAAGAGTGGTTTGGTAGATTTGACAAATCTTCTAAGTCTTGGTGGTGTTATATACTAGCAAAGGAGTGGAATTCATAAAGGATTGTCCTATGTTTGGGAGGAAAATGGTTCACCCACAGTTAGTTTCCTTGGAACTCATTTTATGAAAGATAAGTGTATTCTTTATTTATTTATTTATTTATTAAGATTTCAATCATGATGAAATTTACATGCAAGTTGGCCTTATTTATCTTGATCCCATGCCATGTAAATTATGTAGATGTCATTAAATGAATGTTTTTTGTTATAATTTATTAAATTGCAAAATTTGTATAACAATGCATAGATAAACCTCATGCATGAAAATTGTTTGTAAAAATGTATTGAAAACCAGTTTTTTTATTTTTATTTTTAGTGAAGCAATTTCATATGAAGTCTAATAAATACCAAATTTGGAGTGGAGTTATCTAGTACATATCCCCACTTGCTCACCAAAAAGTAGCATCTAATTTTTTTGTATGGCCCTTAAAAATGCAAAATGGATGTAGATTAAATCATATTATAACTTGGTTATATGGTGTTCATCAGTGTTAAAATGTTAACAGATAGCAAATGATATCAATATATACATTCTCACCAAAAATCAGCTTCATATTTAATTGTATGGCCTTTAAAAATGAAAAATGGTTGTAGATGGAATTCTACTATAACTTGCCCATACGGTGTTCGTTGGTATTAAAATTTTAATAGCAAGTAGCCGACATCAATATCCATATCATCGCCAAATTTAAGAATTATATTCATCTATTTCATTCCCCAAAAGGTGAAAATATAGTCAGGTCAAGAAGGGCTACTCAAATCGCCTATACCCCAGACAATGTGTGTTTGTTGTATATGAATTATTTTGGCATTTGAAGTGAATTTTTTTTAAATATTAAAAGATATGTTTAATGATTGGTTTGAACCATTTTTACTCTTGCATTGGTCTCTTGAAAGAAGGAGGAAGCTAGATCCCCCATACCCTTGAAATTATATGAAAGTTATGCATAGATTATTGTGTAACTATTATAAATAATTTTGAATATTATTATGAGGTATTTACCTCTATAGTATGATGGATTGTATCATGTTTTGACGTCAATATTGTGAGTTCCTTTTATTTATAAGGATTTATGCCATTCTATATAACCATGTATCAATGAATAATGAGGAAATAAGTGTGTAGAATAAATAATGATTAGGCAAGAAGCTTGTAGATTTAAAAAAATCATTTACTTATGTTTAATATGACCCTAATGACCATGGAATTATACTTTTAATCAAGGGATGAGGTGTTATATGCATGAGGTTCAAGACCTTAACCTTAAATCCTAGGGTTGTCCTCTTTTGGAGAGAACAAGACCTCCATCTAAGAGATTCTAGGGAATGGATGGTTTGAAATGATTGAGGAACTTCTTAAATAGAGTCAATATGACTATCATATGTTTATGCTTATTTTTATGCTATCTGTGCTCAAGTGTCACCATCTCAAAAAGGTATTATGTGACAAATTGAGAAGTGCTAGTTCTAATTAAATTGAGATCATCAACTTGATTTTGTTTTCTAGAGAAATTACAATCTAGTCTTTGCATTTAAATATGGAAATATTGACCTTATGTTGAATGGTTTAATTCCAAACTCTATCATAGTAATTAATAAGAAGGGTTTCTATGTTGTAAATGGTCATGTGTGTTGTATTTTGATTTGCATATTGTTTCCATCAATGAAATGTTAAACCAGTGTACCCTACTTTTGATATTAAGAGTGAAGGTACGTTACAATTTTGGTCCCAAACATTTGGACATGACTTTTAATTCCATATAATGAACTTTTACTCTAATGTCTCTTATGTGTTGTCAAAGTCTCTCTAAAATTTGTACTACTAGCGGAATTGATGTTGATCTCTTTTCTCACGGGGAAAATGAGTCAACAATGAGGATAATCTTTGTGGGGAATCAAAAAACTCTATCCTTCATTTTTAAAGAGACAATACTCCTCTATGTGAAGGATTCTCTCCACTTGTATTTTTTAAAGCATAGTAGGAGAAATGCTAGGTAACAAGGCTCCCACATAATCTTCTAATTGAAATTGTTCTTGCATTAACAATTAAACTTTAAATCATGCATTTCCTACCTAATAAGGGACAGAGTAGTTTTGAACCACTTGTAGGATGTAAACAAAGATTTGATATATGAAGATTGGATTTCTCGAAAACAAATATTTTCCCCTCTCAAGTATAGTGTAATAAAATGAAATGATCATGATTTACAAGAAGAAGATAAATAGAAAAACAAGATGATTTCTTGCAAAGAACTTTGCATGATTATTTCATTATCAAACAAATGGGTTTGAACAAGACCATATACTAAATATTTCACTCAACCATTGTCAAGATGAAAACATAAAAATGATAATAGACATTAAATAGTTCTTTGTGGAGATTTTAAACAAACAAATCCCAAACATGAATAGTTCAAGCTACCAGAAATAGTTGGGTTCACAGGCCTCCACAAGAATCCTATGATAATACTTAAACAAAAATTGAATGTGTTCACTCTCATGTGAACCTAATAATATAGGTTATCCTTGATGTATAAAAAGAGAAAGGATTGTCAGTGTTAGGCCTTCATAGTTTTCTACACATATGAAAACCATATGGTAAGAGACATGACTAGTAGAAACATACAAAAAAGGGAAAATCTAGATTACTCTCACTTGCAAAATTTGGAGGACCCTTACCCAATGTTCTTCTCAAGGTCTAGGCTTGGAGGACCCTTCCCTAGTGTTCTTCTTAAGGTATACTAGTTCATTTGACAGCTTCTTAGCCAACTTAACCACATTGTCTAGGTTTTTGGGTTCTTTCTAGGGAAGTTTAGTTAATAGTAAGGGCTTCTTCCCAGCCGATTTGGTTTCTTCAGATGTAGGGTGACTGACTAAAGAAATCATTTCTTTTTCAACAACTTTAGCTTACTCAAAATTCTGAGCTAAGGTATCTGTGTCGTCTCGTTTAATAAACATGCTTATAGAGGGAAGCAATGTTGAAGTATAATATTCAACATCCAAGGGTTCCAAGAGAGCGGTTTCAATAATGAATTTGTTGAGGCTTGTAGTGAAACGTTGATTAAAGTCCTTTCCTTTTTCTTTATTTTCCATCTTTAGGGCCACTAGTTCTTTGAATAGGTTCGTGGGAGTTTTCTCTTCCCCAAATTTTCCAATGAAGGATTTTTCGAACTCATTCCAACTTGTTCTCAAAGGTGTAGCGAAACAGTCTACAAACCACATCTCTGTGTCAAACATCAAGGATATGGGTGGCCATGAAGAAATTATTTACATGATCTTCTAGTGAGCTGGATTTTTCCAGGTGGAATTTTGGGAGAAGTCTCTCAGGATGTTTCCATAAGTCATCCAACGGTTCAGCTAGGTTTAGAGCACCTTGGGACATCCATGGTGGAATGAGCTATATTATATTTCAATTTTCACCCATGTTACCCTCGAAATTAGATCCTGAAGGTTCACCGTCAAAATTGTTCTCTAAGCTAGGAGGAGTAGGACCAAGAGGTGTGGGAGGAATATGGTCTAAGGGCGTGGATATGGCTTGAAAATTAGTTCAATTAGATCTTCTATGGAATCAACAAGAATGTTGTTTTGATTCTCAAGTCGTCTAACGTAGGTAGATCTCCTCCTGGGGAGTGTTGAATTTGTTGGTAGTTGACCAAGTAATTTGGTGTATGAGCATGTGATGTGATGAGTTTCAGCAAACTCCTCGTTAGGAATGAGATACCAAGCTTCGGGATAGGATTTAGGAATTGCAGAAGCACTTTTGAATGCGGGATTTGAATCTTCAAAGGTAATGTCATGTTCGGAAGGGATATGAGATAAAAATTGTTGAACAAGAATATTTTCATAGGACTAGCTGAGGGTTTATCATGAGTTTATGGTAGCCATGTAAAATCAGGCCCTCCTTCTAGCGTCAATTTTGTTGATGGGGCATAATTTCCCTACAATAGTAATGGGTACTCCCCGGTACATGGTCCCAATTAGACTATGCACCATTTGGTTTAGGAGGCCCATCTGGATGTTGGCCCAGTTTTCATTATTGGTTATGAGGAGTGATTGGATGGTTGGTTAATGCAAAAAAAAATACATATGCAATCTAACTAAATACATAATTAAATTTAAAATATCCTATCCTATCTAGGAGAAATCTACATTAACCAAATGAGTAGCTGAAAATGAAACTAATATATGCAAAGAACTTCACTCAAATAGTTGTTATGAAGTAGAAAAGTTAGACAACACATGTATACAAATATATAATAAGATTATTCTGAATCATGGTATTGCATACATAAGAAACTCATATTCTCGGGACAAAATATAAGAAAGAATAGAAAAGTTGCAAGAATGATATCAATTTGCATAAGAAAATTCTATAGCAAACAATATATTCTTACAGCACATGTAAACAGTAAATAATCTGCTAAAAGTAGTTCACAGCAAGCCACCATTTACAAAGGTTCTTCTCTCTATCAAAATTGTCCCTGAGGGATTCTCAATTTTAGTTAACATAGTAATATCTCCAAAATAGTTTAGTGAGTATACAATGCTTGAAGAGCCACTACAAAATGGGCCTCTTCCTTTATTTATAGAAATTCTAGTAACTCTTGAAAATGTCTTCTTGAATTCCAAAAGAACCAGTTACAAAAGCATTTCATCTTCCCCCTCAATGGCTATCACATGTGTGAGAATGAGGACAAAGTTGATGGTAGTTGGAGAAAGACAAAATATATTATAGTTTCCATCAAATAAGAATTTTCTATATCATCTTATTCATGTACCCTTGTCTTTGACATAGGTTTCCCAAACCTCGTATTGGTCTTAGAGTGATATGACCCTACGGTATAAAAATACCTTGAGAGCGGCTTCATGTGAGGTTGAGTTATTGGTGAGGGTCTTCATGTCCTTCACTAGGGTAGCCATGAATGCTTGGATCATGGTATGAACTTTGGTTGACTAGACAAGGTGTTGCTTCATTAACTCACTTGTTGCCTTCGTAGTTGCCTCAGTTACCTCCCATCTCTGATTTTTGATTTGCTGGATCTTTTCGAGTTGTTCCATAGTGATGGTTTTCCTAAGCTCTTTGATGGGAGGAAGGTGACACTTCTTTGTAAAATATTGAGTTTCTTTATGAAGTTGTGTGCAAATTGTGAGTGAGCTAGTCATTTCCTTTTCTGATCTCTTCCCAACTTGTTGACATCGATCAAGAAAAGTGTAATCAATCTTTATTTCTACCTCTGAGGGGTGAAGAAGCTCGGCTGGAGCATCTAGATTCTCTTTGATCCATTATTTTATTTCATATAATCCCTCATGTATGGTGGTAAGTTGGGTGTTCTTGGTTTGCACACGGTTATGTTGTTCCATTCTATTGGCTACCAATTGTTGAAAGACATGCAAATGGGTGTACATATCTATGATGGCCTCTTCTATCTATGTCCTGACCTTTTCAACTTGTGCTTTAAATTATCCTAGACAACCCTCATCTTTCTTTACATGCCTGAGTTGTTCTTCCAATTCTCTGATCCTCACATCCTTCTCTTGGTTTTGGCAGTACAATTTCTTAAGGTTTCTCTTTGTTGTGGTGGTGAAGGAAGTTCCAGTGGATGCCATGGAAAGTGGATCTTAGCTAGCATCTTCTGTCATAGTAGTCTATGTGATGAATTCTAATGGATTGCCCCCCATGACCAGTACCTTCATGATTTGTTGTTGCACAATCCGACCTGTGGTTTTGTCATATTTGAACTTTTTCAAGTTCGCCACTTTGTTGGGTTTGTATGGTGTGCTAATCCCAAACTCCATTTCGTCGAATTGTGGGTGAATGTTGGGAACTTTTGATGATGTTTCTGGGATATTTGTATCCATAAGTGAGGTGTCATTATTAATAGATTCTTCGTCCCTTCCCCATTTCTCTTCCTCAGCTACCTTAGTCACAGCTTTATCTTTTTCCCTATGTTCTGCGACTGCCTTTTCAGCTGCAAATTTTGCTTCTCTTTCATCCTCTCCTGCTTTCTCGAGTGCAACTGTTTCTTCTGCTTCCATTGCAACTATTGTTGTTGATTCTGCCACTGCATCATCTTCTCCCTTTTCCTTAGCTTCTTTGATCTTTCTCTTCTTCTCAGCAATGTCTAAATTCTTATTTTGGATCTTCTCTTGTCTCCTTCTTTTCTTATCAGCAATTGGTTCTTCCTTCTTTGTTGATTCAAAATGTGTAGATGTAGTTGTAGAAGATTTTTTTTATGCTACCTCTTCTTCTTCTTTTCTCCATGATATTTCACGGGATTTCTCTTCATTTGTGATCCTTCCTATATGTTTTACCTATCTCATGGTAATGACTTGATCATAAGTCCTAGCACCACAATGAACTTCTTCCTCCTCAAAAGTAGTTGAGGTATATTCCCAAGTGCGTTTGATTTGACTACAATAATCCTTGAATACCTTCTTGGGATCATGCCTCTGGAATCTTTCTTCTCTGAAGCGATATGATAATTGTGTCTCTACTTCATCCTGGGCCTATTTGATTCTTCTGAACGAGTATGATCTTACCCACAACGGAAGTGGGGGATATATGGCCTTCTCATCTCAATACAGTGCTCCCCCAACTCCGAAAATTAAATTTTGATACATGATTTCTTTGAGTACTAGTCTGTTGGGAACAAATATCGGGAGCAGATGGGGTGCTTTGGTCACCCCATATATCCTTATGCAGGTATCTTGCTCCATATGGTACCAATCCCCAATATTTTGGATTATTGCCAACTCTTTATCTGTTATACATGGAGTCGGTGCACAGAAGATGAGCTCATATAGAGGTGCTACGAAGTGGTCACAAATCCTATGGCATTATGTTTTGGATTTATGATCCTAGAGCACCTTGCAGTAAATATGTATAGACGGCTTAGTTGGTTACCAAGCCCAACCCATCTTGGGATATTGATGGCATATGCACATAATATCCAATAAATAAGACACCATATGAAAACTTGGGAATTTTCCAGGGTCGATCTCTTTGAAAACTGTGACGGATTTTGCTAAGCTTGTTGATAGGATATCAACACAGTTGAATATAGACCCTTCATTTTCATAGTAGTAGATTAAGGGCATTAGGGACAATGTGAATTTGGAGGCATCTTCTTCCCCATACATCTTGCAAAGCATCTCCACAATGTATTAATATGGTATTCTAAGTGCATTGGTCAGATACTCACCAGATGAACTGAGCTTGAAAGATTTATTTGGCTTGTACCAGATTTTGAATAGGTCCTTTTCCTTGTGTGGGAACTTTTTGAGGAGTTCCTCATCCAATGATCAAGTTCCCTTTTCTAGATGATAATATTTGGCTAGATCGACTGCTTTGAATGACGTTATGGGTTCCCCCTTAGCCTTAAGTATGTATTTTTTGTCTAGGTCCATGTGCTTGAGGATCCATGAGATCGTGTCTACACAAGGGAACAGTGTTGCACGATATACCACCTTATACATTCCTGATCTCTGGATGTTTTTGAATATTTTTAGTTCATCCTAGTTCCTCGTCTTCAACTAACATGGGGAAGTTTTTATTTTTGAACATCTGAAAAACCTCACGAGTGAATTTTCCCCTTTCTCTATGATCCCTGTAGTATCATCATAGACAATGCCTGGAGACTCAGACTCTTCTTCTTGTCGACTTCTGCTTCTGGAAGCCTTTGTCGCAGGTGCCTTGCTTGTTTTCTACTTGTGCGGTGACATCTCTTAATTTGCGAAATGTAGTCATAATTAGTGCATAAAACCAGTAGTAAAAGATGACGAGAAATTAAATATGCAGCATAAATCTCTGTAAGAATATAAGACTTGAGAATTTGAGCAGTAAAAAAATTTTAGAGATAAATTTTTCCATGTAAACCTTTGTCAAATACCTGAGGAATCACTTGAGTCATTTGAGGGAGGAATTCATCTTATGAAGAATATAAGATGATCTGGGACATGGTGAGAGTTTGAGGAGAAAACTAGGGGGATCAACGAAGTTGATGCCAACTTGGCCAATGAAGAAAAGTGGAACCAGTATCGAAGATGGAAAGTGCTCTTATATGTACCGGAGCATATGGTGGGAACTTCACCAGTTTGAACCAAAGGAGGTCTTACTAAGTGTGTCAGTGTGCAGAATTTTGTGTCAATGTAGTTTATATTAACCTCACCGGGATGAAAGTTTCTACCGGAGTCAATCTTGAGAAGTCTGTCGGAGGGGTCGGAATAGTTCAAGGAAAGTTCTCCAATTCAAGTCAAGGCTAAAGTTACCAAGCTCTCTGGAGTGTACCAGAATTGATAAAATCAATTCCTTCGATATATCTTGCAGCAAATCTTACAAAGGTCATTGGTGCATAAGACCCCACATCGGAGGAGTTATTTCAAACCTTATCGGTATAAATAGGAGGCTTTTGCATTAAATACGTCAACATGATACCAAAGGAGTTTTTATTAACTCCTCTGAAGAGTCGGAAGAAAATACCCTAACATTGTTTATTGTGTACCGGAGGTGACTATGACACCCTTTCCAGCTTTGCGAGTAACTTTTTTAAGTATGGAGACCAAGGCAGATCGAGATAAGGGTTCGGAAAAGAGCATAAATTGGGGCTTGGTGGTGATTGAGCTGAGGTGAGAAACTCAACCAAACTTGTGGATCCAATCGATGGTAAAGGTTTGGCCTTATATCATCAAGTGAATAGCTTGGAAACAATGTATCAGAGCACACTCATTGTGTAGAAATACTTGAGGTTTGAAATAAGTTAATTCGGCTGAGTTTTTCTCAAGGCACGAGATGGGTGAGTTTTCATCAGACGGTGTTGAGGTGCATGCAAGCACGGTGCCAATCAGTGGAGGTTATGGACATGGCTAGATTTAAGGTTTAAGAATGTTGTGGTTCTGAGGGTGGAGAGAGAAAAGGGTTTCAAGAGATGTATTTTTAGGAAAATATGGAGGCGAAGGTAATAAGGGTTGAGATTAGGACATCATGTACGACTAGGGCAGAGTAAAATTGAGACAAGTGTGCTTACCCTGACCTAACCTTGAACTATTTAATAATAAATAACGTGAATAGGGAAATATAGATGAATATTCTTACCTAGAGTGCAATGTGCCACGTGGACCAGACGAAGTTAGCAAATGGTGACGCTTGATGTGCTTCCCAGGGGCGTGCTCCTCACTTACATGGGACAACTTTGTTTTCTCTCAAGGTAATGAGCAATATGATGCAATGTGAAAAGGGAAGGTTGAGGAAAAATTTTTATAATCCCATGAGCATGAAGTTCAAGATATCATGGAATTCCAAGGAACGACGTTGTTATTAAGTTTGGGCTCACTGGAGAAAAAGTTTGGAAATGCTCTGATTATATCGACGGAGTCTGTGGTAACGTTCTCGATCGTACAGGAACAAGTGATGAAAATTCAATCGATAAGGAGGGATAATTTATCTGAGTAGTTGGCATGAAGGCTTCTGGTATACACCATAGACAAAGATAGGAAAGCCTCTAGTTGTACTGGAGACAAAGCTAACAACTTACCTGATAGTGAAGTCTATGCACCGGAGAAATTTGGACGAACTCCTTTGACGTATACTTAAGAAATTCATAGGAACTCCTCTAATGTATATCGGAGTACTTACCACTAACTCAAGCAATGGCCAACTCACATATCGTAGAAGTTTACAAGTAGTACGTCGATGTGTACTAGAGACATTCTTATGAACTCCTCCAATGCACCAAAAATTCTAAGTGTCAAACTCAAATGAAACCAAACAATCTTGAAAGACAAGTTAATTTAATAAAAGAGGAAAAAGAAGACTTTAACAAAGATCAAGAAGTCGATTTGTCACTTAGTTGAGTAAAGAGGCTTACAATTCAAAAAGAAAAGGAGGGGTCCCATTTTCTTGGTTAAAAATGAATTAACTGACAAAATGATAAGAAAGAGGGAAGGTGTTTATGCCTGGCACAACACATGACTATAATTTTTCCCTCTCACTGTTACCCTTGGAACCCTTTCCTTTTCTCTTCTTGGTCTGACTAACTAGATCCAGGTTCTCCTCTCCACTTCTTGCTTGTCAACTTTAGACTCCTCCCGAGTCTCTTTCTGGATTCAATCATCCCAAAGCCTCTCCCAATTGGGAAGTTTCTCTCGAGCACAAATTTCCTTGATAAATGGTTCTCATGACTTGGGAAAACCATTCAATGCCACACTTATGAGTTCCAAGTCATCCACTTTCTCCCCAATGGATGCAATTTGATCACGTGTTTGAGTGATCCTCATGAAGTAACTAGTAACATTTTTAGATCTTGACATCCAGATGTATTTGAGCTTGTTTTTCAAGACCAACTTCCTATTCAATTTGTCACTCTGGAACAAATCCACTAGAGCCTTGAACATCTCTTTGGTCGACTATTTCTCTGCCACATAACAAATCCACTAGAGAATTGAACATCTCTTTGGACGACTATTTCTCTACCACGTGAGGGATAAAATGATCCTTCACCTCATCCAATATCACTCTATGGGATTTGATATTCTTCTTCTCAAGAGTGACCTTCTTTGTAACATCTGTCGGTGTAGGAACAACCTTCTCTGTAATCTCCCAAAGGTCGTTTTCCTTCAAAAGAAAGGTTACCCTCGCTTTCCAAGACATAAAGTTATATGCTCCATCTAACTAGTCTTCAAACCTTAGATGGATTGTTTCCATTACCATATTTGAACAAAAACAATTATCGTGTGCTTATTCCTTCAAGCACCCATAAGAACTTCACTGTTGAAATTACCCATATACAACCCTATAAGTATTAGTAGTGTCTGTGTATGTCCCCTACTCTTCTATATCATCCATATGTACATGCTCTAGGATTTTGTAGTGTGCATATATATGCACCTAAACTACAGTAGTTTTTGTATGTACATGGTCTGGCTTACTTATCTTTGCATACAGTCTACAAAAAAAAAATTGTTGTTGTACAATTGCTTCCTAGAAAAATGTCCTTATATTTCTTACTGTTGGTTTATAGATCTGCTAAGATCTCCTTGCAGATATGGAATATCTATTGCAAATTGTTTTGGATCTATATTTGTTCCTTTAAACACTTATTGTTGTAAATCAGATATAATAGATAAGTTGTTGTGAACTGCTTTGTAACCTGAAATTTGTCTCCCTTTCAAAGTGCAATCTTTGATACCATGTTGAAAATTGTATTTAGAAACACCTAGAAAAATTATTTCCTAGTGATTTCCTTGTTGAAAATTAAATTACGACTCATTGAATAAAATACATTGGTTGGAAATAATAAAAATAGCAGCAGCAAACTACAAAACCAATCTCACACGTCACACAGAAAATTCTTCCCTTCAAATAAGCTTATCATTAGAATAATATCAAAGCTTACGAGGGATCTCTTACTGGGAAAATGGCCCACTGGAGAAAAATACAAGCTACAGAAAAACATGGTAGCTTGTTCTACTGCCCAACACTTTTGTCGCCATTGTACGTCCCTACAACTGTAACTTCCCCGCTATAATACTTGGTTTAATTAATGCTTATGTAGATACAATGTGTGGCTATGACCAAAGCGATGTAATATGTAAATTGTATTTCTATGTTTTGGTAATAAAATGTGATACCAACTGCTAAGGGGACATGGACAGAGATGAGGGCTAAATTAATCCACAAGAGAGGGCAGAGTGTAAGAGAATGGCCAAGAGGGGTCCAAGGGGGAATTACCCATGAATATTAATTCAACCCATTTTCCTAAGTTTTTTGTTGGTATATGAACCTTCTAATTTTTTATTGAGTGTTCCCAAATCCAATCATTGAATACATGTAAGTGGGTGGGTGTGAGTGGTCACATCCCAAAGTTATTGGGAACATGGGGGTTGAGTACAATCATCTTGGGGAAGTGTGTGAGTCAAGCAAGTCAACCAAAGGGAGGAAATTTGTATGGGTTGGGACAACAATTTTAGATAGTCAAGTCTTGTGCATGAGGAGCAAGTAGAGAGAAAGAAGGAGAGCTTGGCGCTGGTCAACCATGAAGGACGAATTCTAGAGAAATATGGAGTGTATTTGGAGATGGAAACTAAAGAGCCAAATTGTCAGGCCTAAAGAGTGAAATCATAGGTGAGGTGCACTATAACAGCAAGTGTTGTTGTTGGTTGTTGGTAGTTTGTCCTAGCAACAAGTTCCCTTGAGTTCCTAGCTGAGATATTCCTAAATACTTGTGCCAGAGAGACTCCAATAAATGAATGGGACATCCAAGGGACTAAGATCAGTGAAGGGGTACATTCCTTGGGTTGGGCAGGTCAAGAAGAAGAGAGCTAGTGGAGAATCGAGATAGTTGTAGCAAGGTATCAATAGGTTGTGAGTTTTATGAGTTGTGAGTGAACTATGAGAGACCACCCTCTTTTTTGGATTGCTAGCCTCAGCTCGGGGGTGACTCATTGTTGAGATTTGGAACAGTCAATTTATGGTTGGGTGGAATGTCCGTCCCAAGTAATTAGTTGCACAACAGATTTAAAAGATAAGTGTTTTATCTTGTTGTTGTTTTATTGTTGTGCATGGACACTATGTATTTCAGAATGATTTATATGATGATGTGTTGAATTATTAAGTTGCATTGATGCAAACCTATCAGCCCTCAGGTCGATATCTTCTCACAGGATCGTTCTTTAACCCCTTCAAGCCAGATCGGCTCTTTCGGATTCCCTACTGGAATCTCCCTTCAAATCGATCCACAGGTCCTTCAGGAAGCTCCCCTGTCCGAACAGCACTAGGCACAAGCTCCTTTCTTCCCAAGTGACCACAGTGCTATGACCAAGGGCCTAACCCAAGGTCCTTTTTTGTAACTCGCAATCTCGCGAATTCACGAGTCGTGGCTCCCGACTCTTCCCTTTCAATCTCGCGATACCCGAATTGCTGATATGGGTATGGCTCTTCCTCTGTCAGCTCCTTCCTTATGCGACTGTCGTCTAGGCTAAGCGCTAGCACTTCTCGCCTCTTGCTGCTTCGTGAGTTCAAAGGTTGAACTCTTGTGCTCTTATCTTGCGAATCCCCGAGACACGAGAAGTCAGTGGAATGTTGACTCCTTCCAATATGTGACGTGTGTTCGTCGGTCAATTTACCGGGCCCACCATGTGGTTCTGTCACATGTCCCTTATGCCCAACTTCGGCACTTCGTGACTTCACTTCCCGAAGTGCTACTTCTGTTGTATCTCGACACCCAAAATGTTGAGATCCCGAACTCCTCGCTACTTCTTATCGCAACTCGCGACTTCAGGACTTTCGGGACAGACGTCTCGACCTCTTATTCGCCGATATGCCGAAACGCCAAAATTCTGACACATCGTCAACGCAGGTCCCACAACGAAACTTCCTGCCTTTTTGAGTTCTCGGACTTTGCGAATTCGCGGATCCTGATGCTATGCTCTCGGTTCTCCGACTCACGAAAACCCGAAATGGTCAACAAAGGTTTGACCTCCGTGTCGACAAGTATGCCACCTATCCACTATGTGCTGTCAGGTTCTTCCGCACCTTCAAAACATCTGAATGCGCAATAGGCGTAGTGAGACTCTGATCCAATGGTCCTCACTTGACCTGGATCCTAC
Organism: Picea glauca; assembly: GCA_000966675.3. Lineage (NCBI taxonomy): Eukaryota > Viridiplantae > Streptophyta > Pinopsida > Pinales > Pinaceae > Picea > Picea glauca. Next base: position 16,498 of record JZKD02S2436970.1, read on the forward strand.
GGTTGTCCTCGCTCCTCGCGATTTCACCACTCGCGACTTGGAGCACCCAATCTTTGGTCTCTCACCTGCCGAACCTCCAAATTCATGAGATCCCTTGATCTCTGCCACCTGTCCTCCTCCAATGGACAGCTTAGATTCTTTCATGACACGCAAAGTCAAGATACTTCCTCCTCTGACCTCCGATATTCGAATCCCCGATAGAGAGGATCTCATGACATGTGTCCTTCTTCCAGCGAATGGCTCAGATTCCTTCGCTATTTTGGGACTTTTCCTTTCGTGATTTCATGGATCTCAAAGCAAAGATTTTAACCTGTAACTCCCTTGCTCCTCTACACGACCCAATGGCTCTTGGAACTTCATGAATCCTCCATGGAGAATTCCAACCATCCAATTCCTCCTTGACAATTTCTGCGAAATGAACAAAGTTTTCCTTCGCGAAACTTATCCACCAACAAACAATATCGCTATGCTTCCGTCCGACACTTCAAGGCACTAGCCCTCTTGAGATTTTCTTCGACAGCTTCAAAGATCCTATCCCTCCTGATCTTGATTGAAAAATCCTCAAGTCCTTTAGGGAAAATTCCTGCACGCACTCCTTGCGACAATTCTTCAAATACTTCCAAGTATTTGAACCTCTTCGACTCTACACACTCCCTGCGATAGTAGTCTTTTCAACAACTCCCTCAGGTTGCAAACTTTGAGACTCCTCTCATCCAGTGCACACTTTGCACGGCTCCTGTGCTTATCTTTCACTTCTGCGAGAATGAGAACAATGTTATCCCTCCTGAGCTTTCAGAGACGAACTCTGACTTCTGTCAACGCACACCTTGCAGACAATTTCACTGCACTCCTTGAAGGAAAACTCTTGCTCAGACAGAGAAATAATTGAAACTCATTCCTTACTCTCCCTCTCTTCAGATTTCAGACATTAAATATGAAATCATACATTCATACATCAAAGAAAATGCATAACAGAGAGTAAACAATCATGAGCATAACATTCAATCATGCATACACAGAAAGTATTTGAACGCCATGATTCTGAATTAAGCTTCATATATTAATCTCAGAACTTCTGTACATGGGTTCTTCTACACAGTTTTCCGCTTCTTCTCTCCTCTGATCTCTTCTCATAATCATCTTACAAGTATACAATGAGGGTGTCTATATCCCGTTTCCCTCCTCGCTCTAAACTGTCTAATCTGGAATTCAAAGCTACCTACCTACATTCATTAACATAAATGCCTCTTAGTCCTTCAGACGAGAGCGGGACGCTCAAGGTCTGATTACATTCTACAAGTACGCTCTTCCTTAATTATCTCATTTAAGTTTGGCGTATCCAACTTCAAAACATTTCAAACAATTTATCATGTGCCAAAATGCGTTGGCGCTTGTCCTCTGCTCGCTTGATGTTGATGATGCTCTTGCATCATACTCCCTCGCTTGAAAATTTTCATGAGCTCATGTCCATGAGCTCTCGCATGGTCTGTCCATGCTTCTGGATCTCTGCTTCGTTCTCCCAGCTGGCATATTCAACTGGATGTCCCTTCCACTTGATCAAGTATTCAAAGTATTATTTTCTCCTGGTCCTCTTACTAACTCTTTTGTCCAGTATGCTTTCCATCTGTGGCTTCTCTACAACTAGCATCTGTTTTGTCCACTGAACCTCTGGTTGTTCACTATCTTCTCCAGCTTTGTATGGGTACAAATATGAGACATTGAATATCGGAGAAATTCCGATCCCATCGGGTAATTCAATCTCATAAGCATTTGTCCCAAATTTCTTCAAGACCTTACATGGTCTGATCTTCTTCATCTTCAGCTTGTTATATGTCCCCTTCAGGAACCTTTCCTTTCTCAGATGTGCCAGAATCAAATCAACAACCTCAACTTGAATTTGTCTCCTGTGTTGATCTTCTCTACGCTTATACTCTTGGATCGAGTTCTGCAATCGCTCCTTCACCTAGCTGTGAAGTTCCTTCATTGCCTCTGCAAAATCCTCTGCTCTAGCACTCCTAGTTGCATTTTGTTCTGAATCTCTCAATTCTGAAACTCCTCTTGGTTGCATCCCATAAACAATTTGGAATGGACTCTGCCCTATACTTCTATTGATTGAGTCATTATACGCAAATTCCGCCTGTGGCAGAATATTGTCCCACTGACTGTGGTGTTCTGTCACCAAGCTCCTCAGCAAGTCTCCCAAACTTTTGTTCACAACTTTTGTCTGTCCATCCGNGCCCAACCCATCTTGGGATATTGATGGCATATGCACATAATATCCAATAAATAAGACACCATATGAAAACTTGGGAATTTTCCAGGGTCGATCTCTTTGAAAACTGTGACGGATTTTGCTAAGCTTGTTGATAGGATATCAACACAGTTGAATATAGACCCTTCATTTTCATAGTAGTAGATTAAGGGCATTAGGGACAATGTGAATTTGGAGGCATCTTCTTCCCCATACATCTTGCAAAGCATCTCCACAATGTATTAATATGGTATTCTAAGTGCATTGGTCAGATACTCACCAGATGAACTGAGCTTGAAAGATTTATTTGGCTTGTACCAGATTTTGAATAGGTCCTTTTCCTTGTGTGGGAACTTTTTGAGGAGTTCCTCATCCAATGATCAAGTTCCCTTTTCTAGATGATAATATTTGGCTAGATCGACTGCTTTGAATGACGTTATGGGTTCCCCCTTAGCCTTAAGTATGTATTTTTTGTCTAGGTCCATGTGCTTGAGGATCCATGAGATCGTGTCTACACAAGGGAACAGTGTTGCACGATATACCACCTTATACATTCCTGATCTCTGGATGTTTTTGAATATTTTTAGTTCATCCTAGTTCCTCGTCTTCAACTAACATGGGGAAGTTTTTATTTTTGAACATCTGAAAAACCTCACGAGTGAATTTTCCCCTTTCTCTATGATCCCTGTAGTATCATCATAGACAATGCCTGGAGACTCAGACTCTTCTTCTTGTCGACTTCTGCTTCTGGAAGCCTTTGTCGCAGGTGCCTTGCTTGTTTTCTACTTGTGCGGTGACATCTCTTAATTTGCGAAATGTAGTCATAATTAGTGCATAAAACCAGTAGTAAAAGATGACGAGAAATTAAATATGCAGCATAAATCTCTGTAAGAATATAAGACTTGAGAATTTGAGCAGTAAAAAAATTTTAGAGATAAATTTTTCCATGTAAACCTTTGTCAAATACCTGAGGAATCACTTGAGTCATTTGAGGGAGGAATTCATCTTATGAAGAATATAAGATGATCTGGGACATGGTGAGAGTTTGAGGAGAAAACTAGGGGGATCAACGAAGTTGATGCCAACTTGGCCAATGAAGAAAAGTGGAACCAGTATCGAAGATGGAAAGTGCTCTTATATGTACCGGAGCATATGGTGGGAACTTCACCAGTTTGAACCAAAGGAGGTCTTACTAAGTGTGTCAGTGTGCAGAATTTTGTGTCAATGTAGTTTATATTAACCTCACCGGGATGAAAGTTTCTACCGGAGTCAATCTTGAGAAGTCTGTCGGAGGGGTCGGAATAGTTCAAGGAAAGTTCTCCAATTCAAGTCAAGGCTAAAGTTACCAAGCTCTCTGGAGTGTACCAGAATTGATAAAATCAATTCCTTCGATATATCTTGCAGCAAATCTTACAAAGGTCATTGGTGCATAAGACCCCACATCGGAGGAGTTATTTCAAACCTTATCGGTATAAATAGGAGGCTTTTGCATTAAATACGTCAACATGATACCAAAGGAGTTTTTATTAACTCCTCTGAAGAGTCGGAAGAAAATACCCTAACATTGTTTATTGTGTACCGGAGGTGACTATGACACCCTTTCCAGCTTTGCGAGTAACTTTTTTAAGTATGGAGACCAAGGCAGATCGAGATAAGGGTTCGGAAAAGAGCATAAATTGGGGCTTGGTGGTGATTGAGCTGAGGTGAGAAACTCAACCAAACTTGTGGATCCAATCGATGGTAAAGGTTTGGCCTTATATCATCAAGTGAATAGCTTGGAAACAATGTATCAGAGCACACTCATTGTGTAGAAATACTTGAGGTTTGAAATAAGTTAATTCGGCTGAGTTTTTCTCAAGGCACGAGATGGGTGAGTTTTCATCAGACGGTGTTGAGGTGCATGCAAGCACGGTGCCAATCAGTGGAGGTTATGGACATGGCTAGATTTAAGGTTTAAGAATGTTGTGGTTCTGAGGGTGGAGAGAGAAAAGGGTTTCAAGAGATGTATTTTTAGGAAAATATGGAGGCGAAGGTAATAAGGGTTGAGATTAGGACATCATGTACGACTAGGGCAGAGTAAAATTGAGACAAGTGTGCTTACCCTGACCTAACCTTGAACTATTTAATAATAAATAACGTGAATAGGGAAATATAGATGAATATTCTTACCTAGAGTGCAATGTGCCACGTGGACCAGACGAAGTTAGCAAATGGTGACGCTTGATGTGCTTCCCAGGGGCGTGCTCCTCACTTACATGGGACAACTTTGTTTTCTCTCAAGGTAATGAGCAATATGATGCAATGTGAAAAGGGAAGGTTGAGGAAAAATTTTTATAATCCCATGAGCATGAAGTTCAAGATATCATGGAATTCCAAGGAACGACGTTGTTATTAAGTTTGGGCTCACTGGAGAAAAAGTTTGGAAATGCTCTGATTATATCGACGGAGTCTGTGGTAACGTTCTCGATCGTACAGGAACAAGTGATGAAAATTCAATCGATAAGGAGGGATAATTTATCTGAGTAGTTGGCATGAAGGCTTCTGGTATACACCATAGACAAAGATAGGAAAGCCTCTAGTTGTACTGGAGACAAAGCTAACAACTTACCTGATAGTGAAGTCTATGCACCGGAGAAATTTGGACGAACTCCTTTGACGTATACTTAAGAAATTCATAGGAACTCCTCTAATGTATATCGGAGTACTTACCACTAACTCAAGCAATGGCCAACTCACATATCGTAGAAGTTTACAAGTAGTACGTCGATGTGTACTAGAGACATTCTTATGAACTCCTCCAATGCACCAAAAATTCTAAGTGTCAAACTCAAATGAAACCAAACAATCTTGAAAGACAAGTTAATTTAATAAAAGAGGAAAAAGAAGACTTTAACAAAGATCAAGAAGTCGATTTGTCACTTAGTTGAGTAAAGAGGCTTACAATTCAAAAAGAAAAGGAGGGGTCCCATTTTCTTGGTTAAAAATGAATTAACTGACAAAATGATAAGAAAGAGGGAAGGTGTTTATGCCTGGCACAACACATGACTATAATTTTTCCCTCTCACTGTTACCCTTGGAACCCTTTCCTTTTCTCTTCTTGGTCTGACTAACTAGATCCAGGTTCTCCTCTCCACTTCTTGCTTGTCAACTTTAGACTCCTCCCGAGTCTCTTTCTGGATTCAATCATCCCAAAGCCTCTCCCAATTGGGAAGTTTCTCTCGAGCACAAATTTCCTTGATAAATGGTTCTCATGACTTGGGAAAACCATTCAATGCCACACTTATGAGTTCCAAGTCATCCACTTTCTCCCCAATGGATGCAATTTGATCACGTGTTTGAGTGATCCTCATGAAGTAACTAGTAACATTTTTAGATCTTGACATCCAGATGTATTTGAGCTTGTTTTTCAAGACCAACTTCCTATTCAATTTGTCACTCTGGAACAAATCCACTAGAGCCTTGAACATCTCTTTGGTCGACTATTTCTCTGCCACATAACAAATCCACTAGAGAATTGAACATCTCTTTGGACGACTATTTCTCTACCACGTGAGGGATAAAATGATCCTTCACCTCATCCAATATCACTCTATGGGATTTGATATTCTTCTTCTCAAGAGTGACCTTCTTTGTAACATCTGTCGGTGTAGGAACAACCTTCTCTGTAATCTCCCAAAGGTCGTTTTCCTTCAAAAGAAAGGTTACCCTCGCTTTCCAAGACATAAAGTTATATGCTCCATCTAACTAGTCTTCAAACCTTAGATGGATTGTTTCCATTACCATATTTGAACAAAAACAATTATCGTGTGCTTATTCCTTCAAGCACCCATAAGAACTTCACTGTTGAAATTACCCATATACAACCCTATAAGTATTAGTAGTGTCTGTGTATGTCCCCTACTCTTCTATATCATCCATATGTACATGCTCTAGGATTTTGTAGTGTGCATATATATGCACCTAAACTACAGTAGTTTTTGTATGTACATGGTCTGGCTTACTTATCTTTGCATACAGTCTACAAAAAAAAAATTGTTGTTGTACAATTGCTTCCTAGAAAAATGTCCTTATATTTCTTACTGTTGGTTTATAGATCTGCTAAGATCTCCTTGCAGATATGGAATATCTATTGCAAATTGTTTTGGATCTATATTTGTTCCTTTAAACACTTATTGTTGTAAATCAGATATAATAGATAAGTTGTTGTGAACTGCTTTGTAACCTGAAATTTGTCTCCCTTTCAAAGTGCAATCTTTGATACCATGTTGAAAATTGTATTTAGAAACACCTAGAAAAATTATTTCCTAGTGATTTCCTTGTTGAAAATTAAATTACGACTCATTGAATAAAATACATTGGTTGGAAATAATAAAAATAGCAGCAGCAAACTACAAAACCAATCTCACACGTCACACAGAAAATTCTTCCCTTCAAATAAGCTTATCATTAGAATAATATCAAAGCTTACGAGGGATCTCTTACTGGGAAAATGGCCCACTGGAGAAAAATACAAGCTACAGAAAAACATGGTAGCTTGTTCTACTGCCCAACACTTTTGTCGCCATTGTACGTCCCTACAACTGTAACTTCCCCGCTATAATACTTGGTTTAATTAATGCTTATGTAGATACAATGTGTGGCTATGACCAAAGCGATGTAATATGTAAATTGTATTTCTATGTTTTGGTAATAAAATGTGATACCAACTGCTAAGGGGACATGGACAGAGATGAGGGCTAAATTAATCCACAAGAGAGGGCAGAGTGTAAGAGAATGGCCAAGAGGGGTCCAAGGGGGAATTACCCATGAATATTAATTCAACCCATTTTCCTAAGTTTTTTGTTGGTATATGAACCTTCTAATTTTTTATTGAGTGTTCCCAAATCCAATCATTGAATACATGTAAGTGGGTGGGTGTGAGTGGTCACATCCCAAAGTTATTGGGAACATGGGGGTTGAGTACAATCATCTTGGGGAAGTGTGTGAGTCAAGCAAGTCAACCAAAGGGAGGAAATTTGTATGGGTTGGGACAACAATTTTAGATAGTCAAGTCTTGTGCATGAGGAGCAAGTAGAGAGAAAGAAGGAGAGCTTGGCGCTGGTCAACCATGAAGGACGAATTCTAGAGAAATATGGAGTGTATTTGGAGATGGAAACTAAAGAGCCAAATTGTCAGGCCTAAAGAGTGAAATCATAGGTGAGGTGCACTATAACAGCAAGTGTTGTTGTTGGTTGTTGGTAGTTTGTCCTAGCAACAAGTTCCCTTGAGTTCCTAGCTGAGATATTCCTAAATACTTGTGCCAGAGAGACTCCAATAAATGAATGGGACATCCAAGGGACTAAGATCAGTGAAGGGGTACATTCCTTGGGTTGGGCAGGTCAAGAAGAAGAGAGCTAGTGGAGAATCGAGATAGTTGTAGCAAGGTATCAATAGGTTGTGAGTTTTATGAGTTGTGAGTGAACTATGAGAGACCACCCTCTTTTTTGGATTGCTAGCCTCAGCTCGGGGGTGACTCATTGTTGAGATTTGGAACAGTCAATTTATGGTTGGGTGGAATGTCCGTCCCAAGTAATTAGTTGCACAACAGATTTAAAAGATAAGTGTTTTATCTTGTTGTTGTTTTATTGTTGTGCATGGACACTATGTATTTCAGAATGATTTATATGATGATGTGTTGAATTATTAAGTTGCATTGATGCAAACCTATCAGCCCTCAGGTCGATATCTTCTCACAGGATCGTTCTTTAACCCCTTCAAGCCAGATCGGCTCTTTCGGATTCCCTACTGGAATCTCCCTTCAAATCGATCCACAGGTCCTTCAGGAAGCTCCCCTGTCCGAACAGCACTAGGCACAAGCTCCTTTCTTCCCAAGTGACCACAGTGCTATGACCAAGGGCCTAACCCAAGGTCCTTTTTTGTAACTCGCAATCTCGCGAATTCACGAGTCGTGGCTCCCGACTCTTCCCTTTCAATCTCGCGATACCCGAATTGCTGATATGGGTATGGCTCTTCCTCTGTCAGCTCCTTCCTTATGCGACTGTCGTCTAGGCTAAGCGCTAGCACTTCTCGCCTCTTGCTGCTTCGTGAGTTCAAAGGTTGAACTCTTGTGCTCTTATCTTGCGAATCCCCGAGACACGAGAAGTCAGTGGAATGTTGACTCCTTCCAATATGTGACGTGTGTTCGTCGGTCAATTTACCGGGCCCACCATGTGGTTCTGTCACATGTCCCTTATGCCCAACTTCGGCACTTCGTGACTTCACTTCCCGAAGTGCTACTTCTGTTGTATCTCGACACCCAAAATGTTGAGATCCCGAACTCCTCGCTACTTCTTATCGCAACTCGCGACTTCAGGACTTTCGGGACAGACGTCTCGACCTCTTATTCGCCGATATGCCGAAACGCCAAAATTCTGACACATCGTCAACGCAGGTCCCACAACGAAACTTCCTGCCTTTTTGAGTTCTCGGACTTTGCGAATTCGCGGATCCTGATGCTATGCTCTCGGTTCTCCGACTCACGAAAACCCGAAATGGTCAACAAAGGTTTGACCTCCGTGTCGACAAGTATGCCACCTATCCACTATGTGCTGTCAGGTTCTTCCGCACCTTCAAAACATCTGAATGCGCAATAGGCGTAGTGAGACTCTGATCCAATGGTCCTCACTTGACCTGGATCCTACGGTTGTCCTCGCTCCTCGCGATTTCACCACTCGCGACTTGGAGCACCCAATCTTTGGTCTCTCACCTGCCGAACCTCCAAATTCATGAGATCCCTTGATCTCTGCCACCTGTCCTCCTCCAATGGACAGCTTAGATTCTTTCATGACACGCAAAGTCAAGATACTTCCTCCTCTGACCTCCGATATTCGAATCCCCGATAGAGAGGATCTCATGACATGTGTCCTTCTTCCAGCGAATGGCTCAGATTCCTTCGCTATTTTGGGACTTTTCCTTTCGTGATTTCATGGATCTCAAAGCAAAGATTTTAACCTGTAACTCCCTTGCTCCTCTACACGACCCAATGGCTCTTGGAACTTCATGAATCCTCCATGGAGAATTCCAACCATCCAATTCCTCCTTGACAATTTCTGCGAAATGAACAAAGTTTTCCTTCGCGAAACTTATCCACCAACAAACAATATCGCTATGCTTCCGTCCGACACTTCAAGGCACTAGCCCTCTTGAGATTTTCTTCGACAGCTTCAAAGATCCTATCCCTCCTGATCTTGATTGAAAAATCCTCAAGTCCTTTAGGGAAAATTCCTGCACGCACTCCTTGCGACAATTCTTCAAATACTTCCAAGTATTTGAACCTCTTCGACTCTACACACTCCCTGCGATAGTAGTCTTTTCAACAACTCCCTCAGGTTGCAAACTTTGAGACTCCTCTCATCCAGTGCACACTTTGCACGGCTCCTGTGCTTATCTTTCACTTCTGCGAGAATGAGAACAATGTTATCCCTCCTGAGCTTTCAGAGACGAACTCTGACTTCTGTCAACGCACACCTTGCAGACAATTTCACTGCACTCCTTGAAGGAAAACTCTTGCTCAGACAGAGAAATAATTGAAACTCATTCCTTACTCTCCCTCTCTTCAGATTTCAGACATTAAATATGAAATCATACATTCATACATCAAAGAAAATGCATAACAGAGAGTAAACAATCATGAGCATAACATTCAATCATGCATACACAGAAAGTATTTGAACGCCATGATTCTGAATTAAGCTTCATATATTAATCTCAGAACTTCTGTACATGGGTTCTTCTACACAGTTTTTCGCTTCTTCTCTCCTCTGCTCTCTTCTCATAATCATCTTACAAGTATACAATGAGGGTGTCTATATCTCATTTCCCTCCTCGCTCTAAACTATCTAATTTGGAATTCAAAGCTACCTACCTACATTCATTAACATAAATGCCTCTTAGTCCTTCAGACGAGAGAGGGACGCTCAAGGTCTGATTACAGTCTACAAGTATGCTCTTCCTTAATTATCTCATTTAAGTTTGGCGTATCCAACTTTAAAACATTTCAAACAATTTATCATGTGCCAAAATGCGTTGGCGCTTGTCCTCCGCTAGCTTGATGTTGATGATGCTCTTGCATCATACTCCCTCGCTTGAAAATTTTCATGAGCTCGTGTCCATGAGCTCTCGCATGGTCTGTCCATGCTTCTGGATCTCTTCTTCGTTCTCCCAGCTGGCATCTTCAACTGGATGTCCCTTCCACTTGATCAAGTATTCAAAGTATTATTTTCTCCTGGTCCTCTTACTAACTCTTTTGTCCAGTATGCTTTCCATCTATGGCTTCTCTACAAATAGCATTTGTTTTGTCCACTGAACCTCTGGTTGTTCACTGTCTGCTCCAGCTTTGTATGGGTACAAATATGAGACATTGAATATCGGAGAAATTCCGATCCCATCGGGTAATTCAATCTCATAAGCATTTGTCCCAAATTTCTTCAAGACCTTACATGGTCTGATCTTCTTCATCTTCAGCTTGTTATATGTCCCCTTCAGGAACCTTTCCTTTCTCAGATGTGCCAGAATCAAATCAACAACCTCAACTTGAATTTGTCTCCTGTGTTGATCTTCTCTACGCTTATACTCTTGGATCGAGTTCTGCAATCGCTCCTTCACCTAGCTGTGAAGTTCCTTCATTGCCTCTGCAAAATCCTCTGCTCTAGCACTCCTAGTTGCATTTTGTTCTGAATCTCTCAATTCTGAAACTCCTCTTGGTTGCATCCCATAAACAATTTGGAATGGACTCTTCCCTATACTTCTATTGATTGAGTCATTATACGCAAATTCCGCTTGTGGCAGAATATTGTCCCACTGACTGTGGTGTTCTGTCACCAAGCTCCTCAGCAAGTCTCCCAAACTTTTGTTCACAACTTTTGTCTGTCCATCCGTCTGAGGATGATAAGCTT
>JZKD02S2436992.1:101221-116883 GCA_000966675.3 Picea glauca
TATTACATCAATCATCAATCAATCAATCCTTTGACATCAATCAATCACTTGACATCAATAAATGACATCAATCAATCAAACCATTGGCATCAATGACAACATGATCCAACATTTCCTTTGGTGGAGGACTGAAGTGGTGGAGGCCCAGTTGGAAGGAACTTGGTTTCTTGGTTATGAACTATGCCAACACGAAAGTCTGTAATGTTATAACTTCTGTTGATCGTTTATTAATAGAAATACTCCTTTCCCGTCCAATTGGTATCGTGAAAATATATGATTATTATCCATGGGAATGTTTGTAATGTTTATTAATGGATTATTCTATCTAATGTGCTAACCCCTTTATATTATCACTATATACTTGCTCTACTTGTTTGTTGATAACTTGTTGCAGGTATACAGATTTGGGTCAAAGTTCTCAATGGTGGAACATCATCAAACATTGGTCGAGGTAAGCCTCTTTCTTATGTTGCTAGCACATTCGTTTATATAGCGTATGCTGGACTTGAGTTGTTTTTTTCAGTCATACTTGTTTGTTGTGGTTTACCCTGGCCATAGAGAGTTTTTCCCTCGTAACAGAATTGGTGAATCCATTGGGGAGAGATCTTCTTTCTAAAGTTTGAAGTACTTTTTCTCCTTCATTGCTCTTTTTCCTTTGTGTTTCTTGTCGTATCACTGCTTGACAGATTTTGTTCACTCTCGGTTTGAGTTTTCATCCTCTTTCCCTTACTTGGCCTTGTTTTCAAGCCTGTACACGCATTTTGACTAGACAGTCCCATATACATGCATGTTGTCTCACTATTAGCTACGTATATACACATTGTTTTCCTGAACAGTCGCGTATACCACTTTTCCTCGCATGTTTTCTTGGTTTTGTGATTACTGGGTGAGGTTTGATAGTTGTTGAGCCTTCTTAGGTATCTGTAGTGCCTGTTAAGATTCTCTCGGTTGACAAGAAACCTGTTTGGAGTTGAATTTTTGGGTGAAGTCTTTCTCATTGGTTTTCATTTTTTATTTTTCCTTGAACTCTGGGCTTTTTGCTTGGTTGCTTGGTATTCTGCTTAAGTTGTTCCATTCATACACAATAGAATTTATATATCAGGTTGCTTATTAGTCCATGCATTTTCTTTTTAATATATTGAAAATACAAAAAAAATAGGCATTTTACATTGCTTGTTATTTTTGTCTTCTGAATCTTTATCATTAGATTAGTGAATTTAGTGAAAGATTGCATTTTACTTATGAATTGCAGAATTGAAATTGAGAATTGCACTGTTTTTATACGCATATCATTCATTGAAAAGTTTAAATTAGACTTTGTGTTATATTTATATTTATTTTCTTGCATAGTCATAATATCACGAGTTTCACTTCCATACCCTTTTGAGTAATCACGACCAATAAAATTTACTCTTTAAACTAAAATTGATTAGTCACGATTTTATTTTTAGGGTGCACAAACTAGTCTAGGATTTAGTGCCTTGGAGTAGGATTTTGTGAGTAATTCTCTAAGGAAACTAAATCAACATATGCGTATGATATAGGGAGTTGATAAGTCCATTGTATAATTCGTAAGATTAGAAGGCTCCTCTCACACCAGAGTTAATCATGAGTTCACACAAAGTTAGTTGAAGGGATAACCCACAGATACTCACTTAGCGTCAGAGATATTTCTGTGGATTTATTCATATTTGGGGATCTTGCTAATACCCATACCTCTGCGAGAGGTGGTTCTTTCAAGGTTTTGGGCTTTGCTACCCTTCCCATATAGTAATCCAGACTTACAACTACTCGCATGTGCATCGATTATATAGTGGTTTATTAGTTGCTTGACTTACGTATCTCATAGGTTACTTGCAGGGATTATTCTCCTTGCACCCTGGGTTAGATAGGGGTCAAACAACACACAACCTTTATGGAAGATTACCTCTCCTGGGGGATTTGAACGATTGGTTGTTAAGCCCACGTGGGACCCTATAAATGATTTTGTTACCTCCAAAATTTAGCGGTGAGTCTCAGGTCCCTCTTGGACGAGGCATACCTTCTTTAGCGAGGGAGGCCACTCAGCCACTTGAGCCCATTTGCATGCATATTGGCCGTTTGAATTTTGGGATGCTCTTTGACTACTAGTTGGAATTAGGAGTCTCTTTTGGGTTTCATCATCATATATAGTGGAGTTTCTTTTGCTCCCTCATTTATTGCTACCCATCCCATGATGCCTACTCATTTCATGGGGACAAATCCTTCTGCTTTTCACAATGGTATGCAGAACTATAACACTCAGTCTACGCCTTGGGTCTCTAGACATTTTTCTGTTGATAATTCTTCACTCGTGAAATCCTCTCCCTAGCCCATGTATATGAATCCTAGCATTGGATCCAGGGGCACCATGGATCTGATGTTTACTTCCTTGTTTACTATGAGTCGTGTGCCCATGGGAGGTTGGAACCTTCCTCGTTATGGATCCAACGCTAGCTATGCTCTTCCAGGATCCATTGCTCAGATGGGTGCTTATCCCACTTATTACTCCCCATCCATGTATCTTTCATATGTCATGTCGGTTCCTTTGAACACTTTTTCCATGACAGGTCCTCAAGTACCCCCAGTTATTTCATATGGGGAGAATCAATTTTACGGTTTGGGATACCTTCTTTATGGGACCCCTTCATAAGGGGGAAACATATATCATCACTCTAATAATTCTTATCATATCTTCGTCTCTTCGTAGACCTCGGTGATGATGCCCATCCAACCCTCTTCGGACCATTTTGGCATAGGCCACCGCCTTTCTGAGCAGGGACAAGAGATACACCAGGATCCTTCCTAGCCTGCAATATTTCAAAAAAAATATTCCCCTGGACCTTGGCATCAAATGCCACAATCTACCCCTAGCCTAGTCATTGTCAGTCATACTGGTGCTCCATCACCAACCTCTTCCAGTCATGTCGGATATGGGTCAACATTTTCTACAAATGATGTCGAAAACTTGCACCCAACCTCTGGAAATTATGTTGGGGGCACCATCCTATTCACCTTGAATCATAGTCGTGTCACATCTCCAATCTCTATTCATCATATAGACGAAGACTCTCTTACCATTGCCAGTCATGATGAGAGCGTGTTACCAACCATTATAAAAAATGCTAGGGGAATCCAGAAGCCTAGACATCTCAGACGTAAGCCTAAATTCATTTGCAGGACTTGTGAAGGAAGTCACCTTACTCATTTGTGTCCAACTACTACCAAGATACCAGGATCAGGGAGATCTCCCAAGAGTCCTTTAGATTCTAAGACATATGTAGTTTCTCTGCACCCTGTTCCTCCTTCGAGCAATATGGTGCTACCTTCTCTTGACCTCACCCCCATTATCAAGGATGATGTGTATCCTATACCTATCACCATGCATCCTCTTCAGCCACGATATGAAGAGGTGGTCATACCAGTGCAATATTTGGTCAATCCCACTCTTCGTATAGAGAATGATACATCCTTTAGTCATGTCATCAACATGTTATATCTTTCTCCTTTTGAATGAGAGGGATTTATTCTTCCCTCGAATTCTCTCCCTCCAAGTCCTGATGAGGTTCCATTCGATTGGGATGAACTGATGGAGCATCCCATAACCCCCACCTATGTGTTGGACCTTGAACAAGTTTTAAGGATCCTTGGTCATGTTTGAGCTACTTTTGGGACTTCGACAGGCTGTCAAAGATGGAGCGCAAGTCAAAGCAAAGATCGTGGGATCTCGACCCTTTTTTAGGGATTTTTGGGTTTTGGCTTATGTAACGGAAATGGGGATGTCGGCCCATGGGTTTACCCATGTTTAGGCCCATTTTGTAATGTATAAATAGAAATCTAGGCGATGTAGGAAGTAGTTTGATCTATGTGATCGAAGGAGGGACAAGTATGTGATGCTAAGTGCTAAGTGATAATTGCTAAGTTCAAGTGGTAATTGTAATTTCTTTGTGCATACTGTGTGATACTTGATGAGCTAAGTGCAACTAATTGTAAGAGACTGTGGAAGGCTTTGTGTTGTAGTTCAGGGAAGGAGGATCTAGCGAGGTGTGCAGATCTCTTGTTCTTTGCGAAGTAAGATATCATGGCTCTGTGCATGTAGAATATTGAAATAAATAAATAAATAAGAATACTTGGTGGACGTATCCCCAGGGTGGGGGTGAACCATGTGTATCCTGCGTTGTGGTTGTTATGTGCTTTATGGTTGTTCTCTTGTCTATGTGATTGAATGCTTAGTGCACTGATCTATGATTAGAAGGATATAATATGGTAGCTTAGTGCTAAATAATATGAATAAATGTGAGATCTGATCTATGTTGGTATACTTATTACTTGAATCTATTGGATCTGTATAAATACTGCACTGATATGTCGTTAAGGTTTAGCTGTGTTGTAAAATAAGGCTGAATATTAATGAACTCTAATTGTTAAGTGCTATGTTGATGTGTTACAATCATAGATTTGTGTCCCAACTAAGGTTACAGACACTGGATTCCTACAACCACCCATGTCTCTACCTCAGATGAGATTTCATATGCTTCAAAGGTGTTTCCAAAAGGGTCGACAGTTAGGGTTTTGTTGGTGCGATATTGTAGCGATGAACCCTGGGTCTACCCCTATGAAACCATCACGGAGACTATATACTATGTTATCACTTTCTCCTCCTCAACTTGGAGAGATTTGAGTTTTCCCAAGATTTTCTTAGCTATCTGTAAGATACTGACCTTTCGTAGAAGATTGGTACGGGAGCCTTGGCCTCACCCTTTACATGTTGATTAGAACAACATCAATGAGTCTTAGTTAAGATATTTTCTGACTCGTCTAAAAACCAAAAATATTGTCGAGTGATTTTTCCCTTTCACACTCGTTAAATTGGATTTGAAAGTTCGTGATTCTTAGTTAAGCTATTTTTTGACTCTTTACCAAAAATAGAAAATATCATCGAGTGACCTTGTCTTTTTTACACTTGTAAATTGGATTTGAAAAGACGTCTATTTGGCACAAGTTTATCCCTTTTTCACACCAAGTAGACTAAAATACATAAAAAGTGACATTTTTTGGCATTAAGTTGTGATTGCATCTCATGCCCTCGCTTGCAATATTGAGCCTTTAGTCGGTTCTCGCTTTGCGTTATAAGCCATTGCCTTAGCAACTTTTGCATCCTCAACCAAGTAGAGGCTTGTTTATATCCTTCACAATTTGACACCCTTTACCCTGGAGGGAACATCACCCCGAGTGTCCATCTCTCTCATGCATTTCCTTGCATTGAGCATAGGTACATTCCACTGCTAAAACTAGTTTTTCTTACTTGCGACACTCATTTCCTCCTCTGTATCATAACATTCATTTGTTATGAAAAAACAAAAAAAAGATGGGCGGGAAGGGAGTACTATATTATATTTGGAAACAATCATGTTGCCTTTGAACAGAGCACAAAGTTATTGAGTCCTTGTGTCATCATAATTTTGGGTTTAGCATGGCCTTAGGAAGCTGATCTCATTTCAAGAGTTTTTTCTACCGACTGGTTACTCTTCCAGTCCTTATAGAGAACATTATCGATGCTTCCTACATCTAATAGTTACATCATTGAGTCTATGTTGTTGGAGTCTACCATATGTCTCATGCTATTGTTCAAAGGAATTCTATCAACCTGTGTCGGCCATTCCTCAGAACTCTTGACTTTACATGTCGGACATACCCTCAATTTGTCTCAAAATCACATGATACTATGGTCTTATCATGCACCCTGGCCTTATTTTCATCATTGGTAGGTCACCTTGAACCCAACAGTCAACATTTCATCATTGGTCATTGACTGGGTGGTTTCCCTTGTGCTCGACGAAAATATATCTATTCACATTTTGGGATTCGTGTAGTATCTTGGATTCCATTAGCCGTATTGGTGGTTTCCTCTACTTTGTCAACAGTTTTCATCATTGGCTGCTATTAATAAGGTATTTTTCGTGTGCCACATTCATTTGGCATACGTGAAATATGCATAGGGTCGTTAGTTCCTGAACATGTTCTTCGTCCGATATCCACCAAATTGAGAAGCTCCTACTTTGTTCCTCGTGTTGACTGATGAGAGATGCATTAATGCTCTCCTTTCAGCGGGCCTCTTTCCATCGAATTCATCTCATTTATTCTGGATATGGGGCCTATATGTTTATGAGTACCTTGAGACTTGCAGTCATTAGTGGCAAGATCTCTCACCATTGACAGATGGGAATACATCAATGTCTCTTGATCAATGATTCCTCAGGTGTTCGACATCGACTCCTTTATTCACAATTGTAGGAATGTTATCGGTGCCTTGATACCCACTTTCGTTATTGGTAGGTTGTCTCATGTTTGTTAATGGTATACCTCAATGGCCGATAATCAAACGATGTCTCATTGTGTTAGACCTCAACTCCTTTATTCACATGATGTAGACTTGCACCTTTGGCGGATGTGTAGAAGTCTTAAAGACATCACTATGTGGCCATAGCTTCCCTGAGTTGTTTCTTCCTTTTCATTGGACCAACACTTATTTGACTGCAATAATCATGGGACATCAGATTATACTCCATTGTATACAGATATCTTCAGATTGGTTTTGAGACTAGTTCTATTGGGCCTTATTTGTGATTATGACAACTTTTGGCATAAAACCACATTTGTATTTTCCTATTCATGGCCACAGACACTTATTTGGTATATTTTCCACATGGATCTTCATTGTATTCTATTGGCAGCCATGTATGTAAAGTCAATAAAGAATGTAATGAGCAACTAGTCTTTCCAGCTGGGTTTACAACACTCCACCTCTGGGTTATTTATAATGTATTTCGGCCATTGCAGATACTCCTCTAATCTCACACATTAGGGGGAATATTTTATAGCAAGATTTGTCTCACCATTGGTATCTTGCACATAGGGCCTTTTTCCATTTCCCTATGTAGACTTGTCATCCCTTTTTGATGAATCCAGAGCTAAAGATACATATTTTTCCACATATACATGCCCTATCTACTATACAACATGTGTTTACGTAGACTGCTCCACTACAGTCTGCATACATTGGGATTTGTGCCAGAAAATACAAAAATCAAGTTGGGTTTCCAAGTCACGACAAAAGATCTATGATCCTTGGCCTTCCATATACTGGAAACGTTCCGACTCGGCCCTTCAGTTGTAGTTTGAAGGCTATAAGAGAACAATTTCGAGCTTTGGAGAAAGAGGAGAAATAATTCAACTTTGAGAGAAAAGTTACTCTGGAGAAATTACTTCATATTGAGTCTGCATCCATTTGTCCCTCAAGTCTGAACATAGTGTTCAGCCCCCAAGATCTTTCCCTATTATTGAGAGAACTTCATTGTCTCTTTTCTATGAGCTTGCCTTTGGTGGAGGATTGAAGTGGTGGAAGCTCATTTGGAAAAAACTTGGTTTCTTGGTTCCGAACCGTGCCGACACGGAAGTCTGTAATGTTATCACTTCTATTGATCATTTATTAATAGAAATACTCCTTTCCTGTCCAATTGGAATCATGAAAATATATGATTATTATCCATGGGCATGTTTGTAATGTTTATTAATGGATTATGTTATCTAATGTGCTAACCCCTTTATATTATCACTATATAATTTCTCTGCTTGTTTGTTGAGAACTTGTTGCAGGTTAAAAGATTTGGGTCAAAGTGCTCAATGGTGGAACATCATAAAACGTTGGATCGAGGTAGGCCTCTTTCTTATCTTGCTAGCACATTGGTTTATATAGCGTAGGTTGGAATTGAGTTGTTTTTTGCAGTCCAACATGTTTGTTGTGGTTTACCCTGGCCATAGAGAGTTTTTCCCTTATAACAGAATTGGCGACTCCATTGGGGAGAAATCTTCTTTCTAAGGGTTGAAGTACTTTTTCTCCTTGCATTGCTCTTTTTCCTTTGTGTTTCTTGTCGTATCACTGCTTGACAAAATCTGTTCACTCTAGGTCTGAGTTTTCAACCTTTTTCCCTTACCTGACCTTGTTTTCAAGCCTGTACGTGCCTTTTGACTTGACAGTTGCATATACATGCGTGTTGTCTCACTACTAGCTACATATCTACACATTGTTTTCCTGAATAGTCGCATATACCACTTTTCCTTGCATCTTTGCTTGGTTTTGTGATTTCTAGGTGAAGGTTGATAGTTGTTGAGGCTTTTTAGGTCTCTGTAGTGCTTGTTAAGATTCTATGGGTTGACAGGAAACCTGTTTGGAGTTGAATTTTTGGGTGGACTCTTTCTCATTGTTTTTCATTTTTGATTTGTCTTTGAACTTTGGGTTGTTTGCTTGGCTGCATGGTATTCTGCTTAAGTTTTTCCATTTATACACAATATAATTTATATATCAGGTTGCTTATCAGTCCATGCATTTTCTTTTTAATATATTGAAAATACAAAAAAAATAGGCATTTTACATTGCTTGGCATTTTGTCTTCTAAATATTTATCATTAGATTAGTGCATTTAGTGAAAGATTTCATTTTACTTCTGAATTGCAGAATTGAAATTGAAAATTGCATTGTTTTTATACGCATATCATTCATTGAAAAGTTAAAATTAGACTTTGCATTATATATATATATATATATATATATATATATATATATATATTCTTGCAGAGTCATAATATCATTAGTTTCACTTCAATACCCCTTTGAGTAATCATGGCCAATAAAATTTACGCTTTAAACTAAAATTGATTAGTCATGATTTTATTTTTAGGGTGCACAAACTAGTCTAGGATTTAATGCCTCGAAATAGGATTTTGTAAGTAAACTTCTCCAAGGAAATTAAATGAACATATGTCTCTGAGACAGGGAGTTGATAATTCCATTGTATAATTGGTAATATCAGGAGGCTCTGCTCACAGCGGAGTTAATCATGAGGTCGCGTGAAGTTAGTTGAAGGGATAACCCTCAGATACTCACCTAGCGTCAGAGATATTTATGTGGATTTATTCGTATTTGGGGATCTTGCTAGTACCCATACCTCTATGAGAGGTAGTGATTTCAATGTTTTGGGATTTGCTACCCTGCTCATACGAAAATCCAAATTTACAACTGCTCACCTGTGCATCGGTTATACAATGGTTTATTGGTTGCTTGACTTAGGTATCTCATAGGTTACTTGCAGGGGTTATTCTTCTTGTACCCTGGGTCAAATAGGGGTCGAACAACATACAACCTTTATGGAAGATTACCTCTATGGGGGGATCTGACCGATTGGTTTTTAAGCCCACGTGGGCCCCTATAATTGATTTTGTTACCTCCAAACTTTAGCGGGGAGTCTCAAATCCCTCTTGGATGAGGCATACCTTCTTTAGCAAGGGAGGCCACTCAACCACTTTAGCCCGTTTGCATGCATATTGGTCATTTGAATTTCAGGATGCTCTTTGACTACTAGTTGGCCTTAGGAGTCTCTTTTGGGTTTCATCATCATGGATAGTGGATTTTCTTTTGCTCCCTCATTTACTGCTACCCATCCCATGATTCCTACTCATTTCATGGGGAAAAATCCTTCCTCTTTTCACAATGGTATGCATAAATATAACACTCAATCTGTGCCTTAGGTCTCTAGTAATTTTTTTGTTGATATGCCCTTCACCCATGCAATCCTCTCCCTAGCCCACGTATATGAATCCTAGCATTGGATATGGGGGAACCATGGCTCCAATGCCTACTTCTTCATTTGGTATGAGTCGTGTCCCCATGGGAGGTTGAAACCTTCCCCCTTATGGATCCAACGCTAGCCATGCTCTTCCAAGAGCCAGTGCTCAGATGGGTTCTTATCCCACTTATTATGCCCCATCCATGTATCTTTCGTCTTCCATGTCGGTTCCTTTGAACACTTTTTCCATGATAGGTCCTCAAGTACCCCCAGGTATTTCATATGGGGAGAATCAATTTTACGGTTCAGGCTACCCTCTTTATGGGACCCCTTCACAATGGGGCAACATATATCATCACTCGAATAATTCTTATCCTACCTCCATCTCTTCACAGACCTTGGCGATGATGCCCATCCAAACCTCTTCGAACCATTTTGGCGTAGGCTTTCTGAGAAGGGACAAGAGATACACCAGGATCCTTCATGGCCTGCAATATTTCAAAACTAATATTTCCCCAGACCTTGGCATCAAATGCCACAATATACCGCTAGCCCAGTCACTATCAGCCATACCGGTGCTTCATCACCAACCTCTGCTAGTCGCGTTGGAGATGGGTCAACATTTTCTACAAATTATGTCGATAAATCACACCCAACCTCTCCCAATTATGTTGGGGGCACCATCCTATTCACCTTGAATCATATCCATGTCACATCGCCAATATCTATTCATCATATAGGAGAAGACTCTCTTACCTCTGCCAATCTTGATGAGAGCGTGTCACCAGCCGTTATAAACAACGTTGGGGGCATCGAGAAGCCTAGACATCTCAGACGTAAGCCTAAATTCCTTTGYAGGACTTGTGAAGGAAGTCACCTTACTCGTTTGTGTCCAGCTACTACCGAGATACTAGGAGCATGGAGATCTCCCARGATTCCTTYAGATTCTGAGACATCTGTAGTTTCCCCACACCCTGTTCCTCCTTTGAGAGACATGGTGSTACCTTCTCYTGACCTCACCCCCATTATCAAGGATTATGTGTATCCTATACTTATCACCATGCATCCTCTTYAGCCAAKATCTGAAGAGGTGGTCATACCAGTGCAATATTTGATCAATCCCACTCTATGTATAGAGAATGATACATCCTTTGGTCATGTCATCAACATGCTAGATCCTTCTCCTTCTGAATGAAAGAGATTTATTCTTCCCCCGAATGATCTCCCTCCAAGTCTTAACGAGGTTCCCTTCAATTGGGATGACCTGATGGGGAATCCCATACCCCCACCTATGTGTTGGCCCTTAACCAAGTTTTGAGGATCCTTGGTCATGTTTGACCTACATTTGAGACTTTGACAGGCTGTCGAAGATGGAATGAAAGTCGAAGCAGAGATCACAGGATCTTAGCCCCTTTTTAGGGATTTTTGGGTTTTGGGCTTATGTAACGGGAATGGGGATGTCATCCCATGGGTTTACCCATGTTTAGGCCCATTTTGTAATGTATAAATAGAAATCTAGGTGATGTAGGAAGTAGTTCAATCTATGTGATCGAAGGAGGGACAAGTATGTGATGTTAAGTGCTAAGTGATAATTGCTAAGTGCAAGTGGTAATTGTAATTTCTTTGTGCATACTATGTGAGACTTGATGAGCTAAGTGCAAGTGATTGTAAGAGACTATGGAAGGCTTTGTGCTATAATTCAGGGAAGGATGATCTAGTGAGGTGTGCATATCTCTTGTCCTATGTGGAGTAACATATCATGGCTCTTTGCATGTAGAATATTGACAAAAAGAAATAAATAAGAATATTTGGTGGACATAGCCCCAAGGTGGGGGTGAACCACGTATATCCCGTGGTGTGGTTGCTATGTGATTTATGGTTGTTCTCTTGTCTATGTGATTGAATGATTAGTGCACTAATGTATGATTAGAAGTAACTAATATGGTAGATTAGTGCTGAATAATATGAATAAATGTTATATCTGATCTATGTTGTTATACTTAGTACTTGAATCTATTGGACCTGTATAAATATTGCATTGATGTGTTGTTAGGGTTTAGCTGCGCTATAAACTAAGGCTGAATATTAATGAACTCTAAATTCTAAGTGTTATGTTGAGGTGTTACAATCATAGATCTGTGTCCCAGCTAAGGTTGCAGACACTAGAGTCCTACAACCACCCCTACCTCTACCTCGGGCAAGACTTCATCTTCTTCATAGGTGTTTTCGAAAGGGACAGTAGTTAGGGTTTTGTTGGTGCGTTGTTGTAGCATTGAACCCTAGGTCTAACCCTGTGCCAACACTATGTATTTTCCAATAAAACACATTATTCCAACCATCATGGAGACTATATACTTCGTTAGCAATTTCTCCTCCTCAACTTGGAGAGCTTTGGGTTTTCCCAAGATTTTTTCAGCTATCTGTAAGATACTGACCTTCTGTAGAAGACTAGTATGGGAGCCTTGGCCTCACCCTTTACATGTTGATTAGAACAACTTCAATGAGTCTTAGTTAAGATCTTTTTCGACTCGTCTAAAAACCAAAAATATTGTCGAGTGATTTGTCCCTTTCACGCTCGTTAAATTGGATTTGAAAGGTTGTGATTATTAGTTAAGCTCTTTTCTGACTCGTTACCAAAAATAGAAAAGATCGTCGAGCGAACTTGTCTTTTTCACACTTGTAAATTGGATTTGAAAAGACGTCTATTTGGCACAAGTTTATCCATTTTTCACACCAAGTAGACTAAAAGACATAAAAAAGGACATTTTTTGGTGTTAATTTGTGATTTCATCTCATGCCCTTGCTTGCAATATTGAGCCTTTAGTCGGTTCTCGCTTTGCGTTATAAATCGTTTCCTAAGCATTTTTTTCATCCTCAACCAAGCAGAGACTTGTTTATATCCTTCACAATTTGACATCCTATACCCTGGAGGGAACTTCATCCCAAGTGTCCATCTCTTGCATGCATTTCCATGCATTGAGCATAGGTACGTTCCACTGTTGGAACTAGTTTTTCTTACTTGTGACACTCATTTCCTCTTCTATATCATAGCATTCATTTGTTATGAAAAAACAAAAAAAGATGGGCGAGAAGGGAGTACTATATTATATTTGGTAGCAGTTGTGTCACCTTTGAACAGAGCACAAAGTTATTGAGTCCTTGTCTCATCATAATTTTGGGTTTAGCATGGCCTTAGGAAGATGATCTCGTTTCAAGAGTTTTCTCTACCGACTGGTTACTCTTCCAGTCCCTATAGAGAACATTATTGATGCCTCTTTCATTTAATAGTTACGTCATTGGGTCTATGCTACCAGAGTCTACCAAATGTCTCATGTTCTTGTTCAAAGGAATTCTATCAACCTATGTTGACCATTCCTCAGAACTCTTGACTTTGCATGTCAGCCATACCTTCAATTTGTCTCAAAATCACATGATACTATGGTCTTATCATGCACTCTGGCCCTACTTTCATCATTGGTAGGTCACCTTGAACCCAATAGTCGACATTTCATCATTGGTCATTGATTGGGTGGTTTCCCTTGTGTTCGACGGAAAGACATCTATTCACACTTTGGGATTCATGTAGTGTGTTGGATTTCTTTAGCCTTATTGGTAGTTTCCTTTCCTTTGTCAACATTTTTCATCATTGGCTTCTATTAAGAGGGTATTTTTCGTGTACCCCTTGCATTTGGCACAAGTGAAAGACGCACAAGGTCGTTAGTTCATGAACATGTTCTCTGTCTGATCTCCACCAAATTATGAATCTCCTACTTTGTTACTCGTTCTGACTAATGAGAGATTCCTTAATTCTCTCCTTTCAATAGGTCTCTTTCCATCGACTTTAGCTCATTTATTCTGGATATGGGACCTAGAGTTTTATGAGTACCTTGAAACTTTTAGTCATTAGTGGCAGGCTCTCTCGCCATTGAAAGATGGGAATACATCAATGTCTCCTGATCAATGGATTCCTCAGGTGTTCGACACTAAATCCTTTATTCACACTTATAGGAATGTGCTCGGTTCCTTGATACCTACTTTAATTATTGGTAGGTTGTCTCACGTTTGTTAACGGTATACCTCAATGACCAAAAATCAAACTATGTCTCATTGTGTTTGACCTAAACTCCTTTATTCACATGATGTAGACTTGCACCTTTGGTGGATGTGTAGAAGACTTGAAGACATCACTATGTGGTCGCAGCTTCCACGAGATGTTGCTTCCTTGTCATTGGACCAACACCTATTTGACTTCAGTAATCATGGGACATCAGATTATACTCCATTGTATACAGATATCTTCATATTGGTTTTGAGATTGGTTCTACTGGGCCTTGTTCGTGATTATGACATCTTTTTGCATATAACCGCATTTTTATTTGCCTATTCATGGAAACAAACACTTATTTGGTATATTTTCCACATGGATCTGTATTGTATTCTATTGGCAGCCATGTATGTAAAGTCAATAAAGAATGTAATGAAAAACTAGTCTTTCTAGCTGGGTTTACACCACTCCACTTCTAGCTTATTTATAATGTATTCCGGTCATCGCAGATACTCCTCTGATATCACACATTAGGGGGCATCTATTATAGAAATATTTTTCTCACCATTGGTATCTTGCACAGAGGGCCTTTTTCCATTTCCCTGTGCAGACTTGTCATCCCTTTTTGATGAATCTAGAGCTAAAAATACATATTTTTCCACATATACATGCCCTATCTACTATACAACATGTGTATACGTAGGTTGCTCCACTATAGCCCACGTACATCGTTATTTGTACCAGAAAATACAAAAATGAAGTCAGGTTTCCAAATCACGACATGAGATCTTTGATCCTTGGCCTTCCATATACTGGAAATGTTCCGATTCGGCCCTTTAGTTGCATTTTGAAGGCTATAAGAGCACAATTCCGAGCTTTGGAGAAAGAGGAGAAAGCATTCAACTTTGAGAGAAAAGTTACTCTGGATAAATTACTTCATATTGAGTTTGCATCCCTTTGTCCCTCAAGTCTGAACACATTGTTTAGACCCCAAGCTCTTTCCCTATTGTTGAGAGAACCTCAATGTCTCTTTTCTATGAACTTGCCTTTGGTTGAGGATTGAAGTGGTGGAGGCGTAGTTGGAAGGAACTTGGTTTCTTGGTTCTGAACTGTGCTGACACGGAAGTTTGTAATGCTATCACTTTTGTTGATCATTTATTAATAGAAATACTCTTTTCCCATCCAATTGGTATCGCGCAAATATATGATTATTATCCATGGGCATGTTTGTAATGTTTATTAATGGATTATGTTATCTAATGTTCTAACCCCTTTATATTATCACTATATACTTGCTCTGCTTGTTTGTTGAGAACTTGTTGAAAGTATAAAGCTTTGGGTCAAAGTGCTCAACAGTAGAACATCATCAAATGTTGCATCGAGGTAGGCCTCTTTCTTATCTTGCTAGCACATTGGTTTATATAGCATATGTTGGAATTGAGTTGTTTTCCGCAATCATACCTTTAAGTTGTGGTTTACACTGGCCATAGAGATTTTTTCCCTCGTAACATGGTACTCTTCCCGCATGGAATCTTCATGCTCTCATGTTGTGTTGGATTACTGAGAGGGGGGTGAATCAATAATAGAATAATTATAATCCTTTTTCTTCAAATGTTATATCAATATAAAATTATTATCCAATACAGTACACCAGTGTTTTATGTGGAAACCCAAATCGGGAGAAAACCACAGAATGCTTTTTTTAATATGTCTTGAAGAATTACATTCATTGGAAGCACCAACTTCCTTTGTTTTCCAGCTGCAAATGGAAAGAGGCTCCAACCCCCTAGTTTCTCAGGCTACAACCTGAGGGAAGCTCCAACTCCCAATTCTCTAGCTACAACCAAAAGAAGGCTACAACCCCCAATGTTCTCCAGCTACAACCGGAAGGTGGCTACAACCACCTTTCCTTGCCCCGTCCTGCCACCCTGAAGTATAAGTAGAATGATGGAGCCACTGTCACACTATCACTGTGA
>JZKD02S2436992.1:124495-136547 GCA_000966675.3 Picea glauca
CTTTTTCAGTCCAGTATATGCACCGGATGCACCTGCAAGACGCCTTCTTGCTCCACTTGAATAACATGATTAACATCAGGTATATATTTATCAAGCAATGAAACATGAAACACATTATGTACAGTCATGGATGCAAGCAATGCAAGCATATATGCAACTGGTCCAATCATTTCTAGTATTTCAAATGGTCCACAATATCTAGTTGCCAACTTGGAATAGTTTCCTAGCTTCAGGGAACTTCTGTTGTCTTTCACTTTCAAGAAAAAATCATCACCCACTTTGAAATCCCTATGGGTTGTCCCTTTATTTGCAAAGATTTTATGCCTGTCTTGGTCAACCTTCAAATTCTTCTTAATCTTTAGCATTTTCTCTTCCATTTCCTTGAAAAACTCTAGCCCAATTATTTCTCTATCAACTGGGTTGTCCCAGCTTATTGGTGTGTTGTACTTTCTTCCATAAAGTTCTTTGAGTGAGCTCATCTTCGGTGATGCTTGATACCCATTGTTGTAGGCGAATTCTACCAAATGTAAGTAGTCTTCCCATTTAAATGGTTTGTCCATCACATACATCCTTAGCATGTCCTCTATCACTTGGTTCACCCTTTTTATTTTCCCATAAGACTTGGGATGATAGGTTGTGCTGAAGTTTAGATTCATTCTGAACCCTTTGAATAACCCCTTCCACAACTTTGAGGTAATTTTCGAGTCTTTGTGAGACACAACTGTCTTGGGAATACCATGCAATCATGCTACTTCCTTGATATAGATATCAACAACATTAGCTACCTTTTGAGTAGTCTTCAATGGAATAAAATGGGCAACTTTCGTAAGCTTATCCACCACCACCATGATGGAATCATGCTACTTGTTGGTTCTGGGCAATGCTGTGATGAAATCCATTATCATCACTTCCCACATCCACTCAGGAATGGGTATGGTTGCAGCAACCCAGCTGGGTGCCTATGCTCAGCCTTGACCCTTTGACATTCTAAGCATTTAACTATGTAATCTGCAATTGCCTTCTTCATTCCTAGCCAAAAGTAATGGCTCTTCATTGTTTCCATTGTTTTATGATATCTAGGGTGCCCAGCATAAGGCACATTATGCATTTCCTTCAAGATCATAATTATGAACTCTTGGGAATTAGGTACATAAATTCTATTTTTGTACAAGAGTGTTCCATCAACTTCCAATTCATAATCCTACACTTTCTGTAGCATCTTACCTTGTTGTATCTTTTCCACCAATTCCATGTATTGCAAATCTGCATTTTTAACTTCCAAAAGTCTACCTTTAATATCAGTTTGATACATTCTAATGGTCGTAGCATGTATTTCATGCACTCTTCTGCTGAGTGCATCAACCACTTTGTTCTCCTTTCCTTTGATTTTCTTGATATCAAAGTCACACTCACAAAGGAATTACAACCATCTACTCTGCCTAGCATTCAAGGTTGGTTTATCAAACAAATACTTCAGACCATTCTGCTATGTCCTCAGTTCAAAACTCCTTCCCATGAGGTAGTGCCTCCATTTCTTCAAGGCGTGCACTATGGCTTCCAACTCCAAATCATGAGTTGCATAGTTCTTTTCATGATCCTTCAGCTTTCTGGATTCATAACATACCACAAAACCATTCTAACCGAGGAATCCTCCCAGTCCTTATTTGCATGTGTCTGTACACACTACAAAATATTCATTCAGATCTGTAATCCTCAAGATTGGAGCACTGGTTAACAACTGCTTCAATTGTTGGAAGCTTCTCTCACATTCCTCTGTCCATTGAAATTTCTTCTCCTTCCTTTACAAGGAAGTAATGGGGTGAGATATCCTTGAGAACCCTGCTATGATCCTTCTGTAATATCCAACTAGACCCATAAAGGATCTAACTTCTATCACATTCTTTGATGCTGACTATTCTCTGATGTCTTCTATCTTCTCAGGATCCATGACTGTCCCATATTTTGAAATGATATGTCCCAAATAATGGATCTTCTTTTAATAGAATGAACACTTTCTCAATTTGTCATGCATTTGGTGCTCTCTTAGCACTTGCAACACCATCCTCAAATGATGTTCATGCTCTTCCTTCGACTTGGAAAATACCAGGATGTCATCCAAAAAGACAATGACAAACTTGTCCAAATATTCCCTGAAAACACCATTCATTAAGCACATGAAAACAACGGGTGCATTTGATAACCCAAATGGAACCAACGTGAATTCATAATGACCATACCTTGTTCTGAAGGCAGTCTTGTTGATGTATTCATCCTTTATCCTTACTCGGTGGTACCCTGACCTGAGATATATTTTTGAAAATATCTTGGCATCCTTCAACTGATCAAAGAGATCATCGATCCTTGGCAAATGGTACTTATTCTTAATAGTCACTTTGTTCAACTATCTGAAATCGATGCACAATATCAATGTCCCATCTTTCTTCTTCATGACCAAGACCGGGGCAACCGAAGGTGACACACTTGGGCATATATACCCCTTATTCAAAAGTTCTTCAAGCTGCAATTGTAGTTCTTTCAGTTCTGATGTACTCATTCTGTAAGGAGTTTTTGACACTAGAGATGCTCTAGGAATCAGGTTTATAGAGAAATCAATATCTCTCTTCGGGGGTAGTCCAGGTACCTCCTGGAATAAATATTCAAAATATTTTAATACTGCATAGTATTCAATATTTGACACCTTATCCTTAGGTGCTTCTTCCATATGAGCTGCAAATATTTGGCATCCCTTCCTGTAACACTTCTTCAGCTACATTGCTAAGATTTCTCTAATAGTAACTACCCTTGCGATTCCCTGCACTTTCCTTGGGTTTCCTTACTCATCCAATCAAGTAAATTCCTTGTTATGACAGTCTAAGATGGTATGGTGTTGGTCCAACCAATCCATCCCAATTAGACAGTCATATGAACCTAAAGGTAAGATTTTTAATTTATCCCTTGTGCTCAGTCCATTCATGTCCACTAGACATGACTTAACCAACTCAATAACCTTTCTCTTGGCTCCTGTAGCCAGCTACACTAACAAGTATTTTCCATGCTTACTTCTTGGAAAATGCAAACTTTCCACCACTCTAGGATCTATATAACTATGACTAGCTCATGAATCAATTAAAATAGTAATGGATTGGTTGTTGATCATACCTTCCACTTCAATCATATGTGACTGATATTCTGCTTGCTTGTTGTCCAGGGATGCGTATATCCTTTGTACACTTCTTCCCATGTCCTCCATTGTTTCTTGTTGTTGAAAATTGTGGACAACTCTCACTTTGTCATTTTTGTGGGGGTAATATTTGTACCTATGATTTCCTTTAGAACCACAACATTCCATAGGTGGTTGTATTGGCATTTTCCCACCTACTTCAACCTTCCTGAGCTCTCTAAAACATGGTTTTCCTTGAGGGATATTCTTGAAAAATGGTGTTTTTCTTCCCTTCTCCCTCTGCTCCCTATTAAACTTCTTCTTTCCTTCCCAAACTTTTTGGAAAGTATGCTTTTCTTTTTTCTGATCATATAAGATTTTTTCTCTCCTTATAGTTTCTTCCATAGTTTTTGGATCATCATACTAGATCTTGTCACTGATGGAATACAGTAGACCACTCAGATACCTTTGAATCTTAACTGTCTCATCCTTGATGAAGAGGACATATTTAAGCAATTCCAAGAATCTTCTTTCATACTCATCAATGGACATACTTCCTAGCTTGAGTTCAAAGAACTCTTTCATTTTCTTGTCATAATACCTCTTAATTAAGTACTTATTTTCGAAATGTCTCTTGAAATCCCTCTATGTAACATTCTTCTCTCTGACGCGTTGTACTTGCACAAGTTTATCCCACCATATGGATGTCTTTCCTTTAAGATGGTAAATGGAAATTATTCCCTCTACACGAGAAGAATAGTTTTGTTGTTGGAAATATTTCCTCATGCCCAACAACCATGTCTTAACATATTCATCTTTCTTGTGTTCTCCATCAAAAGTAGGAGGATTGATTTTATTCACTCCACCCTTCAGTTCATGCACTTCTAATTTTATATGCTTTCTAGTAGGAGATGGACTTGAACTGTTGTGCACTCTCTTATTGGAATGTTTTGGTGAGTGATGGTGATGCCTGATAACGCTCATTGACATTATTTTCTTCTCAGGGTCCTAGGACTCCTTGTTTTTCTTGAGACACTCTCCTTATTCAACTTCTTTTTGATTATTTCCAGACTCCACATCAGCTTTATGTTGAATTCTCCCTGTTGCTCCCTGGATTTTATGAGATTTTTGTTATCTGCTCTGTGATTCTGGACATCTTTATGCAACTTTTCAATGATTTTCATCATGTTTCCCTCCTTATCTATCTCTTCTCCATTCCCATTGGATTTTGATCCTTCAAATCCCAAATGGACATCCATTCCTCTAGCTTCATTCTCTGAACTTGAAGCATTATATGCCTCCTCCATTTCTTTGCACTAAGAAACAATTCGGTTGGGTTATGAAAGTCGTTATCTCTACAAACACAATGTGTAGTCAACTGAAATTTTTCAGGCCATCAGTCTTAACAAATTTCAGAGTATTCATAAACCAATTTGATTCAAGGAAAACTTTTAGATTTCATTTTGTGGTTCTTGATCAATCAATAATCCCCACGAATATTTTCTTTCTGAGATCTGCTCTGTTTTGCAATAATTTTCGGGCACTAGCCCCTTTCTCTTAGCCCCCAACCCATGCAACCACAGGTTGTGGTCAAGCGCTAGTTCGATAGGCACTTATTCGAGACTTTGGGCCTCTGGCTTCAAAAGTTTTCAAAGCACATCACAACAAATATCTCGGAGTTCCGGTTTGACGAACTCGTGAAATAGGTTGGATAAACAGTCCACGACTACCCAACATCCAATGAATGACACCCACTATGGAACTTGAGGCATATGAGATGGAAGCTTTGGATCTTCAGAACTTCATAGGATTTCACATTGGCACACCCACAACCCCCCGAACCATTAATATACGAACACTTTCCAAGTCACATTTGGTGACGTAATTACGTCTCATCACCTCGACATTATGAAACTTTTGAAAGTGCTTCCTTTCATTCCCTTATGAATAATTCTTCTGGAGTGTCAAGTCTCTGGACTTCACAACTAGCACCACGCGTCCAAAGGGACCCATGGTTTTCGTACTTGAACTAATATGCTAAATAATCACATCACTTAACACCTTTCAAATTGTGGGGGCATGCATCCACGGTTTGGAGTAACCTGCCTTTCATCCCACAATTATTCTGACGCTGACACGTAACCCCCTGGTAAAACCATGGTTTGGATTGCAGGACCACCCTGGAAAATTAACTCCCATGCAATTTGGGTCCCCGTAATGCCTCTTGTCCATCGATATTGATGTATCGTGATCAACACCAGTGTGGTCCCATCGAATTTTAATTGTGTTATGCAACCTTAGGGCCCACATAGTACAACTGTCAACATTCTAGGTTCGGGTATGTGTTAGGTATAGGAGAGGTCCACGTTACCTCTAGGTGATGTCATCATGACTCACTACTTCAACTCTTTATTCTTTGGGAGTTTCAACCTCTCCACACTCACTTTCTCCCAGAGTGATTTCACCCAAAGTCCATGGACTTCCACCACGTATCCTCTCTCCCAGGTCGATGACACAAATGGACTGCGTTACTCCACATATTTCCAAAGGAACTCATGACTAACTGCCTCACAATTTTTCCAGATCTGGCAGTCTACGGTGACTTTGTTTCCTTATGAAGAAATCCAAGCTGTTAACTCGTTAAACCTTGAGAGTTTCTCCCCCTTTGAATATTTCTTTTCGCTATCTCTCCCGAGCTTCATTTCTAGAACCCCTTTCTCCTTAGAGTGTTTCTTTGACACTTATTCGACTTTCGGATATGTGCACTCCTTGCAATAGATCTTTGCGTCCCTTCACAAGAAAACTCAATCTATTTCTCCTAATATTTTTGAGTCAAAGACTTTGTCGACGCACTCCTTGCACCCAAGGATTCCCTGAACCTCGAATTTTGTCCCTTTCGACAACAATTCAGTCTGAAATATTTGTCTCGTTAACCACTAACACGGCCCATCCAGGCTCAGTTTTGAAACCATGGCTCTAATACCATTTTGTAACATCCCCGACCACCGACCCCTGTCGAGTAACGCTACCCAAACAACCTTAAACTTTCCTTTACTTATTTGATACCATTCCCATGACATTCTCTACCTTAAACAGTGGGCCAGGCCATGCCACCGAGTAACTTTGCAGAAATAATCACATATAA
Source organism: Picea glauca (assembly GCA_000966675.3). Taxonomy (NCBI): domain Eukaryota; kingdom Viridiplantae; phylum Streptophyta; class Pinopsida; order Pinales; family Pinaceae; genus Picea; species Picea glauca. The sequence continues at coordinate 130,801 of JZKD02S2436992.1, forward strand.
AACTTAACCAGAATATAGAGATAACATCTAGCATTCACACTTATAAATATATATCTATCTAATGCAATTAAACAGAAGAAAAATTTAACACATCCATGAAATATATATATATATATATATATATATATATATATATATATATATAATGCAAATACAAATACACAACATACAACAAACACATAATTGGTACTTATCTTTTAATATATGACCACTAATTGCGTGCAGACCTTCCATGAACCTCCTAGCCTTAGACCACATTGTTCATCACACTCAATAGTGGGTCACCCCCGAGCTTGGACTAAACTCCATGGGGCAAGGGAATTCTAGGCTTGGCAAGGAAAAAAAGAAAGTTGCACAAAACAACAAGAAGGATCTTTTATCATAGGATCCACTTATGCCCACAACCCATAGACCCTCATTCCCCACACGCCTGCTCCACCCCAGGAGGGTAAGCCTCCACTAATACAATTCCATCAACTACTACACCTCCCTTACCTTTGGCTTCAGCAATAGGCTGGACCATAATTTTTAGACTATTGTAGCTGCTACAGGGCTCCCTTTCAGGAGAAATCACTTCCCAACAAACTTTCTCACCTGGTAGATTTTCTCACAAGCCTAGCAACCTGCTTCTTTAATTCATATCCTAAGAAACAAAGAAACAAATTTAGTTTCCCATGGGTGATGACAACAACATAAAATGGGTATGGACACCGAAAATGGCAACAACTAAACTCTAAGACACAGCTCGGCTCAGGTGAATACAATTGCCTCGGGCTTCACATGAGACACACGGGATAACTTAAGTATGACTACAGGATTTCCAAAGGTGCGTACTAGATACAAAGTTGATGATGATGAATAACTGTCACAATGTGTGAATCCTTGGTCAATCAGAAAGGTGACTGACTTCCAAATAATCTGTTAGCACTCCGTAATTTCCCAGGTTGAGGAGGAAATAGACAAGGGTAACCAAAAACCTCTTTGGAGTTCAGGATCTATCCCTCCAAGACCCATAGAGAGCTCTCTCTATTTGATTCAACTTTGTTTTAGGGAAGGTATTAGGCTAGGTATAACTATACAAGGTTTTTATTGTGAGAAGTGGAGTAAGGACCGAGAAGGGAGACTATTGGGCAATGGAGTCACAACAACAAACTATTCAAATCCTTTTTTGTAAGATTAAACTGTAGGGATAGGTAGCTAAAACACTGGATCTTCAGGCTTTGAATGGAAAGAAGAATAGGAGATATGAAACAAATCAATATTCATATGGGAAGCAATTAAGAATTCCCCACCTGTCTATCAGAGGAAAACATTTAAATTATCCAAAGTCAAGAATTAGAGTGTATATTCCAATGAATTTTGTTCTTATTTTCTCTATTGCATAGTTCAAAAAGAAAAGTGATTGTGGAAACAGGGAAAACAATTACATCATGAAATTACACATCATGAGGGTGTTTAACACAAGAATACTGCAGTTTTTTTATTGCTTAGAGATCAAGAACATGCTCACTGTGAGCTTACATCACATCACTAGTATTGTTGCTTCTCCAATACTACCCCTCCCTTACTCTATTAAAAACATATATATAAATAAATAATACAATCCTTAGTCTCAGGAGATCAAATTCAATCATCCTGGCCAAAAAGAGCAAGTAAATCCCTAAAAGATCTGAACTGAAATCTGGGTTGAATCTGCTGAGAATTGGGGTACACTTCAGACATTGTTTTCTCCTCAACAGTGAGACCTGTATACAAATTAAATAGGTTATTGTAGATGAGTGTGTCTAAAGTAAAAACCTCCTTTGGTTTCTCCAATTTCATCTCCATCTCGCCGAAACAACTCCCTCAAAATCATGACTCAAACTGGAAAAAATGGAAGCATGAAAAATAGGGCTCAAAGATGGATTCGATTCTCCTAACCGTTGGCACCTTTATAAATTATGGGAGAGATTTTTTTATTCAGCCCGTGGTGAACAAAAACCTCTCCCGGATTTTAAAAATTTATTCTCGTTTGGAACAGACTGGTCAGACTGGCAAAAAAAAACCATTTTAATTTTTTGAGAGGGCGATTTTGGAGGAGTAAAGTGGTATATTAGACCCCCCTGGAGTGGTAAGTGGTAATGGGAGGGGGGCGTCCGATTTCACCATATAGTGAAACCCATCCCTGGAAATACCACTTACTCAGACCCCCTTATGGTGACTGACGTAAGGGGGAGGGGGGGGGTCCAAGTTATATGAAAAAGGTAAGTGAGTGTAAACTTTGGATAGTTTAAGTTTTTAATTTTTTGTTTTATATATTTTTTTATTATACGTTTTGTTTTAATATATGTTTTTTGTTTTTTAATTATTTGTTATATGTTTATTTTTAATTATTTTTAATTTTATTTTTTTTAATTGTTTTGTATATATTTGTTTAGTTTTAGTTATTTATTGTTTAGTTTTATTATTTATTATTATATATATTAATTTGTTTTTTGTTATTTAGCTTATTATTTTAATTACTAACATTATTAACCTATTTACTAACTTAAACAAAATATCTTAATTGTTATTTATAAATTAATTAATTATTAATTAATTATTAACAAGTCTAACATATTTTATTAATCTAACTAGACTAATTTAATCAAATTAACATTATTATACTAACTAGTGTTAAAAATTCCACTAACCATTTATTACTAACCTAATGTTTTTTTTATCCTAAGCTTGTTTATGCAGGGATGAGTGGTGGGTGTGATGTAGCCAATGGGATAAATGGACAAGGGAGTGAATTGTGTAGAGGTGGATGAATGATGTAGCAGGGTGATGAAGGATCAAGTGAAATGGAGGGAGGGGGAAGTGAAATTAATCGATCCCACCGAACCAGATGTTTTCATCATAGGAGAAATGCCAAATAGACAGTTGAAAAATCACGTCACCTATGATTATAGGACCCCAACATAGGATCTACCTAGGGATGGTAGCTCCCGAGGAGGTGTTAAGAACCATAGAACTCTGAACATGTAGACCAATGCCTTATCCATTGGGTTGATCCAAAAATGCAACCTAAAACCAGTGACCATTTCTTATACATGTTCCAAACTCGAGGGATACAAACTGAACTGAAAATAAAAATATGAAAAATTGAACTGAAAGAAGTGCTCATTCTGTTGAGCTTATTGGAACACTTCTATCTATTCTAATTTGCTAAAGATATATATACTAGGTGATTTCTTCTTTCCAATGGAGCCAGTCAAGTAAATGATTTCTTGACTGATTTATGCTCACATTTTACTTGAACATGTAGAAAAAACAAAATATAGGCAAATCCAAGTGTCCACTGAAGATGTCCTCATGATCCATAAATTCAAGAAAATACATCATCCCTATTGACTGCAACATATCAATGTAAGGATCTTCAATAATTTGAAATGTTTCCTTGTCTCGAGATCCAACAAGAACACAAGCACACCCTTCATTCTGATCTGAAAGAACACTTGGTTGTTGATCTATAGGAAGGCATAGGGAAGTATGACTTTATGCTACATGAGTGTTGGCTATAAATTCCTCAAGTGTGAACAACTCTGACTCTATCTCTGGCATACTATCTATCACATACTCATACTCTTCCAATTCATAGTCTAAATCATCCTTGAACAAAAACCATTCTTCAAGATTATTAAACATGGAAATCATATCCTCTTCATGAAAGAAAATAGTCCTTGTTATTTAATCTCTTTGCAAGAAATCATCATCACAAATTGGCTTACTCACAACAACTTCATGTACAGTTTCATCAATCTCATGACTGTCATCATTTAAACCTATATTTTCATTTTCAATAATGGAAGAAATTTCACTTACACATTCTTGACTATGTGAACACTGTAAGAGCTGCAAACCTTCATTAGCTTGGGCTATAACATGAATATTTAGGAGATGATCTATTTCATCTTTTTTTGTGTGTGTGTGTGTGTGTCTGGAGGAATCAACAACTAGTTGGGCATGTGCTCGCGTTACACGTGGCCATGTTATCCAACCGCTACCACTATAACCTCCAGGTGTGCCCACGATGCCCCTTACGTGGCACACAAGGTAAGTCGGGGGGAATTGAACTCGAAACCTCATGGAACTTCATTTTCACTGCACTTGCCAATTGAGCTTCCCCCCTGGGGGAATGATCTATTTCATCTTTAGATAGAGGAGAAAACTGAGTTTTATAGCAGTTAACATTGGCTTGGTGATTTTCATTTTCAAGATCAAGAATTGGCATTTCTCTTTCTTGGTCCAAATCTATTTCATCCAGGGAATCTAAAAAAATTTTCTCTTCTTCGTGACATGAACACTGGGAAAATGAATGATGTGAATAAAAAAATGATCCATTCTCCTCATCCTTGTCTTGATCATTTGAAAACTGTTGGAAATGTTCATCAGGATCAAAGGAACAAACCCAGTGTTCACTATTGTTGAACCGAATGGATGAAACATTACTTTCTGAAGTGTCTATGTAAATAAACTCAGAATTTTGATCTCCATTAATGAATAAAGAACAATCGAAATGACCATCCTCATATATCTCTTGTTTTTTAAAATAATGGCTAGACTGGTGAAAATTATCATCCATTTCAGAGGATGTAAGATAACTATCATCATTAGGATTATGTTCAGTTTTGTTGTCATCCAGAGTAGAATCCATGAACTTCTCATGGTGGTGAAAAGGGTTTTCATTCAAAGCATCCAAAAGTTCATCATCCATAAAGTCTTCATCACCATAAACACTTTCAAGCTCTTGAATAAAATTCTCAAAGTGATCACAACAATCCTTAACCAAAAGCAAAGAAGAATGAGACTCTTTGTATTTTTCAAAAAACGTTGAATGAAAAACTCTAAGAGAATGAATACTTGCAGGTGGCAAAATTTTATACCAATACCGTGGTTTTCCTTCAAGAGAAGACATGAACATCTTTAAGAGACAATATTCCAAAAATTGAACTTTCATCTTGCATGCATGCATATGAAATTTCACCAGATGTATAGCAACATCATCGCCATATTTATATTTAAACATAGGCAAATTTCTTTGCCAATTTACCTTAGGCATTTGATTTGGAAATCCTGGAACGTGATCTTGTTTTAAAGGAGCATACCATCTTGCAATGGATCCCATCTTGAGCTAGTGGAGTCGCCAGTGAATCTTTGTTTTTGAATTTTGCAGTCAATGGAATCGCCAGGTGAATGATACAACCTTCCTATGTTTGGCTTATGTTCACCATCATAAGTCAAATATGAACCTGATATACTTTTCTGGAGAATCTGAAACCTCGTTCCCTAGTATGGTCATCAATATGTTAGCACTCTGTAATTTCCCAGGTTGAGGAGGAAATCGACAGGGGTAACCACAAACTGCTTTAGAGTCCATGATATAGCCCTCCAAGACCCATAGAGGGCTCTCTCTATCTGATTCAACTTTGTTTTAGGGAAGGTATTAGGCCAGGTATAACTGTACAGGGTTTTGATTGCGAGAAATGGAGTAAGGACTGAGAAGGGAGAATATTGGGCAATGGAGTCACAATAACAAACTATTCAAATCCTTTTCTGTAAGATGAAACTGCAGGGCTAGGTAGCTAAAACACTGGATCTTTGGGATTTTAATGGAAAGTAGAATAGGAGATATGAAACAAATAAATATTAATATGGGAAGCAATTAAGAATTCCCCACTTGTCCATCAGAGGAAAACATTTAAATTGTACAAAGTCAAGAAACA
>JZKD02S2436992.1:145946-156911 GCA_000966675.3 Picea glauca
CAGGTTTAAAACTTACAAAATGAAGGTTTTTTGGGGATTGATATTCTCAATGATAGCTGAAATCTATGATTGAGCCCCCCTAAATGAATATTCTCGATGATATCTTTCCAATGAGCTATCGTGCACCCCAAATGAAGATCATATTCCAAAGTTATGCCCCCGGGAAGTTGATACACCAAACTACCCAAAATGGGGTCCACAAAACTGTTGGCTTTTCATCTTCTAGGGTTAGGGTTTTGAATTTTCTTTATGATAAAAATGCCTTTGGAGCCTCATTGTAAAGTCAACTTCTTTCAAATGCGAGTAGTGGACACATATCTTCTCAGAGATAAGTTTCCACCATTCTAGCGATTCTTTCACTCTGTATTTTTACAGTCCTTGTACATTTTCGCTCATTAATAGAAAATTGTGTATTATTGTATGTATGTGTTTATGCTTGCATCTCTGATACACTTCTATTATATTATTGGATATCTGAGATATCTCTATATATTGATTTATTATATCTCTGATCTCATTTCATGCCGAAAATAATCCCGATCATTGACAATCTAATTTCATGAAATCTAAAATCTAAGTTATCTCTCGTTGTTTTAACAAGACAAAAAAAAACCATATTTATTTACATGACAATAATTTCATGAAAACATATTGAAATTTAAACTCAAGAAAAGATAAATATATAATTCACCTCTTGAAGAAGAAGGTTGTTCTGATTGTTGTTGTATGCTTTGTCTTGTTGTTGTCTGCCTTGTTCTATTGAAACTGGAACTATTTGAAACTGTTTCCTCCCAGCCAACTAGGAACAAAGCCTCTCCGACTCCCTAGCTCCAAGAAATCAGATTTCGTGGCCCTCGAGCCCAAAATCCCAACAATGAGTCCACTTGTAAACCCACCAAATTTTGCCAAGGAAAATTTTTCCTTCTCACCTAGATTTCTCCTTGCTTCCTCTTCCTCCAAAAAAATATCCCCCTTCCAAAGTCCCACCCCTCCTTATCCTTCTCTCTTGAATTCCCCCCCCATCATCAATTTCCCATCTATCTTATCCTTTGTCATAAATTCATACATACCCCAACAACAAATGTAATACTTAATTTTATTCATTGTTGCAATTCTTAAATCAAAAGAATAATTAAATAAATGATAAAACCTACTTAGTTCAATAATTAATTGATTTACCCCGGATGGGGTGACACATGGTCCACATGGGCCACACACGTCAATGTATAGGGAGATCACAAGGGCAGTTAAAGCCTCTCGTTGCCACCATCCCTCCCTATCCATTCATGATGGTTCTCATGCTTAAAATCCAAGCCTTAGTGCATCGGGCCTTAATGGAATCATGGGCTTGGCTCCTCAGCTTCAGTACGATCTTTGAGATTTCCATCACACCTGCACTAATGGCTACTAGAGCCATTAATTCCTCTTCCCTCTTGGTATTTTCACTGTGCGGGAAGTGTTATATGGGGCACTTGGGACCAAAGTCCAGCATCATTTTGCTAATCCTGTTCCAAGAATCAACCTGCTCAACTGATTTTTCTGCTTGCCTAGTGCCCTACGCAACCATGCCATGAGAACGACGAAAGCCCCATCGAGGTACAACCTACTACAACAGGTTTGGATGACACAACTGCCCAGGGCCTGCCTCTCAAGCTCTCATGCTAGGTGGAGAGCATATGGGATCTTCGAGGAAGAACTGGTCTGCACAGGCTCCTTCAGAGCCTTGGCCACACCATGTCCCTAGACTTACCTCTCCATATCTAGTTCTAGATGAGGACCATATGGGTTTCTCTGGGAAAAATTGGTTCGTGCAGGCTCATCATTAGCCATGTCCTCCTAGTACTAAGAGTCTCCAAGGAAGATGCCTGGTGGAAGAGGAATTTCTGCCCAACTGGGCATAATTATTTGCTTTACTTCCTTCAACCGCCGTAGAGCACGAACCTACCACCTGCACCACCAGTCCATTACAAGAGTCAGTTGCTATTGGATGTAGACTGGAAGAAGAAGCCTTATCTCTGGAGGACCACTCAAGGCGCAATTCTACTGCCTCCATTGAAGGAGACCCTGTCATAGAATCTGTTGTTTCCTTTGACTCTGTCATTGCTACTTTAGAGAAGAACCAAGCTCAAGAGGACCACAGTCACCCAACTCTAGATTCCTACAGACTCACGGACGACCACTTGGTTTTAATCTTTGAAATGAGGAGGGACCTGGTCGAGTAGCAACACTGCCAGAGTTTCTTCAACAAATGTTTGGACACACTGTTTGGTTCCTTGTCAAGAAATCCTGAGAAGAGTCGGTGCCTGACGTGTTGTCATCCCTTCACCTTCAGACTCCGTCAAGATGGAAGCCTTGGCTCACCGCATGCATAGCTTCTAACAAGTTTCTTTCTTTGGGTTAATGGCTAAAGTTTTGCAAATTTTGCCTATGCTAGTCTCTAGTTCAGGATTGATAGGCTCAAGACTGTTAGTCTCTTGTTCAGGTCGAGGCACCCAGTCCATCGCCTGTTCTGGTTTCCACGAGAGTGGCAGAACAAATGGAAAATCCCCTTGTTGTATGTTGACAGTTGTCATTTTTTTTCTTTAAGTTTTGGAACTGTGAACAATTGTCACGCCAATGCATTATGGTTTCCACTGCGGTGGCAGAACAACTGGTCAGATATCATGTATATCTAGACACGTGCTATCATGTATCTCTAGACACATAAGTTTTTTGCTTTGGCAAGGTATTATATAAATTTTTATTTACAAAAAAAATATTAATTAATTGATTTAATTTAAGTTAATTAATTATAATCATTAATCATTTAAAATGGGTGTTACAGATGTTCTTGTTCCTAATAATGAGCATGCACATTAGGAATGTATGTGTGTTCCTAAAACACACATGCATTCCTAAAGCATGCACGTGTTCTTTTCATTTCAATTTTTTTCAGGAACGCACATTCACAAATAATTCGAGTTGGAGATTGTGTGTGGTGGTTTGATGAATACGGAGGTTGTAGGATTGAGAATGTGTGTGTGTTTCTAGCAATGTGCACACATTCCTACATGCAAGTTTTCGTTCACACCCTATTGCAACTTTTTGGTCCATTAACTCCATACGAGTGCCCATAAGAAAGTAGGGAAGGTTATGGAGAAAGTAGGGAAGGTTATGGGTTTGCTAATATGTAGACAATGTTATGGAGGTGAGCAAAAACATCCAAACGAAGAATTGCATGCACACATATGGGGCATAATCCAAGTGGCATAATCCAAATGGGGCATAATCCAAGTAAAGCATTCACTACATGCAAAGACTTTGAGTGTAGTGAGATGCCTTAGATTGCAGTGAGATAGGCTTCGAAAAATAGTGAGACGTTGGGAGCTTCAAATTCTCTCATGAATGTCAAAAGGGGTTAGAGATTGGCCAATTATAATTGTAGACTTTTAAATTCATTTAAAAAATTAAATAGGAAAAAGAATTAAAACAAGCTAGGAATTTAGGTCTCATCCAACATTTCATCTGCCAATTAAGAAAAACATAAAAAAAATCTCAAAAAGTTTTTTGAAATTGGAAAAAATTAAATTAATAAAATTGATTCAAAAACTCTGTAAAAACATCATTAATAAAAAAACATAACCGGTTACTATAATACTTTGACAAGTACTAATAAGGAACTATATAAGTGGCCACCACCTATCTCGGCCCTGTCTCGACTTGTATCTTTTCCATGAAATCTTCTCTTGTTATCCTTTGGGGGCACCCTTCGTGTACCTTTTCGATGAAATCTCCTCTTGTTATCCTTTGGGATTGCTCCAACTTCTATGACGAAAGGCCTTCAGCACCAACTTGTAAGAGTTGGCGGCACGAATGCATGCCATGAAAAGAGGAACACAAAAAAGTGTAGGTAGTGTGTTAATGTGTTATAACGACAAAACTAGTCACCTCTATAGCTGAACTCATGACAATATGCACCTCAATTGATTTTGTTTTTTTCCTCCAGTTATGGCATCTCTTAATTCTAATAAAGTAATATTACAATCTTTCTTGACTTCATGTGTATGATACATGAGGCGACGATGCGTGAAAAATGATACATGAGGTGACGAGAATGTGCATAGAGATATTTATGGATGGAATATTTTTTTTATAAAAACTATTATTTTGATATTGAATATTAAACAAATTAAATAAAAATGATCATATTTCTTCATATCTTATTAGTCCTTGTCTTTCTCACTAGGAACTATTAGTAATTGGTTTTCCATATTTGTAAGCAAATCAATGTAAAAAAACATTTTATCCAAAGTTTTCATGGATCGATATAATTTTCTAACTAAAGTTTTATTTTTTAACCTAATTTTTTAATTGGAGGTCTTATTTGGCTTCATATTGAGGTAAGGAGGAATTTTAATGAAAGTTTTAGTTTCAAAGTTAGGGAAATGAAAGATATATCTGTATTACATGGCTTGAGGTGGATTAATGCTAGCTCTGGTACTAGCATTAGCTCATAAACATTCAATGCTTATGTCATATGTTTATGGCATCGTAAGTTTCATTGTGTTTGTTGTTGCAGTGTCCACATGGTGTCCCTATGGTGTCTAGTTGGAGATTGCATGCAAGAGGGAAAATGAAGGAATTGAAGCCTTCTTCATGCTCTTTCCTGTGCAAAACTTCAATTGGCCTATGCATACATCCATGTCTATTTCCGTTGCAATAGAGTCCTTAACTCCAAGAATGTTGACGGCCTATATCGAGATTGAGTTCAAACCTTATTGTCATTGTAGTAGAGTCCTTAAATCCAAGCATGTTTACGGTCTGCTAAGATTAAGTTTGTAGCTTAATGATTTCTACATGGTTATTCTCCCCAGTGATTCTACAAGCTTCTTCTCCTTAACTTTTCTCAAGATTAAGTTTGTAGCTTAATGATTTCTACAAGGTTATTCTCCACAAAAATTCTGCAAGCTTCTTCTCCGCAACTGTTGTCAACAAGACAATAAAGATCAATTGTAGGTTTCTTAAAAGCAAATGACAGTCTTCCAAACCTATGTTTTTTTCCTATGCCAACAATTTTTTTTTCCTATGCCATCAATTTTCATTTTTCTATTGCCTTCTTGTGTTGTCTTGTGTAGGAAATGAAAAAAATATATAATTTTTGTAACTCACATGTTTCTAAATCACATGGGATGTTTTTAGGAAGTTCAAGGAGGATTGTCAGTGTTTTTCTTTCCATTATAGATCACTCACCCCTCTCAGCATCTGGGCTCATTGGGAGCTTGGAAAACTAAGCTCGGTGGGATCTTGGATGTGTGTTCCTTTCTCTTCTTGGGTCGTGCTAGCATGAGAGAAACTGCAAGTGGCTCATGCAATAAGATGCAGACTAAATTAAGATCTATGTCCTCCTCCTTCAATTTCTTCTTTGGGAATCCCTCTTCCATGGCCTCTGTCTCCTTCCCTGCATTATTCAAGGAAAACATGCCTTTGGAAGTAGTTTTACACACTGATTTTTACAATAGTTTTACAAACTAATTTTTACACCTTGAAAGCTATTAGATGAAAAGGATGCTCAGACTTAACACCTTATTTTTTTAAACTAATCCAATAGAATTCTTGTAGGATTTAATAGCTAAAATCTTTGTCATATTTGGCTAGGATTAAAGAATTACAGATATTTCATAGCTAAAATCTTTGCCAGATTTGGTTCAGATTACAGATATTTAATAGCTACAATATTTGCCAGATTCTACTCAAATTAGGGATTTTGTTTTTTCCAGTTACCTCCACTGAATGGAGTGTAGGTGGTGGCCTTTTATTCTTAGTTTTTTGGATACTGATTTCAAAAACACCATCATCCATACTGGCATGTGCTTGCTCAATATCTCTATTTCCAGGTAGTATAAATATTCTCATGTATTCTTCCTTCCACCACTCCCCACAATTAACTTGCCTCTTATTATGATTCCACTGCCCGCTGATCTTCAAGACCCATCCATTCTCCACAGTAACATCAACTCCATCCTTCTTTAGCCCTACAACATTCAAATAAATTAAGCAACTGCATAAACTACTTTATGGGTGAGGATAATTGTAAGGTAAGACTACTGTTATAACATGAAACAATTATAAACATATATAAAATTAGTGTTATGACATGAAACAACTATAAACATATTCAACCTAATTGTAAACATGTAAACATATGTAGTTTGACATGAAGCAACTGTAAACATATGTAGCCTAACTATAAACATGTAAACATATTCATGCAATAAATAAGAGTTAGATATTAGAGGATACATACCTGGGAGTTTCACCGCTAAAATCACTGGGATCCATGCTTGGAAATACAAAGTGCATTCCTACGTTCATAGAGGCACACTATGATATCATAGTAGGTACTGAGCAAAGATTAAATTAACTCGATAAAAACTCTGAAAATCATGTTAAAAAACCTAATACGTTAACTAAATTTAAATGAAATCAAAGAAATCTCATGTGAAGAGGGAAGAACCAAAGTAACACAGAAAAATATCGCAGAAGAATAATAGAGAAACTGATCTTTGCTTGATGATCAAAATGGTTACAACTGCCTCATTTTTATAGAGGTGTTTGGGAGGATCCCAAAGATCCAAAGATTTCTCGAAGCGGCTGGAGTGTCGGTGGGATATGGTGATGGAGGAACAATAGTCGGTGGTTGAGTGGAAGCTTCGGTTTTAAAGAGGTAGGTAGAAATTAATTTATCCAACAATCCCCCCTAATTTCTACTACTAATTACATTAATATTTTCAATACCCAATGCTTCTCTCAAATACTTAAATTGGTCTTGTGCTAAAGCCTTTGTAAATATGTCTGCAAGTTTCTCCTTAGATCTGTAATGTCTCCTCCTTAACGAATACATGTCTTAATATTTATCTGGTTAGGTCTTTATCTGAGTCATGTCATCATCTTCAGTTTCTATCTTCATATGGTTGGTCTTCCTTCAATTTGCTACTTTATTTTACTAGCTTCCCCTCATCATAAATCACCTTGGGATTTTATGACTTATCTCTAACAATTACAATGCTCATTAACCATCACACCAAGTGGTTTCTAGTTGAAAACAAGCTTTTCTTACTGGTGTTTTTAGCTGACCACGAACCTTGAAGGATGGGGAAATTGATTTACACTCCACACACTCACTTGGGATTTCTTCACTATGTTTTTTATCCTCAAACATTTTTTGCTTCTTATTTTGTACTTGCATAACATTGATTAATGCTTGAACATTTGCATCTTCCTTTTGCATCTGCAAACAACTGATCATTGATGTCCATATAAAAAGAGATCCATCTACCGAGATACATGGGTACCATCTGTTGTACTCGACAATTATTTAGGTATATTTTTCACGTACATGGTTCATCAATACATTAGGCTCTTTTAGTCATAACTTGGTCCCAACCAATTCACACTCTGAGATTACTTAATCTCACATTCCCCCCCTTAATCAAATATCTAACTTCTCCGATCACCATCAAACTTAGATACGAGTACACCTACCACCCTCGTACCTACCTAGTGGTTAATTCCATAGCTTTGTTAATGTTTAAGCCATTATTATAGTTTTTTGCATTCAATAGATAACAATAGCATAATACAAGATCACTGATAAATACATAATCACAAGAGACACACCATTTATCCTAGGAAACCCTCTAGGGGAAGAAAACCTAACAAAACTTCCATATTATAGATAGCCAATACAATGCCAAGAGATAACTCAAACTAATACAAAAGAAACTCTCCCAAAGATGTGCCACTCTCTCTCCTTCTTCTCTAACTGAAGATCTGAAACTTGTCTCTCAAATGAGAAAGTGAGTTGTGTGTCTAAGTGAGGTGCTAACCTCTTTATTTATACAAGACTGGCACATGTGAAGTGTCTCTTCATTGGCAGGGCTGACTTCTCCAACTGGGTGGTTATAACCACCTTTATTATATTTAAGGGCCTCTTTAATATCTTTTGGGGACGACTTCTTATTCTTCCTATTACAATTATCTTTTGACCAATCCACAAAAGGGGATTTGGTCCTTTATAATAACCAACATAATCAATCTGCAATGGGGATTGATCCAATGAATACTATATCAAATAATAATAAGAATACACTTTGCAGTTACATTATTTTATCACTCCCCCTTAACAAGAAGGGTATTGTTCAACAACATCATGCGAGAAAGAGAGGCCTTTATCATTAACAACATCAAGTGGGTGAAAGGACAACATCATCAATATCATCTTGGAACACTGGCTGGCATATCTATAAATCATTAGAAGTTTTCTTCATTGGCAACATTGTCATTCTCAAAGGAATGCAATTATCATCTGCATCAATATGTATTAGTGTAAAACTGATACATCATCATTATCATCATAGCACGAGGTTGGCTCATCATAATAATATTAGACTGGCTTTATGTCACAATCCAGCCGGAAGCACAGTTCTAATCTCATCTCATCGTCTTTCTTTACGTCACAATTGTTAAGCTGGAAGAAAGATGCTCGTCCTGCTTTATGTCAAAACCATCAGGTTGGAAGAAGGATACTAGATTGGCTTTATGTCACAGCTATCCATCTGGAAGCTCAATGGTAGTCTCATCTCATCGTCTTGCTTTACATCACAGTTTTTAAGTTGGAAGCAAGATGCTCATCCTGCTTTATTTCACAACCATCAAGTTAGAAGAAGGATACTAGACTGGCTTTATGTTATAGCTATCCAGTCGGAAGCTCAGTGCTAGTCTCATCTTATCATCTTTCTTTACGTCACAACCATCAGGTCAGAAGCAAGTTACTCGTTCTGCTTTACGTCACAACCAATAGGTCAGAAGCAGGATACTAGACTTGTTTTACATCATAGTTATCGAACTGGAAGCTCAGTGCTAGTCATATCACATCATCTTGCTTTATGTCACAACCATCCGGTCGGAAACAAGAGATGTCTCATCACAAAAAATACCCCCCCTTTCGAGGAAGGTCCTTTCGAACTATACCAAGATTATCTCAAAAGTGCTCAAACTTTACACGATATAGAGGCTTGGTCAACACATCAACAACCTGTTCATCCATGCTAATGTACTGGAGCTTTAAGGATCCTCTATGCACCATGTCACAGATGTAATGATATCGGATCTCTATGTGCTTCGACCTGTCGTGGAATACAGGGTTCTCTGTCATCTTTATGTAGCTCTGGTTGTGGCATAGGATCGTGGTTTTTTCCATCTCTAGGTCAAGTAGACCAATCAACAACTTTTGAAGCCATATAGCTTCACAGCTGGCAGAACATGCAGAAATGTATTCTGCTTCTACTATGTTGAAAGAAATTTTGGATAGCTTCCTACTCTGCCACAATATCATAGCTGATCCCAAACTGAAACAACATCATGAAGTGCTTTTCCTATCAGAAACACTTCCTGTCCAATCCGCATTAGTATATCCACTCAATGTGAAATCATGATCTCCATCATAGTTGAGACCACAATCTATTTTACCTTTAAGGTACCTCATCACATGTTTTGCAACCACTAGGTAAACATGTCTGGGTTCTACTAGAAACTGACTCAAGGTGTTCATGAAAAAAAAATGTCTGGTCTGGTGTTCGTCAGATACATCAGTGATCCAATAATCTGTCTGTACAGTGTGGCATCAATCAACTCTAACGAAGTGTTGACCAACATCTTCAACTTCTCTTCCATGGGTGTATTCATGGACTTGCACTCCAGCATGTCGAATCTCTTCAGGATTTCGATTGTATACTTCCCTTGGTTAAGGAAGATCCTCTCAGGACTCTGCCATAACTCAAGACCTAAGAAATAATGCATTAGGCCAAGGTCTTTCATTTCAAATTCCGAGGCAAGTGTCTTCTTACATTCAATGATGATATTTTCTTCTCTAGTTAAGAATAAGTCATCCACATATAACAGTAATATTATTGGCTCATTGTTCATGACCTTGAAGTAGAGGTTAGAGTCTGCTTTACTCTTGGTAAAGCCTAAGCTCCCCAAGAAATTGTTTATACGACCATACCAAGCTCTAGGAGCTTTCTTCAATCTGTATAAGACTTTCTTCAATCTGCAGACATGAGACTTCCTGTCTTCAACCTCAAATCCTTGAGGTTTCTCTATATACACCTCCTCTTCGATGACACCATTTAGGAAAGCTATATTCACATCCATCTGGTGTAGCTTCCACTTCATCTTAGCTATAAGAGCTATGATGGTTTCGATCGAAGTGTATCTGGCCACAGGAGCGAATGTCTCTTCATCGGTCTAATCGGGCTAGGTCTTCCCCAAATTCTGTTTGATAAAGGATCTCTACAGGTCTAATCAGAGGTATGATCAAGGTCTTTACCAGCCCTGGTGTCAAGGGTGCTCTTTATATCAAGGTCTAATCGGTCAATGCATTCCTTCTGGGAAAAGCCACGAGCGACAAATTTTTCTTTATACTTCTCAATACTTCCATCAACAACATGTTTTATTTTGAAGAGACACCTGTAGGATACCACATTTTTACTCTTCGGTCTGGGAACTATTTCCCATACTTTGTTCTTCATTATGGATTGGTATTCCTCTATCATGGAATCTGCCCATTCTTTCCTCTGAATGGATTCTTCAAAGAAGGTAGGCTCCTCTTCTAGAAGATCACACATCAAAGCCATATAAATGGAGAATGGCTTTGGTCTTTTCAACTGTCTCATAGTTCCTTGGGGAACACCGTACTTCTCTCCATCTTGAATAAGCTCTCTATCCAAAGCTAGCTTCCTTTTATGGAGGATCGTCATCTGAGGAGGCTCTTGAACTTCCATCATGTCATGATCTTCTAGTAATTCCTCATCAGGGGAAGTTACAAATTCCCTCACTAGTTCATCAACTCTGGGAACCTCCCTCACTGGTTCAGCAGTCCTGAGGATTACAGGATCCTCTTCATATACTTCTTCAAGATGGCATCTT
>JZKD02S2436992.1:178312-189137 GCA_000966675.3 Picea glauca
TTATCATATATAATATTGATATTGAATTTTTTTAATTATGGTCGATATTGAAATATTTTTTTTGGTATTAATATTTTTTAAATGCTATCTGTCAACTTCATGTTTACACATCTCTTTTAGAGAAGTTGAAATGATTTCATTCTCTGGTTCTCGATCAACAAAGAATCCCTACAGATCTTTTCTTTATGATCTCTACACTGTTTTGCAAAATATTTTGGGCACTAACCCCTTTCTCTCAGCCTCCAACCCATGT
The DNA here is from genome assembly GCA_000966675.3 of Picea glauca. Taxonomy (NCBI): domain Eukaryota; kingdom Viridiplantae; phylum Streptophyta; class Pinopsida; order Pinales; family Pinaceae; genus Picea; species Picea glauca. Next base: position 178,566 of record JZKD02S2436992.1, read on the forward strand.
GACTACGGATTGTGGCCTAGCGCTAGGTCGATGGTGCTTATTTGGGACTTCGGGCCTCCAGATTTCAGAAGTTCATCTTCATAAGTTCCTAACTCCTTTCTCTCTGGGGTATTGATCTTCCAAATTAAAACTCCACTTGTCACGTGTCCTTCAACAGATCGATGACTGTCAATCACTCGACACTTCGGGCTTCGGGGGTTTGTGGCCCACCCATTCCATTTTCCTCTGGAGTGTCCTTCCTCTAGCATTAGTTTCCTATCGCCATGCATCCATTGGCTCAGGGTTTCGATGTTCGAGCACTATCATGTCACATCACTTAATGCCCTTTCAATTTTGCAGGGGCAAGCATCGACGATTTGGAGTAACTCACCTTTCGCCTTGCAATTCTTCTGACGCTAACACATAACCTCTCGGTGAAACCATGGTTTGGATTGTAGGACTTCCTTGGGGAATTAACTCCTATACAACTTGGGTCCCCGCAATGCCTCTTGTCCGTCGATATTGGTGTATGGTGATCAACACCAGTGTGGGCCCACTAACCATGCTCAAACGGAGTGCCACATGGAAAAATACTAGCGGTTGACATGTGGCCCAATAATATGGGTGACACGTGTCACATCCAAATGGAATTTAAATATTTGACGGGTCTGAAACCCACTGACACGTGGCACACAACCCATGTTTCCACGTCATTCCCAATGACATCATCATGCTATGTCACTTCTGAATTTAGGGCTTTAGAATTTTTTACGCCTTCTTCCTTCCAGTCTCCCGAATTCTGAATTTTTAGACTTCTTTACCCTCTGGGTCCACATAGTACACCTGTGCACAATCCAGGTGGGGGAACATGGCAGGTATAGGAGAGGTCCATGTCACCTCCAGGTGACGTCATCATGACTCACTACTTCAGCTCTTCAAGGCTTCAGAGTTTCGAGCTTCGAGAGTTCTCTCCTCAACACACACTAATTCTCTCGAATGCCAAAATCCTGAACAAGATAATCTGTTGACACGTGTCCCTTTTGATGGATGGTTCGGATTACTCCAAACTTTGGAGCTTTGGGAGTTCCATGTCCTTCATACAATGTCGTAACTTCCACCCTTGGCTTGATCCAATAGTTCTGGTCCAACTTCGAGCCAATCCAACGGTCGGGATCTTATCCCTAGATCTACAGTATAGATCCACTTCTGGGACTTCGGGGCTTCAGCCTCTTCCGCTCTATAACACATAATTCACCAAAGTCCCAAATTCTTAAGGACTTACAGGTTAAAACTCTTGCACTTTTCTCCAGATTTGAGGATCGAGAATTGTCCTCCTTCTCCTGAATAGATTCCAATGACCCACATTACTCTGTGTCCCATTACCACATCTGTCATTGTTTTATAATACTACTACACCTCCTGAGCTTCGTAACACGATCAAGGTACCCTCTTGACACTTACAATTCACTGAGGCTATAAATTTGTTCTTCTTGACACAATTTCCTGCTGAAACCTTGGTTCCAATGACCACTTATCTTGCCCATCCAAGCTTAGTGCTTGAAACTTGGCTCTGATGCCAATTTGTAACGTCCCTGGCCCCTCAACCTGTCACCCCGGGGAACGCCACCACGAAATTTCACTGTAATTTTGTCCTTCTGTTCGACTACCATTTTGTGGCATCCCCAGAACATACATATACATATATATAACATGCATTTCTAATGAATTTAAAAACAATAACACATAATTACTTCTACCATACAGACTCCTGTGGAATTGACAATAATTCATACATGCAACGAAAACAGACTATATCATTGCAAGAATCATAGACATGCACAACATACATAATTAAGCATAGAGATTATACTTATCTTTTACTAGAGAAAAACCACCAACTGTGTGCAGACCTTCCATGAACCTCCCAGCCTTAGACTACGCTACTCATCACGCTCAACAATGAGTCACCCCCGAGCTGGGACTAACCTCCACCCAAGGAAAGGGAATCATAGACTAGGATGAGGTTATAGAAGACTGCATGGTGAAACTGGAAGGATTCTCTCCAAGAGCCTTCTTACACCCACTACTCATAGACTCTCATTCCCCACATGCCTATTCCACCTCAGGAATATGCACCTTCACTATTCCATAGTCCATTGGCTACTCCACCTCCCCTTTCAAGGTCTCAGAAATAGGCCATATCAAGAATTCTCAGAGTTTCGTAACTGGTGTTGGATTCTCTCTAGGAAAAAATCACTTCCCAACAAACTCTCTCACCTGGAGAGATTTTCTCACAATCTTGACAACCTTCCTCCTCAACCACTGACTTGACAACCCGCTTCTTCAACCAACTTCAACTCAGTTCCAGCAAGGTGAGGAAAAAAACAAAGGTTCAATATAGCTCAGGGAATGGCATCAACCACAATTCGGTAAAGCACAACATGGTTTGGGCAAGTACAGATATGTTTGGCTTCACAGGAAAACACATGTCGACTTCCTCAATTACTAATTTCAGAGGTACATCCAAGATGCAGAGGTCCACGACGGAGGCTTGGAAAGTTAGGTGAAGGATGGGAGAATGGGGAGTGATCCCCCCTAATGATTTGACTCTCCATATTTAACTGCATGCTCCCAGGTTGACACCTGTCTTCCTAGAGCTACATGCACTCCATTTAGCATTTATTTCCTTTCCCAGGAACTTAGGATAACTAGGTTTATTTTTCCCCACTTTAATATTTTCATTTTTCAGGAATATATTATAATATTCCCTTGGGTTAGGCCCTCTAGATTAGCCCCTCTTTCCTAGCCTCTCAGTCCCATACCTTTCCCTACTTGGTGAAAATTCGTCCCCAATCACTCTTTCTTCATGGTTGGTCTACACGTAGGGATGTATAATTTTTATTAATGATCTGCATAATTACATATACAAAAATTAGGCTTATTGGCCTTAGCATCCAGGATATTTGGCCTATAACACATAATCCTACCAGATTATCAATACTCGGCTCACTAGTCTATAAAAATTAGTACATTTCACAAGGGCTCTGCCTAGGGTATTACATCGGTCATGTAGATGTAATCCATATTGGCTACATGGTTGTTCTTGTGCAGGAAAAAGGGTATGATGCCGATTGTGTCTTAGGTGTGGACCAAGGTTATACATGTAACATTTTATTCATATTGAATAAGACAAAAAGAGAGAATAATGCTCAAGGAATGTTAGTTTTCCCCTTTTGGGTTTCCAGGGTAAAATCTCAGTGTACTATGTGATTTCTTTGTCATTTACGTTCTTGATTAAATTCTTCTTCTCCCCTGCTAGGTTTAGTGTGGAAGTTTCCTTCATTTCTTGACAAGTGATATCAGAGTGAAGTTTATCTCTGACAAGTGGTATCAGAGTTGTGTTATTCTTTGGCAAGTGTATCCGATCTTGATTTACCAATATTGAATTTGAGAACTAAACCCTAGGTACAGTAAGAGTTGTAAGTCATAAATTGTGTTAAATATCATGGTAAAGAATGGTGAGTAGTTCAAGAATAGAGATAGAAAAATTCAATGGACAAAATTTTGAGCTTTGGAATATTAAAATGGAAGGTCTTCTTGTACATCGAGAACAATGGATAGTGGCATGTCTAGGTACCCAGCTGACGGGCATGTCAATAGAAGAATGGGAGAAACTCGAAAGAAGAGAAAGAAGTATGATTCGACTTTGTCTTGCATATTTGGTGTTGATGAATGTACCAGGTGAATATTCATCCAAGAAACAGTGGGAAAAGTTGGGAAGATTATACCAGTTGAAATACCTGGTAAATAAGTTGTTTCTAAAAAATAAACTATATCTTTTGAAAATGAGTGATTGCAGTTTGGAGAATGAGCATTTAAACACATTTAATATCGTGTTAAGCTAGTTATTGTTTGTGGATATTAATATCACTGAGGAGGATAAGTGTACCAGCCTATTATGTTCTTTTCCAAACTCCTGGGATAGCTTAGTCGTGGATATAGGGAGTAATACAACCACACTAGCTCTACAAGACGTGGTTGCTTCTCTTATGTCAGAATAAATGAGAAGGAAGAACATGGAAGGATTGACCAAATATTCTTTAGTGGTGAGAGGTCGATCAATTGAAAGAGATAAAGGAAAATTCTCTGGTAGAAAGTCTAAGTTGAAGAGTAGATCAAAATTTGTGGTTCAATTAACAAGAATATGCTGGAAATGTGGTAAAATTGGGCATTACAAAAAGGACTATAAGTCGAGGGTGATGGAATTCAGTATGGGATCTAAGGAGAAGAAATTGACTGAGAGAAAGAAAACCCCGGATAAAGGAGGTCATGTGTACCTAGCATCGACTAGTACATAGTTGGATCAAGGTGTTTGGTTGATCGACTCAGGAGCATCCTATCATATGACACCACATAAAGAATGGTTCTACAAGTATGAACAATATGATGTAGGTGATTTGTTCTTGGGGGATGACTTGACAACCAAAATTTTTGAATGAGGAAAATTTTGACTGATACTACAGGATGGGAGGAAAAGAACCCTTCCATGTGTGCTACACATTGTAGGTTTGGAAAGAAATATGATATCTATTAGCAAGATGAGTGATGAAATTGTGCATACTCTATTTCATAAGGATTCATGCAAGATGGTTAGAGGTGTGCTGGTCTTAATGAAAGGAGTTTATATAGGTACCCTATACAAAATGTTAGGGAATTTCGACTCAACTAGATGAAACAACATCGTTTCTCCTGAAATTGACTCGAATGTGACTCAACTCGACTAGACTCGAGCTAAGTCGGTTCAAACTGACTCGAATAGACAAAAGAAATTCAACCTGACCATGCTATGACATGAGAGGATGGGACACATTGGAGAAAAAGGGATTCTATCTATGAAAATAGAAGGTATGTGTTGACAATTAAAATTGTCAATGAATTTTTTCCCATAAAGTGTTACTAAAGCCTATTATTATAAAAAATTAACTAAATAATACTAGTAGGTGGGACCCCCTTGAACTATTGGAGATCAGATTTGTTCATTTTTGACATTGTGATGATGTATGACATGGCTTACATGGTTGATGAGATCTTGTTGTTATTGGTATGAGTTGAGATTTTGAAGTGTTGATTCTTTATGTTACTACAAAAAAGAAAAAGGAAAGGGAGGAACAAGAGGAGGATAGAAGCAAAAGCATGTTAAGGTTTGCTCTTTGAGTTTATGTTGAAATAGTTCAGTTTTCATTCATTCATATATTCATCAAAGCCTAATTCTCTTTTATGATAGCAGGGTCTTATTGTAGACAACAATATTCAGGGCTAAATCAAATCATTCAAACACTTGTTTTTCATAGGTGTTGATCTATCTTTGATAGTCTATGTAGACTTGTCTGTTTGTGAATTAATTTTCATGACTGATAAAGGCTATTGTGCAAAGTCGAGTGGGAAGCAATCTGTGGCAAGTTGATCCAGCTTTTAGAGTTCATTTTTGGTTTTCTGTCAGAGGTCCTTTTGTATGTTCCATTGGGGATGTCTAAGTTTGACTTTGGTCCAAGATTTATGTATGAGATATTTTTAAAGAAAATGACTCTTTGGTGAATTGGAATGAAATAAAGGATTTATTTATGTCTCATCTGTCTTGATTATCATCTTGGGTATTTACTTCTATTCTTACATTTATTTCAACAACTGTTATATTCATAAAATTACATAAAAAGTGAATTTCCAACAAGCTTTTTTGTTGATAAAAGACTAGCCTAAGCACTTGTAATTAATACTTGTGAGTTAGGATGTTATTTTTGTTGGCTATAAACATAGGGTGATATTCCCGTCTACTTTTCTTTAGCCAAGTAAAGTCTGAAAATGTTTGAGTAAGATCAATTCATATATTTTCCTCAACATATATTTGGTGACCATACTGGGGAGATCTTCGAAATCTCTCTTGTTAAAATTTTATACTCGATTTTCATCGATACATGTTTCTTTTCTGAAATTGATTCTTTGACTATTTTTTTATTAATGATTGTTCCTGTTGTAAGGAAGCCCAATATTGAGCCTGGTCTTCAAGACCAGAACAACATTGCTTTGAACCTGTTTAACAACATTATAGACACTGCCAATACCCGTGCCAAACTTAACCATTCTTGGGCAGCAATTGAACGAGATATTAGTTCTCAAGAACAATTGGAGGCTAGACTTAGATAGTCTAGAAATCATAAGTAAACCTTCTTTCTTCAAGCTTTGGCCTTTCTTTCATGTCTTTAGACTCTCGTGATTCTAGAAGAAGAAGAGGCTTGTCACCTGAAATCAATCCTATTGCTAAAATAGGAAGAATAAACATTGTGTTATCTTCCCAACAAAGTGCTCTAAGGAGAAATTTATTTGATTCATCCAGCTCGTCTTTCTTTCCCTCATATATCATCTATAAGATGACATCTAGTGGTGGCTCTAGTGGCACTAGAAGTGCTCCATCTTCTCAATCTTCATCATCATCGATGATTGGTAGCTTGTACAACCACCATATCCCTGTCCAATCTACTACAAACCCCACCAAAGTCATTAAAAAGTATGGGCTTTTTCAGTTCGAAGAATATGCCACAACCACATCATGGCATGTGTCCTCTCCTCTTAACCTAGAACCTTCTACTCACCCACTTCCTAAGTTTAAAGAGAATTTGCCTAAGTTTTCAGGAAATAACATTATCAGTACCAATGAACACCTAGTGGAATTTTCTAATGCTTGTCATAACATAGGGGCTAATGACAATGACACTTACATGCGCTTGTTCATCAATTCCTTGGAAGGAAAGGTTGTGGATGACTTCTTTGACCTTCCTCCTAAGATCCTGTCTAATTGGGAGGAGTTAATATATTAGTTCCAAACCACTTATGGGCAATCCAAAAGCCCTGCCGAGAAGTTAAGGGAATACAATAACGCCACTTATAAATATGGTGAGACCATCAACTCTTTCAACTTTCATTTGACCAAGTTGTACATTCAAATCCCTGAACTTATCCAGCCTCATAACCAAGACGATTTCATGCATTGCTACAATGCATTTCCTTCTCCTTACCATCATAGGCTTGAAGAAAAGGCCATTGATAATCTCAATTCCGCTTTGCATACTTTCTCAGAGTATGAAGAACAACTTGAAAGAATCGGTCTTCCCCAGGGAGAATCAGTTAGACAGGCAGACATGTCCTCTCTCTTACAACTAGTACAAGATATGAAAAATCGTATGACATCATTTGAGTGGAAGGGTATTGTCTCCCCTCTCACCCCTGGAGCTTCATCCTCTTCTGCACCTCCCTTTAGAAGTCTAGTTGAAAATAATTTCTAGCCTAAGGCTATCCTACCTCGGATTTGGTGCAACTTTTGTGAGGAGCACCATGAATAAATCACATGTGAGGTAAAGAAGAGTGCCAGAGATAAGATCTTTGGTAAGAGACTAGAAGCTACTATCGATGTCCTAGACTTTGTGGAGCCAGAGGATGTCATGGTTATTAACACTAGGAACAAAGCCTCTGCTCCCAAGGGTAAATTTGATCCTCCTCGCAATTATTCTATCCCGATCTCATCCTCAACCACTGCTACACCCCAGGTTCCTAAAATTCCTGAGAGTCAAAAAATCACTCCCCCTCCTCCCTCTTCTAAATACAATATCTTGTATCAATTGGTCAACATAAAAGCATATGCAACCCTCCTAGACATGGTTTCTATCCCTGAACAACAAATGCATCTGAAACAATTCATGGAAGGAAAAGCTTCCATTGTAGCCAATCTTTCCAAAGAGGTAGACGAAGAGGATTCTTCTGTAAATAAAGTAGGTGTACATAATTTTAGATACCCTATAAAAAAAAACCCTTTTTATATTTCTGTAAAGATCATGGATAAGATTTCCCATTGTTGCCTCATTGATGGTGGTTCAAGCCCAAGTGTCATGTCGAAGATTATTATGGAAGTTCTAAGCTTGTCTTGTACAAATGAAAATCTCATAAGAATGCTCTCCTATAATAGTCTACAACAAACAACCATAGGCAAGATTAAATATGTAACCTTGGTTTTATGTGCTCATCCTGAGATAAGGACAACCCTCAACATTCAGGTGATTGATATGCCTGTAAAAAAATATTCAATTATCTTGGGGAGAGATTGGAAATCCTTAACAAGTGGATAACTCTTGCTCGACGGGACACATTTATCTATTCCGCGAAATGGCAAGAATATTATAGTCCTTAGAGAGGGAAGGATTTCACCCTACATAGAGAATGTTCCACAATATAGCATAAACTATATTGAATAATACCTAGGAGTGTATTTCATATTTCCTGAAGAGGAAAAAATTCATTTGGAAAAAATTCATTTAGATAATGATATATTGCATATGCACTTTGATGGTTCATGCTCTAGTGAAGGTAATGGGGCTGGTATTGTCTTCGTTTCTCCTGCAGGAAAAAATCATAATCTGTCATACAGGTTGGAGTTTTCTTGTACAAATAATGTCGCTGAATTTGAAACTTTATTATTAGGCATTGAGAACTCCCTTAATATTGGTTGTACTCACCTTTCAGTTTTTGAGAAATTTGAGCTTGTTGTGAACCTGATACGTAATATATGCTCTCCTAGCGACAAGCTGATGGAACGATACTCCCAAACTGTTAGGGAACTTGTCTCGAACCTTTCATCTTTCAACATCACCCATGTTAAGAAGGAGTTGAATTCAATGGCTTATTGGTTAGTTGTCTTTGCAGCCTCTCCTAACCAACAACTCTTTCCTCATAGGCCCAATTGTGCCTTTCAATCTCTACATCCTCCATACATCCCTGAAAATGAAGGATCTTGGAAGGCCATCCCTAATGATGAGAGCATTTGTGGTGTCATTCAAAATGAACCTCTTAAGCCCGAAGAGATTATATATGTGGAAAATAATAAGATTCGTGAGGGTTTGACTCCTGTTGATAGTTTGTTTTCTTTGAGTGTTGTAGGCAATAAAGAAAAACAAAAATAAGAGGATTTACGGAAGAAGGTGATTGAAACCATCCTCCTGAACATTAGGACATTCGAACCTTCAACAAATGTTAAAATAAATGTCTAATGTTCTGGTAAAGAAGAGATTAGGTCCACTGGACTACTTGGTGAATCTCAAAAGGTTTTTTCTTGGTCTTATGAGGATCTTCGTGGTTTTGATCCTGGTCTTGTTCAACATATTATGAAGCAAGCTAGGAAAAAACAAGAACTTGTTAACTCTGCATCGGAAGCACCCTTTCTAAGGGATTTGAGAGATTTATTAAGGACTGGAATGTTTTTTTCATCCCACCCTGAATGGGTCTCAATTTGGAAATTGGCCTCGGGGACCACTGATAATATAAGAACATGTATTAGTCTTCGAAATTTCAGGCAAGCGATTATGAGAAATCCCTTTCCCCCTCTCAATATGGAAATGTTTTTGCAACAGGTTGTAGAGTCATAGTTAAGACCCTTAATTGACAGTCTGTTTGGTTACAAGAGAATAAAAGTAAAAGGGGCAAATGTTCACAAAACTACTTTCATTAATAATTGTGATACCATGCCTTACAAATGTTGTCTTTTTAGCTTACTTGATACATGTACTGCTTTTAAAAAGACTATGCACATGACTCTTGGTGAATTGGTCAGTCTCCATCTCTATATTGATGATCTAATTGTGCTCGTCAAGGGACTAATGATTACATTAGATTTCCAGGTGGTCAGTCCTTTCCAAATTTATTTTGTGTTGGATACTAATTCTTATATCTCAAAATAATTACAGGAGCAATTGTTTCCCTACAACACTAACACCCCTTGCTTGAAATATTGCGAGGAACCAACATGAAACATTCTAAATATGTATGGATTTTTCTATATACTAGTAGCCTAGCTATGCTTTCAATTTTTGTTCTTCTTTTCTACGCTTACAGTACCTTGATTTCTGCCTTCTAAGTTAAGTTTTCTTTTCTTTCTCTTTTTCAATTGAGTCTTTTACTGCTACTGTTTTAATTTCTGCATTATTACTTCTATTGCAATTTTTGTCTTTATCATGTTTTAGTGTTTGGTCAAGATAGAATTTTGGATCAATTCTGCCATAGTGACACTCTTGCAAAGCATTGTTAGTAGATACAAATCAATCTTACACAACTGTTATGATGTCTCCTCTGAAGGGCCCTTGAAATTGTTACATGTTTTCACTATTGTCTTACAAGGAATTGGTTATTTCCCGCTTCTTCTTACCATTTCTTCATCCATTGACATCTTAAGAGAAAGTCTATAAGTTTTCCTCCTTGAATGTTAAGAGAATATCCCAGTTGAATGATTATGCATACAGTGGTAAAACCCCTCATACTTAACATTTTTCATCAATTATTCCCAAATTCCAAGTCATATTTCCATTAAGTACGCTCACTTTCCCCTGTTGCATAACTATTATGGTCACGTCTTCCAAAATTACTTCTCTTGGTCTGTGAAACCATGAGTTCTGAGTTCTAAATCTGTTGAAAACAAATTTTCCTGTGGAGTCGCCAGTTTGTTGACAATTAAAATGTCAACGAAATTTTTCTAGCAAAGTGTTTCTAAATCCTATT
>JZKD02S2436992.1:189147-207100 GCA_000966675.3 Picea glauca
AAAAAAAAATACTAGTAGGTGGCACCCCCTTGAACTATTGGAGATCGTATTTGTTCATTTTTTATGTTGTGATGATGTGCGACATGACTTACATGGTTGATGATATCTTGTTTTTATTGGTATGAGATGAGCTTTTGAAGTGTTGATTCTTTATGTTACTACAAAAAAGAAAAAGGAAAGGGAGGAACAAGAGGAGGATAGAAGCAAAAGCATGTTAAGATTTTATGTTTGAGTTTATGTTGAGATAGTTCAGTTTTCATTCATTCATATATTTATCACAGCCTAATTCTCTTTTATGATAGCAGGGTCTTATTGTAGACAACAATATTCAGGGCTGAATCAAATCATTTAGACACTTGTTTTTCAGAGGTGTTGATCTATCTTTGATAGTCTGTGTAGACTTGTCTGTTTGTGAATTAATTTTCATGACTGACAAAGGCTATTGTGAAAATTCGAGTGGAAAACAATTTGTGGCAAGTTGATCCAACTTTTAGAGTTTAGTTTTAGCTTTCTGTCGGAGGTCCTTTTCTATGTTCCATCAGGGATGTCTAAGTTTGAATTTGGTCCAAGATTTGTGTATGAGATTTTGTAAAGAAAATGACTCTTTGGTGAATTGGAATGAAATAAAGGATAGATTTATGTCTCATATATCTTGATTATCATATTGGTGTCTTTACTTATGTTACATTTATTTCAGCAATTGTTATATTCAGAAAATTACATAAAAAGTGAATTGCCAACAATATTTTTTGTTGATAAAAGACTAGCCTAAGCACTCGTAATTAATACTTGTGAGTTAGGATGTTATTTTTGTTGGCTATAAACATAAGTTGATATTCCCGTCTACTTTAATTTATCCAAGTAAAGTCTGAAAATGTTTGAGTAAGATCAATTCATATCTTTTCCTCAACAATGTGGTTGAAGGGTTTCTTGAATGTGGTTTAGAAGTTGACTTTTGTGAACATTTCATATATGGAAAAAAAAATCGAGTGAGGTTCCCATATTTTGCAACAAGGGAAAATGAGATTCTAGAACTGGTTCATAGCGATATGTTTGGCCCTGTTACAATGCCTTCTCTTGGTGGATCCCTTTATTATGTCTCCTTCATAGATTATTTTTCCAGAAAGACATGGATATATTTCCTGAGGAAGAAATCAAAGGTTTTCGAGAGATTTAAGGAGTTTAAATCTCTTGTGGAAAACTAGACAGAGAAAAGGATTAAAGTGCTGAGAGATGGAAATGGTGGTGAATTCCATGGAAAATTATTTGATCAATTCTATAATCAATGTTGAATAACATGTCAAAATACCATACCATATACCCCACAAAAAAATGGATTTGCCGAGAGAATGAACACAATGTTGATGGATAAGGAAAGGAGCATGCTCAGTGGTGTTGGCCTCGCACAAGAATTCTGGGCAAAGGCACTCAACACTGCAAGATATTTGGTGAATATGTTTCCTTCATCGACACTAGTCGACATGAATCCACATGAGGTATGGTCAGGTAAGAATCCTTTGGTTGCGCATATTAAATTATTTGGATGTGATGCATTTCTGCATGTTCCTACAGAAAAGAGGAGCATGCTAGACAAGAAGGAAATCAAATGTACTTTCATTGGATATAAATAAGGAATGAAAGGAGTCGGGATCCTACATCAAGGAGAACAATGTACAGTAGAGATGTGGTCTTCAAAGAATTCATAGGTAAATTTTATCCTGAATAAGTTGTTATGACCAAGAATATTCATGAGACAATGTGCTTTGAACTGAGAAATGAAGAAGATGATTCAGATGATTCGATTGAATCTGAGAAAGAGGTGGAACAAAAGACTCTAGTGGTAAGGAGGTTAGGAATAATAAGAAAACCAATCAAAAGGTATAGTTCACCTGACTTCTGTTCTGCATTCATGCTAACTTCCATTGATGATGAGCCCAAGTTGATCGGTGAGGAAATCGACTCGGAAGAGGGTAAAATCTGGAAGGATGCCATGGTCGAAGAGATGGAATCATTGCAGAAGAATGAGACATGGGATTTAGTCAAATTACCTAGTGGAAGAAATATCGTCGGTAGAAAATGTGTATTCAAGAAGAAGCTGAATGTCATAGGACTAGTCGAGAAGTTCCAAGCTCGACTGGTAGAGAAAGGTTATTCCCAAGTCAAGGGAGTCGACTTTGGTGATATTTTTTCCCCTATTGAAAAAATAACTTCCATTAGAGTAATAATGTATTTGGCTGCATTATTCGAAATGGAAATAGAATAGATGGATGTGAATAAAACATTCCTACATGGGGACCTGGAAGAAGAAATATACATGAAACAACCTGAAGGATTTGTATTAAATGGAAAGAAAGAGTTGGTGTGCAAACTAAAAAGATCCATCTACGATATAAAGCAATCACCAAGGATGTGGTACTAGAAGTTCAACACATACATCCTTAGTTTGGGATTTGTGATAAGAAAAGTTGATGACTGCATATATTCCAAGGAAGAAGGTGGGTGTTTCATATATGTAGCTTTGTATGTTGATGGCATGTTTCTGATTGGAAACAACATGGACGAAATAAAGAAGGTGAAGAAGCAACTATCCTCCAAGTTCGACATGAAGGATCTCAGTACAGATAAATTCATTCTTGGAATGGAAATTAAGAGAGATCAAGCCACTAGAAAGATCTAGTTGAATCAAATGAAGTATATTGAAACAATTCTAAAACAGTTCAACATGCAGGATTGTAAGTCAGTGAAGGTGTTGATTCTTATGGTATCAAGGCTAACTGTTGAATAGAGTCCAAATACACAATAATATATAGAACACATGGAATGTGTTCCCTGTGCAAGTGTTGTTGGTAGTCTATTGTATGCGATGGTCTGCACTTGACCAGACATTTTCCATGTAGTGGGAGTGTTGAGTAGGTACATCTCGACACCTAGAAAGGATCACTAGAAAGTTGTCAAGAGAGTATTCATGTATTTTTGTGGCTCAAAGGACTATGCTATATGTTAGCAAGGATGACCTGGAGGTGACAGTGGTAAATTAAATGTGCATGTCTTTATCGATTCCCACTGGGCTGGAGATCTAGATCGATGGAGGTTGACCAACATATATATCTTCAATATGTTCAGTGGAGCAATAAGTTGGATTAGTAAGAAATAGTCGGTCATAGCCTTGTCAACAACAAAAGTTGAATACATAGAGGCCACTCATGGAAGCAAAGAAGAAGTATAGATGAAAAGGTTGTGTTCAAGAATCGAGTTTGAGTAGAGAGCTATGAAGGTAAGTTGTTATAGTCAAAGTGCAATATTTTTGGCAAAGAACCATGCTTATCATTTGAATACTATGCACATCGATATAGATAATACCATTTCATAAGAGATATGGTGGAAAGTAACAAGGTGCTACTGGAGAAAGTAGACATGCTGGAAAACATAGCAGACTCATTGATAAATTCTGTGAGTGTTGTGAAGTTTTCTTAGTGAAGATAAGCAATGGGTATTTCTTCCCTGGGTCTATGAATGTAAGTTTAGGAATCTCCTATTTTCAGCAAAGAAGACAACAAGTGGGAGAATTTTGGATTGTTATATTCTTTGTAGTGAAAGTCTAGTCGAGGTAGATTGACTAATGACTGAAGGTCGAGGTGGATCAACTACAATCAAGGTCAAGGTGGATCGACAACAAGTCGAAGGTCTAGGTAGTTGATCGGGTAAATTCGAAGTCGAATATATCAAAGAAAATTCAACCAACAAGAGGTTGAAGTGTGAGCATGAGATGACCAACTAGAGACCAAATGAAGGACGATTGGTAGTCGACTGGTAATCCGACTTGGAGTCGACTGTAATACAATCCATGGATTTGTGGGATATGTAGCCAATGATATGCATGAATCTATAACCATTTTTGGGCACCAAGTCTTTATGGTTTTTCTTGTTGTAAATACTATAAAGAGGCGCGTTGTAAGGTTGTAAAGAATAATGCAAAATATGTTAATGCATGAGTAAATTGTAGGTTGTTGTTCTTGTAGATGTAAGACATATTGGCTACAGGGTTGTTCTTAAGCAACAAATAGGGTATGATGTTGATTTTGTCTTAGGTGTGGACCAAGGTTAGACATGTAACCTTTTATTCAGATTGAATAAGACAACAAGAGAGAATACCGATAAAGGAATGTTGATTTTCCCAGTTTGGGTTTCCAAGGTAAAATATCTGCGTACTGTGTGATTTATTTTTCTTTTACATTCGTGATTAAATTCTTCTTCTCCTATGCTAGGTTTAGTGTGTAAGTGTCCTTCATTTCCTGACAACTATGCACAGTGAAAAAATGTTGCACTAGTTCTCAAAGGCAGGGTGTGACAATCAAGAAAAGCTTCGAAAAAAAAAACTATAGAATATTTCTAGTGAATTCCAGGGTTGACTAATCACATAGTGTCAGGTGAAGTCTCAAAGATCTAAAAAAATGAAAGGTAGCAAGACTAAGAGAACAAATACGAAGGATATGTCCCCAGTGGAGTCACAAATTTTGTTATCAGACAAGCCAGTCTATGTAGACACAAACTGATCTCCGTAGACTCAGAAACCAATACTAGAACAAAACACGACATAATATATAACTTTCCCTAGGTTTTTGTAATAAAAAATACTAGCTAGCAAGAGCTCACACCTTTTAATCAATGTTTTTCCTCACTAGTCACAATTTCCATCTTCGTCATAAGACTTGTGAATGATAACCTATAATAAGAAACAAGCCAACAAGAGTGAAAGAAACTATGGTATATTTTGATGAAACCTGTGTGTTGACAATAAAAATCGCAATGAGGAATTCACCCGCAAAGTATTGTTAAAGCCTATTATTTATAAGATAATGATATATATAATACTAGTAGGTGGGACCCTCTTGTAGATTGGAAGTTCAGAGATAATCGTGTTATACATTTTATGTTGTTGTTCGATGATGCTTACAGGGATCTCCATGATTGATGATGAAATACTGGTTCTATTTGCGACAAATGGTAGATGGATAATGCATGCTATGTGTGGGTTTCGTTACTCTAAAATCTCAATTCCATGTCATGATGGATTATGTGAATTTTTATTACAATGCTATTGGTGCCATGATCTATTACATGTTACACCTCCACAAAACATATGTTAGTCATGAAAAAAGATAAAATAAATATGGAATAAATCTAAGGAGAAGAAACTAAACTATGCTATACTATGCTACACTATATGCATTTGAAAATTAAAAGGGTTGATGTTAGTCCTAACTAGCAATGTACTAAGTAATTGAATGAGTAGAGGATGGAAGCAATGTGCATTTATTAGACGCCACTCCATACCTCTCCCACTGGTTGTCACCCTAGCTTGGCTATTGTTCAATTGTGTTTCGCTATGGTTAAGCTCTGATTTTCAGGCGAGGAAGGAATTGCTCGACCAAGCTCACGTTTTTAAGGCTTTTTGGTTACAGGTATGTCTTTTCCGCCATCCATGAACTTGCTCTGGTTATGAAATTGATATTGGCTTGGTGATGTATTGTTCTATGATTTTCTTGATACTGGCAACTATGTAAACTTGTGATGTTTCTCTAGAATGGTTAGTTTTGTGTATTCACTGTAAATGAAAAAATTGGATAGTTGAAGTTACGATTCATTGATGATTCTGTGTGGTGGAAGCCATGAAGGCTCTCTATTGTCTTATGGGTTTTGTTTGAAGGGTTTCATTCGGTCCAGACTTGTTGGGCGTCTCCACACAATTCTTGTAAACATTTCTGATCGTTTTTGGTGTTATGGGGTTGCTGTGTTTGATTTTTAACCACCTTGGGTCACTTTTATCATTTTCACCTGGTCGTGGGATCTTGTATGATTTTGGTTCCTGAACAGTTGGTTATGGTGGCTATTATGCCAATATCCTTTCTTTAGGGTTGGTTGTTATTACATGGATCTGCATTTTTACCAGTATTATTTAATTTTTTGGGAAAACCACCAGGGTTATACCTATGCGTGTTCTTAGGGTTATTACTGGCCAGTAAGGAGCCTCTACTCCTCTATTCATAGTCTCTCCTACCTAGTGTGAATTTGCACCCTTTCATACATGTTAATGGTTATATGGACTATGTGTCCACTGTGTTGTTTCGAAGGGTTCTCACTTGCTATTGATATGGTCGACTCTAGTCCTTGTGTTTCAATGATCGAATGAACCCTTGACTATTTTGTTTTTTTCATTGGTACCGAGCCCGATTTTGATTAACTCAACAGTCACACTTTTTCATTCATCTGGTTGAATGTTATAGTTGTTGGGTAGTATTTCCAGTGAGGTTGATTATTGGCTCATCCCTGTTGATCGGGTTAATTACAAAGTTGATGGAATAGCGTTGACAGTGGTTTTTATTATTGGTATTTAGTCATTGCATTATGTATTATAACATTCAAATCAATAGCTTAGTGTGTTTAATTGGTTGATTCGAGAAATGAAATGGGCACAAATTCGTTGCCTCTTGTGTTGTAACAATTGTATTTTTAATTCAACATTGTTTTATGGTTTGATTGGGAGTATGCCTCTTTGCACTATGCGTTGGGTTGTTTGTTTCCTACAACATGGTATAAGTTGAAATGATGGTTGTTGTTACTGTGTGTTTAATTTCCAATCGATATTATTGCAAATTAAAATCGTGATAGTTGTGAATTGGTTGTCCGTTGTGTATGTTTTATGGATATCGTGCATCGTATCAGAGATGGGCACGAGTTTTATAACAATATGATTCCATTACAAGTTAATTGTTAAATTGATTAGAGGGATGAAATCAGGCACAATTTTAAAAGAACTTATGTTTGTGTTTGATTTGAGGAGATAATTCATGGATAGTGGTTGATGTTTTGATGTTGAACAGAGTGGAAACAAATGGCTGTGTGTTCATTTGAAATTTGTTTTAAATAAAATGGGACAAATGAGAGGAAACAAAATTCTTATACAGGTTATTTTGGAAGGCATGTTATTTTGAGTATCATGACACTGTGTTAAATATTTAAATGTGAACAATGAGCAAGTTAACACACAATAATGGTTAAATTATACACAGTGATTGTTTAATTGATCACAATAATTATTTGGTTAGTGACTGGATCATTTGCATTAAGTACATAATTGCTTTATGGATTACTTAATGAATTTTTTGAACAATATCCTCTCTTTCCCCTACCACTATTTCACTTTTTCACTAATTACAATCCCCTCGCCTTCCCATATCCATTATCCACTCCATGTTCCTAACATTTGATTATAGTTAAGAAGAATTATGTATTGTAACAGTTTAAGATCGCAAGGATGGATTACAGTGATATGTTCGTTGGTTTACATTACACTTGATTGTTTGTTGTCTATGAGCAATAAACATGATCTTTTCCCTCTCATTTTAACATTTTTAACTCAATACAACCCCTCACATATCCTAGAACCTTTGTTCACCCTCTTCTCATTGACAACTATTAAACAATTTGTATGGATTGGATTGCATGAGTCTGATATGTTGCTGAGCCAAAATTTATTTCATATTTTAAAAGGAGTTGTCATGTATGGTTGTTAAAGAGACTGTTTTCTAATCAATTATGCATACATGAATGATCTTTTTCAGTCGAGGTAGCCATGGCATAGGTAACCGAGGAAGAGGTAATTGAAACAGGGGCCCTAAAAGGCCAAGATTCTCCATACACTTTGATGCAGACTCGCAAGAGTTAGGCCAGTTGTTTCAAGATGGATTTTTTAACTGGATTGGGAAAGGAGTGGTCCCACCTAGGCCTGAAAGGCCTCCCTTCCAAGCCCCATAGGTCCCTGGTATTCCCTTTCTCCGTCATGTCTCATTGTAGCCTAAAGTTCCCAAAAATGACGGATGCCAAGAGATTTTCCACCCGACAGTATCCCAACATCATGGCTGGCCCAATTTGTCTTTACCTACTCCCCTGCCTATCAATCAATTTTTCCAAGCTATCCTTGTCCACTCACCAGTTCAGACTTCCCATGCAAGTAAAAGGTTGAAAATTGATGTCCACCATGCCCCTGACAAAGGAAAAACCACTGCTGCCCCTTCCTCACCTTCCAATGGCTTTGATAAATCTGTGTCCTCCCACATGCATTTGAGGGACGATTGCTCTCATGTGATAAACGAGATTAGGCCTAAAGGCTCAACAAAACCAAAGGAAAATTCAGAGAGATCAAAAGGTGACAACAACAACAAGGGAAGGATTGCATTCCAGAGTCGAAAATATGGATTTTAGGTTTTTTTTAATTTATGAATTGATAATAACAGTTGACTTTTGGCATTTTGGACAACACATTATTTTTTGGATATGTGAGTAATATATTTTGTAAATAATTTCAATTATTATTGAGATAAATTGTCAAATATGAATGTGATTATGGGAGTCACAAGGATGGGTGTTTTGTTTAATTAACTAGTTGTGTTATGATTGTTAAAAGCTAAAGGGAGTCACAAGGGGTCCCACCTACTAGTTATTATTTATTTTAAAAACCCTTATTATGATTATTACTTTTCCCCCTTAACTAAAAAAATTGGTTGAGTTTTTGTTAACTTAACTAATGAAGTAGTTCAACTACTTCAACCAATTCCAATTTTCTTAAAGGAAAAGGAAAAGGGATGGACACAAGGAGAATAAAAGGAGAAGCATACTAAGGTTTTCTGTTTGAGTTTTTTTTGAGATAATTCAGTTTTCATTCATTCCTCAATTCATTAGAAGCCTAATTATTTTTTATGATAGCAGGGTCCTATTGTAGACAACAAGATTCAAGGTTGAATTACATCATTCAGACACCTTTTTTTCAGAGATGTTGATCTATCTTTGATAGTTTGTGTAGACTTGTCTGTTTGTGAATTAGTTTTCATGACTGACAAAGGCTATTGTGCAGAGTCTAGTAGGAAGCAATATGTGGCAAGTTGATCCATCTTCTCAAGTTCAGTTTTTTTATTTTTTGTCAGAAGTCCTTTTGTATGTTTCATTGGGGACGTCTAAGTTTGACTTTGGTCCAAAACTTCCTCAGGAAATTTTGTAAAGAGAACGATTCTTTGATGAATTGGAATGAAATAAAGGATTGATTTATGTCTCATATGTGTTGATTATTGACTTAGTGTATTTAATTCTATCTCTATATTCATTTCAACATCTGATATGTTCAGAAAATTACATAAAAAATGATTTTTTTCAGCAAGCTTTTAATTATAAAAAAAAATAGCCTACGAACTTGTAAATAATAATTGTGAATTAGGATATCAGTTTTGATGGGTGATCTCATTTATGATATCATTTATGATCTCTATAGAAGTTTCACCAAATTCGATACCCTCAATAGATTTTGGGCTTGATACCCTAGTCATTGTGGTCCATCTAACTGTCGACTGTACCCGCCTGGTAGTTGTTCACAAGCTAGCAACCTAGTTGCCTTTGATTTTAGGAACTTACACAAGTGACTGCGGGGGTATACCATGGTACCTAGGGTAGACATCGAGCCACGATTTGCAGAGTATACCCAGAGGGTGCTTCCATATTCGAGTTTCACTTGCATCAGTAAGTTGCTCTAGTGTTGGTTGTTGTAACTGTTCTTCCAAATAGTAAGAGTGGTTTGCTTGCTACATCTCATAGGAACTTTTTCTAGTGCATGTTTGGTCTTTCAACGCTAGAAAATCCCTAGGGTGTCGTTGATTTTCTCACAGTGGAAGATCAAGAGCTTCGTCGGTTGTGAAGGATTTTGGGCCTGTATCCGGTTAACTTGGAGCCACCACCACCACCTCAAAGGCGAAGACTTGACCAGGAAGGGTATTTTGAGGCAACTGGGCCACATGAAACTATACCCGAGCCATCTCCGAGAGGAGAACATTCATTTCCAGAGGAACGGACTATTTCTAACCTTGGAGGGGAATCTCTTTCTCTGTATAACCCTCTGATCACTGATTTTTCGATGCCACTTTTGATATAACTTCCCCCCCCAAGGGTAACATATCACGAGCACCAAATAGTCCTCCAAGCAAATGTTGCTACTTCGTCAGGGGGTCCTCATACTCCCTCTACGATTGTCACAACTGGGGGTGTTCCACCTCCTAACTCACCTTCACAAGTCTAGGCCACTATGGTCTCGACTGCCTCTACCTCGCGCAGTGGTCTGATTTCGTCCATGGCATATATCACTACACCGTTTACACAAAGTGCGATAGGCCCTTCGTTTTCATATGAGATGCCCAACTTTGACATGAACTCGGTCCTCACCTACTCCACCCTACAGACTTTAGGTCTGGGGGTAGGGAGGTCTAACGCTCCTCTACAAAGGTCCATGGGGGGCACCTCAGCCCCCTATAACGCTTTCCCTTATGGTGGGGGTCATATACCTCCATCGTCCCTTTCACTTGGCGGTACTTATCAGGGTATTATTCCTGCATAGGGGGCACACACTTCTCAAGGACCTTGGAATCCATGGAAAGGATCATCTCCCTCTTTAGGCATGCCGACTAGGGGAAACCCCTTCCATGGTCAATGGAACCCCGGGAAAGGCTCAGTACCTATGCCCGTCGGATCAGCAGGGGGCAACCCTTTCCAGAACTTTTGGAACACAACGTCGGGAGCAAGCCCTTTTCAGCCCTCAAAGTCCTATTATGGGATTCAACCGATGATTTCTCAACCAATGCAGTATCCGAATGCTAGCCTAAGCCATGGTTATTACCAGAACCCGAGCCAACAACCTCACTTTTCCTGGCAACCTGGTGGTAGCTAAATCCCAAGCTCCTATCCTCTTGTACATACTAAAAAACCTAAGCTACCATTTCTGGAAACTTTACATTTTCCAGACTTGTCAAGATTATTAAATGACCCAATATGTCATGATCCACGTTGGCCTGCTATGCCGACCAAGTTTCCCTCGTACATTCCAAAGTTCGAAGGCAAGCCTAATGAATATCTAGGTGATCACGTGACTACCTTTCACTTATGGTGCTCGTCCAAATATTTGAGAGATGAATCCATCCAATTGCGTTTGTTTCGACGCACTCTTATCGGGAGTGCTGCGAAATGGTACATCGAGCTCGATCGCTCAAGATACTCTACTTTTGGAGAATTTGCAATGGTTTTCTTAAATCATTTTCAATCACTTGTGAGATATGATGTCGGCACTGAACTACTGGCCAACTTTGAGTAGACAAAGGCTGACCATATCTTTGATCACATCCAATAATGGTAGCGCCAGAAGAGTTTGATTAAAGTACCATTTCCACCAACATTCCTGCTGGAATGGTTCCTTAAGTCTTTGGTACCCTAAATATCCAAGGACGTAGCAACGTCAGGGGTTTTTTCGGAGGAAGAGGCGATAATGAGAGCTTAACAACTTCAACTGATTTACTCTAAGTCTGGTTTTCTTTACGAAGTTTTTCCTGATGCGCCACATTCTATTCTTGATAAGACCAAACACAAGTCTAGACCACATGCTGACAACATTGTTGATTTAGCACAAGCAAATCCCACAGATCCATTGTCAAATCAATTGCAACAATTGTCGATACATCAGACAGTGGCCAACCCAACTCCTAGTTCGACTTCTCCCCCTGCTCAGACATCGGATGTACATAGCGTGCAATCGATGAACCCAAAGGCCAACCAGCAAGCTAAAGGGAAGAAAAAATAGTGAAAGAAGGGTAAGGGGGATAAGAAACTGACCAATAATGTTGGCGGTGAAAACACAGAGAGAAAGAGGTTGAAGTATCTATGCAACCTTTGTGTGGAAGACCACCCGACTCACTTGTTCCCTCAACTCGCAAAGGCCCAAAAGTTGTTGGCACAACAACAACCTGCATTGTTAACGAACCCATTTCCTCATGGGAAAAATTTAACTCAGGCCTCTTTGAATGCGGATGGGGGAAGTCAGGGACCCCCTTCATCGTCTAGTAATCCCTCGACCTCAAATATATATATGTTGAAAGGTGAATCTCACAAATCTACTAGGGCACATTATTGCAGAATGCCAAGTATTGCCGAAAAGGGTAAAGAAGCTGAAAACCCATCTATTCCTGTCTAGATCGAGAGAACGATGGGTGAAACAATGACACACATCCCGAAGGGGCATTCAAGAAGGCTTTACATAATCCAAATGCGAGGGCCGCCTAGAACTACTCTGTGGTGGAGGATTTGTCTACAAACCCCTTGCGCAATGTCTTATTTGGATGTCCTCCAGAGCTTCCCTTCTTAGAGAAAGGATTTGCTAGCCACCTTAGGATCCACTGAGACATGTAATCCGAGAACTATCATGATTGATACAACCTACTTGAAGCCTTGTCTCCCATACCACATCGCATTTCAGATAGTAGTGGCTCGCCCCACAAAATCTTATACCCAAAATATTTTCCATATGGTGGTTGATGAGGATGCCTCAATATGATTGATGTCATTGGCATGTTGGAAGGCCATTGGCCAACCAGTTCTATCTCCTTCACCTACTCTTCTTACGGATTTTTATGGCCATTCTTTTAGACCACATGGAATCATTCCTTCTTTCCCCATGTCGTTAGGAGGGATACCGCGTGTGTCGAAGTTGAAGGGGTCGATGCACCTCTTGACTTCAACCTCATGTTAGGAAGGAGTTGGACATATTCCATGCATGCAGTGGTTGCCACAGTTTTTCGGGTCTTGTTGTTTCCATATGAGGGACGAATCATGACCATTGATCAATTTTCCTTCTCCAGACCTAACCCTTCATCGGGGGAATCCACGGTCCCAATGATTGATAACCCATAGCCCGATGCCATCAAAGTGGGGGTTGGTTTGTGTCCACCTCTCATGGGTACTTTCGATTACCTACCTCTTTACGAAGATGTCAAAATGATATCGGTTGTCCCTGAACAGCCTAAGGCTTAAATATTTCCAGTGTCGTCGTTCCGCACGAAATACTTTAATGATCAGTGTATTCTTCCTTCCCCATCAGCCACGATGGAAGGCACAGGGAATCATAGCATATCCATTCCCTTGTCCATAACAGAATTTGAATACTCTATAGTCCAACAAGATTCCACCAACCCCGATATGACTCCCACACAGGATTTAGATACAGTTCTCGAGCCTGCCTGGGCTCAAGGTTCCCTTGCCACTACAGATTCTTTAGACTTGGTCTTGCCCTCTGACGAGGTGATTTTAGAGGCATTGAATGTTTCGAACAGACCCTGGGATGATCTTTATCACATATCATATTTACTCTTAGAGTTAGGAAGAATAGAGGCAAGATAATTTGTGTTGACTATGACTAGAGATAGGTCTTGTCCTATCAATCCTCTGGCTACGCACACAGTTTATGTCGAGGGTAATATGGAAACCATTGCTAAAATGATACCTGTTGATATCTCTAGAACCCTTGGAGTCATGGAGAATGTCTTCATCCAAGTGGATTGTTCCCCCGAGGAGATTCGGATCTATACAAATTTATTTAAATAATTCTGCGACATTTTTTCCTAGTATTACGAGGAAATGCCAGGAATTGATACAAGAATCATCGAACATGAGATTACGACTTACCCTAATGCTAAGATGGTCTGGAAGAATATTCGTCTGGTTAATTCTCAGAAATTAGTAGCTATTAAGGCTGAATTAGAGAAACTACTCAAAGCTGGTTTCATCTACCCCGTTCAATTGACTCAATGGGTGCCAAATCCTGTTTCGGTCAACAAAAAGTAGGGAACGATTCGTGTACGTATGAACTTCGGTGATTTGAACAAGGCTTGTCCAAAGGATAATTTCCCCACCCCATTCATTGACCATATTGTTGATGAATGCATAGGTTGTGAGGTATTTTCATTCATGGATGGCTTTTCAAGATACAATCAGATACAGATTAAGCCCGAAGACTAGCATAAAACAACTTTTATCTGTCCGTGGGGTACATTTTCTTATCGGAAGATGTCTTTTGGCCTAAATAATGTTAGAGACACCTTTTAGCGAGCCATGTCTTTTGATTTCCACGACCTCAAACATATAGTCGAGGCTTATCTCGATGATTTAGCTTCACGATCTCCTAAGATAATTGCTCATCCCACACACCTCCAACTTATCTTTGAGCAATATCGCTACTATTGGATTCACTTGAATCCAAACAAGTGCAGTTTTTGCATGATGTTGGGTCATATTTTAGGTTTTATAGTGTCGAAAACATGGATCATGGTCGATCCTCTAAAGGTTGAGGCAATAGTTCAATTTCCTCCCCCATGCACAGTCCCTCAGCTTCAGCGTTTACAGGGAAAAGCCAATTTTCTTCGACGTTTTATCGCAAACTATGCCAAGATCACTAAAGGTTTTATGTGTTTAATGAAGAAGGGAGTTCCTTTTCATTGGGATGAAGCTTCTCAATGCTCTTTCGAAGCATTGAAATGTGCCCTTGCATCTGCCCCTCTACTTTGACCACCCAATTATAATAAAGATTTCTTATTGTATTTAGCCAGGGCAGGGTCGACATTCGGTATGGTATCGGTTTAGGAGGACGATTTACTTGAAGAACATGTCATTTATTGCCTGATATGAGGCCTAGTTCGACCAGAACTCAACTACTCCCACATTGAAAAACTTGCATTGGAAGCAGTACACGTTGTCCAACGGTTCTGTCACTATATCTTGTTTCACAAGACCACCATCATTGCCATTGTGAATTTGTTCCAATACGTGTTGACACGAGTGTAATCGGCGGAAATATCAGTAGATGGATTGTTATCCTCCAGGAATTTGACTTGGATTTTGTGTTTGCGAAATCTAAAAATTCATTGGTCTTTGCAGAACTTATATTAGAACTTTTGGTCGATTCAGGTGATGTTACGCCCAAAGAATCACCGATTAAAGGAGATATTTTTCTAATTCCATCTTCGGACCCTTGGTATGGAGATATACTAGTATATCTCTAGACTTTGAAGTGCCCCACCTCTACTTCTCATGATGAGCATCGATGTATATTCCATCAAGAAAAAAAATATCTCATACTCGAAGACACTTTGTTTCGTCGGGGTGTAGATTGCATCCTTCATCGGTGCCTTACTCATGAAGAAGAGAAACTCGTGCTTAATGACTGCCACACTGAAGCATGTGGTGGTCATTTGTATGGGTTGGAAACAAGCCAAAATATTCTATGAGTCGGTTATTATTGGCTGACGTTAATCAAAGATTGCATTGAATCGATCAAGAAGTGCCACCCATTTCAGATCTTCTCTCGGAAGATGAGGGAACACCCCGCTCCTATGTTTCCTGTTAATATAGTTGGCCCCTTCACTAAGTGGGGGATTGATTATACTACATTCCACCTCCCTTCATCTAGGGGGCACTATTATATCATCATAGCAGTAAACTACTTCACTAAGTGGGTCGAAGCTATGCCAATGTTCAAAGATGATGGAGAGACAACAACTCTCTTCTTGTTTAATTAGATAATAGCAAGGTTCGGAATCCTGAAGGAGATTGTCATTGACCATGATAGTCACTTTCATAAAAAAATGATGTCCAAGTTAACATCAAATCTAGGGTTGAGACAAGAACACTCGTCACCTTATTACCCACAAGCGAATGGTCAGGTGGAATCTATGAATAAGTCTCTCAAGACCATTCTACAACAAACGACCAATTCGGCCAAGTCAAATTGGCATTTGATGTTGTACTAGGCATTGTGGGCCTACCGAATGTCTGTGAAGACTGCCACTGGTTTCTCACCTTTTCAAATCATTTACGGTTTGGAAGCAGTCTTGCCTATAGAATGCGAGATCCCATCTCTTAAATTGGCAGTACAATTATTACCAGACACTTCATCGCTTGAGGAACACTTATTATATCTTGAGCATCTCGATGAGAAATGACGCGATGCAACCTTTGCTAACAAGGATCACAAGAAAAAATTCAAGTGCCAGTATGATTGGTCCATTCATACTCAGATTTTCTCCGAAGGTGACCTTGTCCTAGTCTATGTCCAAGATAAGGATCCCCTGGGGGTAGTCAAGTTCAAACCCATGTGGTTCAGATCGTTCATCATGAAGGAGGTATTAAAGAAGGGAGCTTATCGTCTAGTTGATTTTGATGGGAATGCTTTAGCGAAGCCTAGAAATGGGCTCTACCTCAATAAGTATTCCTCGTAGGTGGGTCGCCTTGGCTGACTTATTGTATATATGTATAGTTCTTATACATTTTAGTTTTTGTCTTTTTGTTTTATGGACGTGTCATTTTTTATGTCATCTTTTTCACTGTCGTAGATGTCAAGTGAATCAAACGTGTTCATTGGATTCGTGGATGGTGCTAGCTGACACACTTGGAGGCTTGCTTCTATAGCTTGGGTGATATTCACACCTCAAGGCTAGTTATTATCTTCTGTAGGTATCTGTTTAGGTGACGCCACAAACAATGTCGCCGAATATAGTGCAGTAATAGAGTTCGTTCGTGATGCCTTGTCACATGGTATCTCTTACCTCCGAGCCTACTTAGATGCACAATTGGTTGTGTCTCCGTTAAATGGGGTTTACCACGTTTATGATCCTACTCTACATCGACGATTCCTTAAGGTACGTCTCTTAGAACGTTGTTTTTATTACATTACGTATATCCATGTTTCTAGAAGATTGAATCAAATGACAGATACTCTAGTTAATCAAGTATTAGATTGTCATATTGCGCAGATGTAAGAAAAATCACACACATACACATGTAAATAAATGTAACCCATAAGACAAAAATATGAACATATATATATATAGAAAAATTATCAGAGTACATAGGTGGGCGCAAGCGCCTCAAAAAATAATGAGTCTGGTATACAACGTGGGGCTTATGCCATAAAAAATACACAAAGAGTGCCCACAACACGTAAATGGTCCACAGTAAGCTAAGCACAAGGCCTATTGGCCCTGCCATAGTGGACTACAGTGTTTGCCAAATGCCGAAATAGCTAGACCCAATTCCATGGAACCCCAACAACATGAGGCTGCATAGATGGCAGGAGATCCTTGATCTCGACCATGAGCATAGTACGGGTGAGTGCGGTCAAGTTACACTCCACTCATCTCAAAACACTCTCAGCCTCTCCGGCTAGAGGTACCCATGCTGCTACTACTGGTCTGACGACCGCTGTTGGTAATGCCTCTGGTCGTGGACGATGCATGCTCTGTGAAAAATAAGCTAGATGCACTAGTCCCAAATCTGTACATAACAGATACAAATTTGTCAAGTACTCTGGTATGCATAAAAATGATATATATAAAAATAAACTAAAAAATTAAAAACTTTTAAAAGAAAACGTACCTAAATCTCCTTTCTCTGCTCCAGGAGGTACGGGCATGTCAAGATCCCTGGGGAAGTTGATCTCGACATAGGGGTAGTCCTCTATAGCCAAAATCTGTTGAGAGCACCAGTTGAAAAAAGTATCATTGAAGGCCTCAATGGTCCTCCCTCCCTCCTGTCGTGGCAATAATTGTTGAAATTACTAAAACAACTGAGAGGGGGGGTGAATCAGTTGTTATTGAGATTAAACAATCATAAGTCTATTAAAAACATTATTAATCTTTCTTCAATTGATCATCAACAATATGCAACATATGGACAGTAAAATTAAAGAGAATCAATCACACATAAGGTATACACAGAGACAGTTTTTCACGAGGAACCCCATAAAGGGAGAAAACCTCTTCTTCTTCGAAATGATAGGCAATCTTTTAAGTTATGTACATCATCTATAATTGAGCACCAACTCAATGTGAGGCTGCTACCTCTGTTTTACAAGATGCAACTTCTTTGAGAGCACCAACTCTCTGGTTTCTCTAGCACCCACTAGAAGGAAGCACCAACCCCCTAAATGTTCCAGCACCAACTGGATGGAAGCACCAACTTCCTGAATGTTCCAGCACCAACTGGATGGAAGCACCAACTTCCTGAATGTTCCAGCACCAACTGGATGGAAGCACCAACT
>JZKD02S2436992.1:210926-227923 GCA_000966675.3 Picea glauca
TGTCACTGTGTGGTCTGAGATGAGATTTGTTAAGGATATGAACAGCTGTATGAATTTCTTCCACCCAATATGTCTGAGGTATGTTCCTTTCATTCATCATTGATCTTGCCATTTGTTTTACTGACCTATTCTGCCTCTCAACAACTCCATTTTTCTGTGGAGTCCTTGGAATTGTGTACTCTCTTTTAATCCCATGCTTATCACAGAACTCTTTGAAGTTCCCTGAACTAAACTCTCCTCCTCTATCAGACCTTACTGCCTTTAATCTTTTTCCTATTTGATTCTCAGTCAAAGCCTTAAATACTTTGAATTTTTCAATTGCTTCATATTTTTCTTTCAGAAAAGCAACCCGAGTTATTCTAGAATAATCATCAATAATCAACATAAGGTAATTTTCTTTTCCTATCCCTTCTTTCCTTGATGGACCACAAAGATCCATATGTACTAACTGGAGAGGTTTTTCTGTTGAGGGAAAGTTTTTAGATTTGAACTGAGTGCGAGTAAGCTTTCTTATCTGACAGGATTTACAAACAGAGTCATATGGCTTTGATATCTTCGGAAGATCTTTTACTGCCCCATTGTTTCTGAGTTTGATTATGTTATCAAAATTTAGATGACCAAGTCTCCTATGCCAATGCCAACTTTCATCATATTTGCTTAAGTGGCATTCTTCTTCTTCTTCTTTTAGAACATAGACATTGTTTTCTGTTCTTATACCTTTTGCAACTAGCTGACCTGAATCCACAATTTTTATTCTACAATCTTTAGAGGTAAAAACAACTTCACACCCTCAGTCACATACTTGACTGACACTAAGCAGGCTATGTTTCAAATATTCTACAAGCAACACATCTTGCGCTTTTCTTTTTCCGTTACACAAATTGACAATTCCTTTACCTTATATCTTTCTAGGTGCATCATTTCCAAAACTTACATTCCCTGATTTGCTATCACTTAGAGTTAGAAACTTACTTTTGTCTCCAGTCATGTGTTTGGAGCATCCACTGTCAATATACCAGGGATTTTTTTTCCTTTGGGCTGATAGCACTAGTCCACACTTGTCATCTACTTTCTTCTTCTAGATTTTAACATTTTCAGTAGTGGAGATCGAATCTAAATTGTATTTCCTTAAGTGACAGTCTGCAGCTTTATGACCATAATTATGACAGTTGTAACATTCTGGTTCACTGAATAATAGATCATAACGATTGTTATGCACATATCTGTTATTTTGTTTCACCTATGTCCTTCTCCCATTCATCACATGATTTATAATCTGTGATTGTTTGTTGCTTGGTTGTCTCAATTTTTGTTGTGGAAGATAGTTATTCATTGAATATATTGATTGTTCATATCTAACTCTTCAAGAGCAGTTTATAGCTTTGTGACCAAAATTAGAGAAGAGGAAACAATAACCATAGAAAAAATCTTTGTACCTTGAAAAAATCTGTCTTCTTTGAGGGGGTCGACTTCTGTCATGCCAATAATCTTTCTGGTCTACAAATTCGGTTATGGGGATTTTTCTTTCATTTCTTCTTGGTGGCTGATTTTCCTTCTTTGTTTCTGCATAGTGATTGTTGTCAATGTTTGAAGATTTGAAAAACTTGATAGATTATGTATTACTTGTATGATCACTACTTGATCCTTCTTCATATCACAATCCATCTTTCAACTTTGAATTTCTTTGTTGATTTAGAATGGAGGTTAATTCTTCTGAGGCTTTAATACTTGGCAGATTTTGATGATACGGTCCTTTAAATTTCTCCATTTCTTTTCTAGTTTTTACTATCTCTTCTTCTAAGGCTTCAACCCTGACTTTCTTCTCTGATAGTTGTTGTTTCAGTATGTCTTCTATTTTCTTTGCCTCTTCTAATTCCACTTTCAGTAGAGAAAAGTTTTCATCAGATTTTTTACTGTCTTTCTCGAACTGTGTCAACAATTGTTTTTGTTTTCTATTCTTAGTTCTGAGTCTGTCAATTTCTTCCAGTGCACTGATCAGTTCTCCTTCCAAATCAACCACAACTTCTTCACCATTATCATCACTGTCTGTTCTTTTAATATCATAATCAAACAGAGGGGGCTTAGAAGCTGAAGTCCCTTCATGACTTGTCATATTTAAGCTTACAGATCTACCTTTGAATGAAAGGAACCCGCTCTGTTACCAATTGTTGAAATTATTAAAACAACTGAGAGGGGGGGTGAACCAGTTGTTGTTGAGCTTAAACAATCATAAGTTATTAAAAACATTATTAATCTTTCTTCAATTGATCATCAACAATATGCAACATATGGACAGTAAAATTAAAGAGCATCAGTCACACATAAGGTATACACAGAGACAGTTTTTCACGAGGAAACCCATAAAGGAAAAAAACCTCTTCTTCTTCGAAATGATAGGCAATCTTTTAAGTTCTGTACATCATCTATAATTGAGCACCAACTCACTGTGAGGCTGATACCTCTGTTTTATAAGCTGCAACTTGTTTGAGAGCACCAACTCTCTGGTTTCTCTAGCACCCACTAGAAGGAAGCACCAACCCTCTGAATGTTCCAGCACCAACTTCTTGAATGTTCCAGCACCAACTTCTAGTTACATAGGCTCCATCCTGTATAAAAGAGAACACTTGTTCTCCCTTGCACCACCCTGCCACCCTGGTTTCTCTGGTTGCCACCAGATGGAAGCTACAACTTCCTGTGTTCAAATTCTCACTTGAACCTCTAAGGACAACAGTCCTCCCAAGCACCTCCCAACCTCCCTAGTATATTAATAAATCAAATAACCAGTCAACTATGAAAATAAATCAATTCTTACCAATCTTTCTTTGTTCTGTAAATCTGGTCTTCTACTAATTGTTTTGCTCTTATTCTCTTCCTCAGTCTATTCAGCAGGTCTGCTCTGCATTAACTTGTTTTGTCATTCTTCTCTCCTTACACTTCTCTTAATCATCTATTACTCTTCTTTGAGTCTCATATCATTCTTTTCATATTCTCCATCTCGCCCAACACATTCTATGAATTTCCTTTATTACTGTTTCATTCATTTTCTCATTCAGAACAGCCAACCACACGTTGTCTGTCTCATTTTCTTTTATACACACCCACGGCGGTTCAAATTCCCATCTCCTTCGGCAAAAGGAAGACAACTATCCAAGCAACTGAAATGCCAACTGAAATGCTAACTGATTTGCAATCATGCATCCGTTTTGCTAACAGATTCGTAACTGGGGAGTTAACTGTGAGGGAGAACAGTAACCTTCCGATCATATTCCAATTTATCTACTCCGTTGGATGAACTTTATTGACATTTCCTTTAAATCGGGTTTTCGGCATTTAGACAATCCTGTGTTGAGTGTCTCAACACTTCATTCTGCGATTTCCGAAGTTCCGATACAAATCTTTTCTATGCTAGCTCCTTTCTCAACATGACTATGGTCATAACCAAGCGCCTATGAAAAAAGCGCTTTCGCGATCTCTGATTTCATGAATTTTAACACTATGCTTCGTTGACCCCAAGTCAGCAAAATTTCGATCACTTGCCACATGCCTTGTGATTTGATGATCCAGATTTGATCTTGATTCAACGGCTACGATTGAATCGGGATTTTACATATCACGATTTTGACATCCTTGTTGCATTGTTTTCTTTGCCTCTCCATATCCTGATTCGTGAAACTCCGATATGGTATTAGATCAACGGTCCAGATATGATCTTGATTTAACGGCTCAGATTACATCACGATTTCTCATATCGTGATTTCAGGATTCTTGTGATTGTTTCTTGTCTTTCCATGTCGCGATTCATGAAACTCCGATATGAGGTTGGATCAACGGTCGAGATCTTATCTTGATTCAACGGTTGCGATTGAATCGCGATTTCACAATTCTTGTGGCATTGTTTATTGTCTCTCCATTTCGTGATTCACGAAACTCTGATATGAGGTTGGATCAACGGTCCAGATTTGATCTTGATTTAACGGCTACGATTGAATCGCGATTTAGGAATTTTGTACACCCACTTCTCCTTGTACTTTAATGAATGTGCAGGTTCTCCTTGATCCAATGATGGTCGGGTCCTGCGCTTGGATCTAACATCTTAGATTTGTCCTTCTCTTCAGCACTCTTCTTTTCTACATTCAAATATGATGGCCCTCATTCTTTTGGGAATTTTGAATGGGATCCAATGATCATAAATGCTTTTCAAACTTTTCGAGCCTTCGATCATTCGATCAATGTTGTGTTGCCTTCGATCATTCGATCTTCCTGAACTTATCTTCTATTTTCCTATCTGTTACAAACTTCCTGTACTCATGCCACTTGCCATCAGTGACAAGCATTCGATGTCTATTAAATATTTTCCATTAGCTGTCTGTTAAATATTTGCCAACAGTCTTTGCTCTTCCCCGATTATCACTGCACTGTTGATCATCGTTGTTGTACTCAAGCCATCATCACTACTGTGCTTGCCATCAATGACAAGTATACGCTGCCTGTAAAATATGCCAACAATCCTCTATACATTCTTCTTGTACTCATGCCATTCGTTGTCTGTTACATATTTGCCAACAATAATGTTGCCCATCTGCACACTACTGGGAAGTAGGCCACGTGCCCCCGTACTGTCTCTAGTGGACTAAGCCTAGGTACCCTCTCAAAGAATAAAGAGCACAAAATAGTCACGAACCTGAAGTTCTTGTTGTTCTACCCACGACTCTTTGTGAGTTGTCTCTTCATGCACTCTAGCATAGTTATGCTCCAATCGAACACTCGTGAAGTTAAGAAATATATTGCGCAATGCATATGCACCTGGGAGGCCTGATGTAAAGTCATGGATCCAGTGATCTACGCAATAAGTAAAACTATCGCTTTTAGTGATAGGTTGGTATTTTGTGGATCAGTACCTGGGAACCCACTTTATCTATTCCGGCCTCGTAGTCTTTCTCGATCAAATCGACAATGTTGTGAGGCCCAGGGAGAAAATCACGAAGGTTGACTGGTTCCCCTCTCCTTGAGAGGCCAGTAAAAAAATAAATATCTTCAGTCATTGGAGTCAACGACTATCCCTCGAGCATAAACGCCTCTGCATCTGGGTGCCAGTAATCCACCAAGGCATTCAACAACCTGGGTTGTACCCTCATGAGTGGACACCGGAAGAATTTCTACAACCCACATTGTTTTAATGCAGTGACAACATCAGGGTCTTCCTCAATCAGTATATCAATGTCCTCATTCTCCCTCTCTCTCCAATGGACATACATTCTGCAAAATGTCAAGTTCAAAGGGGAGTTAAATAATGCATTTTCACTTTTTTTTTCATATGTTAGAGGGTGTACGCGGGTTGTACTGGGCACAGTAGCGTATGTATGCGAGAATATTATTCTTTGCCCACGTGCATACATGGGATGTGCTTAGACATCCCGCGTACATGTAGGGCCGACCTTATTAAGGGTGCGCGCCCACCCCAAAACAAAAAGAAATGCAAAAAGAAAGTATGGAAATGCAGGAGGAGCTAGTTTGTACTTACTTGGTCCAAACAGAAGTTTGTTTCATCCACTGAAGCTCTCAGAATCAACTTCTTTCACAAAGGGGTGTTTTTGTATTTTTGGTCAATTCATAATCTACAATGGTGATAATGAGATGCCAGCTTCTATTTATAGATGTTTTTGGCCCTTTTTGTCATTTTTTGACCCTTTTTGTCGTTTTCTCTGGCTTGAAAAGCATGTAACGTGGTTCTTGAGTTTCTCATTGGATGTTATGATACACTTTACTTTTGGTTCGACAAACTTTTTGGGAGTTGGGGCACTTTTAAGGTCCTTTGGTGAAAATTCATTTTTCCAACTTTGTGCATTTAAGTTAGATCTCCACCTCCACTTGTTGCACCTCGTTGTATTTTTCTCTTTACCATAGGATCGAACCCACCGAATGGCAACATGGAACCGTCATTGTTTCTCTAGAAGTGTCTTAATTTAGTGGTAGAGCCTACCTTCACATGGATGCCCTAGGTAGATCTTGGTTGCATTTTGGTGTCCATGTTGTCCTTAATGACTTTAGTCTCGTGAGTCCTTTTAGTCTTGTCTTAATTATGAGTTTGAGCCTTTACATGTCTGATATGTCATCACTCTTGGCTTCACCCTAGGGACTCCCAAAAAAAGGGTCTTCTTTTAAGCCCTTTTCAGACCCTCTAAACATGAAAATATTGTTGAGCGATCGTGTTTCCCTTCACACTCATCAAACTCAAATTTGAAGGCACGTCGGTCCAGCGGTAGTTTACCCCTTTTTCGGTCTGGACAGTCAATTGTATGATCAAAGGTATACTCTAGAAACTCTGGTTCGCTAGAAGAGTATTCTCAGGTATAAGTTTAACCCTTTTTCAGGCCTGAGGGACTAAATTTATGAAAAAGGAACATTCACGGAGTCCATAGTTAAGATCTTTTCAGACTCCCTAAAATTGAAAAGATCATCGAGTGAGCTTGTTTCTTCACACTCGCTAAATTGGTCCAGAAGAACATCCTTCACGGAGTCCATAGTTAAGCTCTTTTCAGACTCCTTAAAAGTGAAAAGATCGTCGAGTGACCTTGTTATTTCACACTCGTTAAATGGTTCAGAAAAACATCTACTGGCATGAGTTTACCCCTTTTTCCAGCCTGTAGATTAAGGAGGAAAAAGGTACACTTCAGGAGATTCGTCTTGCCGGGAGAGTTCTCCTAAGTAGATTTTATACTTTTTCGGGCTAAGGACACTAAATCTAGAGAAAGGCAACGAGTCCATAGTTAAGCTCTTTTCAGACTAATTAAAATTGAAAATATTTACGAGTGATCTTGTCTTTGTCACACTCGTTAAAATGGTTTTGAATAGATGTCTTTTCAGTGCTAATTTATCCCTTTTTCGAGCCAACTAGACTATATTCGAAAAAGGCACCCCTATGGAGTCTTATTTTATGCTTTTTCAGACTCTCTAAAAATGAAAAACACTGAGCTTACCTTCTCTGGGCTCGTAAAAAACACATTGGAGGGGGTTTTCATCGTGTCTTGCTAATCACAGTTGCATTCCTGCATTTTTTGGCCAAATTTCAGCTCCATGTGGCTCTCAACTGAACCTTTGAAGCATGCTTTACATGCAAGCCTTGTAACACTTTGCCTTTGTGATCTGACACCTTGACCCATGGAGGAATTTTCTAACTTAGTGTCCTTTTCCTGCACATGTTTCCTTGCTATGAGAATTAGTGTGTTCCTTGTGCTTGGAACTATTTTTCTTACAACACTCTTTCCTCCTTTGTAACGTAGCATTCTTTCATTCTTTTTCGATCTTTCAAAATATTGGAAAAGACAAAAAAATAAAATATACCCCAAAAAGAGGATGGGATAAGTATTTTCTTTTTATTGCAACACAATGAGTCTCCCTTGGACAAAGCACATCCTTCCATTTATTCGTCAAGCTTTGGGATTTAATATGACCTTAGGAAGTTGTTCTCATAACATAGAGTTGTGTCCTCCTCCATTTTGTTATCCTTCCAAACACATGGAGAGTTTGCGTTGCCTCCTGCATTGTGAACTTATGTCAATGTCATGCTGTCTTAGTCTGATCATCAGTCGTGCTATTTTCCAAGGGAATTTTTACCCAACTTGAGTCGGCCTTTCTGCAGTTTGTCTCTTTCCCGAATGCCCGACCATCCCTAAAGTCCAATCAAGTATTTGTTCAAAATCATTGAAGTTCTCTTCTTGATCACCGAGATCCTCTTGTTTGTTCCTCGACAAGTCATTAAAGACCTCTAGGTAGTGAAGTGCACACTCACATTACACTCCTACCCGAGTTTCGAAGATCTTGAATTTTTTTCTCTAGCTCTGAAGACCTCATGTCCATCCATCAGGCATTGTTGGCTTCTTGAAGATGGATACTATACATGTATATATTTGATTTTGAGATGTATATCCATCATGTATTGCTCGCGGCTACACTTTATATATTTATATGACATGGATCTGCAGTGTATTTTATTGGAAGCCATGATTTAGTTCATCCCGAGCATGGGTATGCCTACCTCTGTGAGACAATTGTTACTTTGCAGATGGCACCTCTCAAACTCTAGTCCCGGGAGCACTCGCTTCGTACATTGGTAAATATTTGTAATGTATTTCGGCTATCATATGCTCTTTTGACCTCACACATTAGAGGGCATCTATTATAATCCTAAATTGTACCACACATGCAGACCTGGCATCAGGCCATCTTACTTACTATTTCCGCGAAGCCAATACATAACAACTCTTCTTAAAAACACTATTTTTGAAGATGTATACGCCTTTCACCAGTACTTCCCACTTATGTCTGCTAGATGCACCAGTACTGCCCGCGTACGTACGCTAGATGCACCATTACAGCCCGCGTATACCCACAAAAGTTTAAAAAAATAAAAATTTGCAAGGGATTCGTTGAGATTACATGCTATTGGGTGTTTTATTAACCAATTGACCGCCTATAGCCCATCACCCAACCGAATAACCATATTTTTTTCATATAAAAAGAGGGGTTGGTGTCTCATTCCAAGGAGAAACATAGCTACAGTGAAACTCTGCCCATTTCACTGTCCCCCCTTGCCCCAAGAATTTACAGCCACATTGTGAG
This sequence comes from Picea glauca, assembly GCA_000966675.3. Lineage (NCBI taxonomy): Eukaryota > Viridiplantae > Streptophyta > Pinopsida > Pinales > Pinaceae > Picea > Picea glauca. The sequence continues at coordinate 219,546 of JZKD02S2436992.1, forward strand.
TTTTGATCCAGAATTCCCTATTCTTTCCTTTTTCCTCATCCATAATCCTATGCCCCAGGGATGATTTTAGGGGCTAAATTTTGCTCATGGGATAAGTTTCCATGGTTTTTCCAAAAACGAGATTCGCTATTTTTAAAATGATTCACCCAAATTCTATAGGATAAAATTATTTTAACTTAAAAATAGGTAAAATTTTATAAAAACTATATAAAATACTTAGAAATTTGAATATTTTTACAAAAATATCGCCAAACATTTATAGTTGACATATGAAGGATTAGTAAGATTCGCCAAGGTTTCTACATTTTAAAATAAATATCCATCCTTAAAATCATCCCTGCTATGCCCATTCTCTAGAGAGAAGTGTGAGAGAAGAAGGATATGTGGAAGCAGTTGGAGCTTGGTGAAGAGCTTGGTGAAGAGGATCCCAGGACTAGGTTCGAGGAGTAGTCGTGGATCTCATTTTGTAGGTAACTATGTGAGATTAATATAAAGAAATACTTTTTATGTCCCACCATATGATGTGTTCAATCTTCATGTTTGATCTACATTTTGTTATGACATCTAACCCACTAATTCATATATAGAATGCATGTTCTTATTTTCTTGTTTTTCTTTTGGTGAATGCAGGTCAGCCTTGGGAGGATATTTACAGTCGAGAAGCAACCGAACGCAAATGGATCGACACCAGACGCAAAGTTTAAGGCAAGAATACCAGATCCCTATACTTTGTACTTTATGCATGAATGTGGGTTGTTGTCAAGATAGTTTTTAAAAGTAGGAGACTTTAGACGATTAGATATGCCTGCACTTTAGAACCCTAGTGTAGTCCATAGGGGGGTTTTCCCACTATAGCATAGAACTAGACCTAGACCTAGAGCTTTCCATTCCATGCCTTGCATTTCCAAGCCTTTCCTTTCCTTGCTATGTCATGCATTGCCTTTCCTTTCCTTTCCATACCTAGACCTAGACCTTGCCATGCCATGCCTTGCCTTGCCATGCCTTGAAGTTATTTCCCTTACCTTTCCATACCTAGACATACACCTAGACCTAGTCCTTTCCTTGTCATGTATAGCCTTGCCTTGAATTTTCATGCCATTCCTTTCCTTACCATGCATTCCTTGCCTTTCCATGCCTTGCATTGCCTTTCCTTTCCATTTCCATACCTAGACTTAGACCTTTCCTTTCCATTTATTTCCTTTCCTTTTATTTTCTTTCCATGTATATCCTTTCTTAGCTTGCCATGTTTTTCCTTGCCTTTCTTTGCTTTGCATTCCCTTTCCTTTCCTTGAATTTCCATACCATGCCTTTCCATGCCTTGTCTTTCCTTGACATGTCTATCGTTGCATTGTCTTTCCTTGCCTTGACTTGACATGCCATGCCTTTTCTTACCATGTCATGCCTTGCCTTACCACGCCTTGCCTTTCCATGCCTTCTCATGCCTTTCACTACCTTACCTTTCCTTTCCATACCTATACCTAGACGTAGACCTTTCCTTTCCTTTCCTTGTCGTGTCTAGCCTTTCTTAGCCTTGCCATGTCTTTCCTTGCCTTTCCTTTCCTTTCCTTGCATTGCATTTCCATACTTACACCTAGACCTAGACCTATACATTTCCTTGCCTTTCATTTCCTTTCCTTTCCATGCCTTGCCATGCCTTTCCATGACTTGAATTTCCTTGTATTTCCTTTCCTTACCTAGATATATACCTATACCTATACCTTGCCTTGCCATGCCTTACATTACCTTGCCTTGCATTTCCATACCTAGACCTGGAGCTAGACATTGTCTTTCCATGCCTTGCCTTTCCATGTCTAGCCTTCCATTTCCTTTCCTTTCCTCGACTTTCCATGCCATGATTTTCCTTGACATCCCTTTCCTTTCCTTTCCATGCTTTTCATTTCCATGCATTTCCTTGACTTTCCATGCCTTGCCTCACATTTCCTTGCATTGGATTGTCTTTCCTTTTCTTTCCATTGTCTAGGTCATGGTCTATGTCATGGTCTAGTTCATGCTCATGGTGTAGGTCTAGGTCTAGGTCTAGGTCTATGTCATGGTTTAGGTATAGGTCTAGGTCATGGTTTAGGCCTAGGTCTAGGTCTAGGTCTAGGTATATGTCATGGTCATGTTTTATGTCTAATTCTATTGCCAACATGTCCTTGAATGGATTGAGGAGGTGAGTTGCAAATCACAATAAAAATCTAACTAGGACTTGGATGGATGAACTGTTGGTTGCATTGGATTCAGGGCATCGATTATCAACTAGAGGGTCCCTTTTGATGCCATTATGTTTCCCAGAAACATGTTTGTTGGAGGATCTCAAGAACTAGGGTTTTGTTTAGTGAGGCACAATGTAATTTATGAACAAGAGGTCAATTTTGAAAAACACTGTGTTGGGAGATCGTGAGTAGCATGGTCACATGATCCTTGGACAAACAAATGTGAAGGAGATTAAGAAACTCTGTTATGTCACTCAGTTTGGATTTTATTCCCCTAGACCAAATTTCCAACATGTCCTTGAATTAATTGAGGAGGCAAGAAGAAAATCGTGATAAAACTCTAACTAAGCCTTGTATGGATGAACCATCGGTTGTATTAGATTTAGGGCACTAGTTTTCAGATAATATCCCCCCTCTACTGTCATTTTGTTTCCAAGAAAAAGCGTTTGTTGGAGGATCTTAGGAACTAGGGTTTTTCTTAGTGAGGCACAATGGAATTTATGAACAAGAGGTCGATTTTCAAGAACATCGTGTTGAGAAATTGTGGGTAGTGTAGTCATGTAGGCATTGTCCAAAAATATATGTGGGAGCTTATGGAACTTTTTTATGAAACTTGTTTTGTATTTTATTCCCTCAGACCAAATTGCCAACATGTCCTTGAATGACTTGAGGAGGCGAGTTTCAACTCACAATAAAACTCTAACTGAGCCTCAGATGGACAAATAGTTAGTTGCATTGGACTCGAGGCACTGATTTTTCATCTAGTGGGGCCCCTCTACTATCATTCCATTACCAAGAAACACATTTTTTGGTAGATCTTAGGAACAAGGATTTTTCTTAGTGAGGCACAGTGAAATTTTTGAACAAGAGGTCAATTTTAAAGAACATTGTGTTGGGTGATTATGAGTAGCATGGTCATGTGGGAGTTCATCAAAAAGACATGAAAAAACTTATGAACCTTAGTTGTGCCACTCGATTTGGATTTCATGCCCCCAGAAAAAATTTCCAACATGTCCCTGAATGTCTTGAGGAGGCAAGCTGAAACTCATGATAAAACTCTAATTGAGCCTCAAATGGATGAACCATCAATTGCATTGGATTTGGGGCATCAAGTTTCATCTAGTGGGGCCTCTCTGCTATCATTTTGTTTCTTGAAAAAACGTTTGATGGAGGATGTCAAGAACTAGGGTTGTGCTCAGTAAGGCACAGTGCAATTTTTGTACAAGAGGTCGATTTTCAAGAAATCTATACCAAACAATTTTAGGTACCATAGACACATGGGCCTTGTCCAAACATATGTGCGGGAGCTTACAAAACTCCGTTATGTTGCTCGGCTTATATTTTATGTCCCCGGACCAAATTGCCAAAATGTCCATAAATGGATTGAGGAATAAAGTTGCAACTCGTTATAAAAATCTAAATGGGCCTCGGATGGATAAACCATTGGTTGCATTGGATTTGGGGAACTCGTTTTGACCTAGTGGGGCCCCTCCACTTTTATTTTTTTTTCCTAGAAAAACATTTATTGGAGGATCTCAGGAACTAGGGATTTTCTCAATGAGGCACAATGCAATTTATGAACAAGAGGTCAATTTTCAAGAACATCGTGCCGCGAAATTGTGGGTAGAATGTTCGCATGGGCCTTGGCCAAACAGATGTGTTGGAGCTTCTGAAAATTCATTATGCCGCTCGATTTGGATACCCTCCCAGACCAAATTGCCAACATGTCACTGAATGACATGAGGAGGCAAGTTGTAACTCGTGATATAACTCTAACTCGGCCTCAAATGGATGAATCATTGGTTGCATTAGATTATGGGAATCAAGTTTCAAATGGTGGGGCTCCTCTTCTATCATTCCATTTCCCATAAAAACGTTTGTTGGAGGATCTCAGGAACTAGGGTTTTTGTCAATGAGGCATAGTGTAACTTTTGAAAAAGAGGTCGATTTTCAAGAACACAGTGTTCGGAAATTTTGGATAGCATGGTTGCATGGGCCTTGGACAAACAAACTTGTGGGATCTTATGAAACTTTGTTATGCCGCTTGGTTTGGATTTTATGCCCCTGGAATAAATTTCCAACATGTCCCTGAATGTCTCAAGGAGTCAAGTTGCAACTCATGATAAAACTTGAATCGAGCCTCGGATGGATGAATCGTCGATTGCAATGGATTCGGGGCACCTGGTTTCATCTAGTGGGGCCCCTTCATTGTCATTGTGTTTCTTGAAAAACATTTTGTTAGAGGATCTCTAGAACTAGAGATTTTCTCAATGCTTATTACATATGTTTGATAATTTAACACCTTGTAAGGATATACAAGGCAAGGCTAGGCTAGGAAATACAAGGAAAGGCATGTCAAGACAAGTCAAGGAAAGGCAAGGTAAGGTAAGGAAAGGAAAGCAAGGGAAAGTAAATAAAATTCAAGGCAAGGCTAAGTAAGTAAAGGAAAGGCAAGGCTAGGCAACTCTAGACATGGAAAGAAAATGCATGGAATGAAAAGGATAGGAAAGGAAAGGAAAGGAAAGAAAATGAAAGCCAAGAAAAGGAAAGGTAAGGGAAGGCAAGGCAAGAAAAGAAAGACAAGGAAATCAATACAAGGAAAGGAATGGAAAGACAAGAAAGACAAGGAAAGGTAATCAAGGCAAGGCAAGGCATGGAAAGACAAGGAAAGGTAAGGAAAGGCAAGGAAAGTCAAGAAAGTGATAGACAAGTCAAGGAAAACCAAGACAATCCAAGCAATAATAGGCTAGGCAAGGAAAGGCAAGAAAGGCTAGGAAAGGAAAGGAAAGGAAATGCAAGGTGTGGCAATACAAGGCAAGGGAAGACAAGGAAAAGCATGGAAAGGAAAGGCTAGGGAAGGTAAGGCAAGGAAAGCAAGGCTAGGGAAGGAAAGGCAGGGAAATAAAAGGCAAGGAAAGAAAAAGTAAGGCAAGGCAAGGTAAGGCAAGGCAAATAAATCTAATTCTTGGAAAGTCAAGACAAGGAAAGCTAAGAAAAGTTAGGTAAGGAAAGGAAAGTCAAGGCAAGGCAAGCCAAACCAATAAAAGGTGGGGAATGGAAATACAATGCTAGGAAAACAAAGGAAAGTAAAGGCAAGGCATGGAAATATAAGGCAAGGCAAGTCAAGGAAAAGAAAGGAAAGACAAGGAAAAGAAAGGGAAGGAAAGACAAGGCAAGGAAAGGCATGGCAAGACAAGGCATGGAAAGAAAAAGAAAGGGAAGGAAAGGTAAGACAAGGAAAGGAAATAAAAGGGAAGGAAAGGCTAGGCAAGCAAGCCAAGGTAAGGAAAGAAAATTCAAGGTAAGTCTAGACAAGGATATACATGGAAATATAAGACGTTGCATGGAAAGGCTAGGAAAGAGAAGGCAAGGCAAGGCAAGCCAAGACAAGACAAGCCAAGACAAGGAAATACAAGCCAAGGCAAGGAAAGACAAGAAATGACAAGGAAAGAATAGGAAATTAGGGAAAGAAGAGGCAAGTCAAGGGTAGACATGGCATGGAAAAGTTAGACATGGAAAGGCAATTCAAAGAAAGACAAGACAAGGAAAACAACGAAAGTAAAGGTAGGGCATGGAAATCCATGGAAAGAAAAGAAAATAAAAGGAAAGGTAAGGCAAGGCAAGGAAAGAAAAGGAAAGGAAAGACAACACATGGCAAGGAAAGGAAAGGCAAGGCTAGGAAAGAAAGATAAGGAAAGACAAGGAAAGGTAAGGAAAGTTAAGGTAAGGCAAGGAATGTAACACACCCACTATCATAATTTAAAATTTTTGGGGCTAATCTCCCACAATGGGGAATCTCCAGAAGCCCTCATTAGCGAAGTGCCAATCCCTGATTCAATATCAGGATTCGGGGTCTCTAATGTCAAAATTCATTCACCCCCAAGACTCACGCTCCCCCAAATTCCGACGCGCTCCCTACGCCTTAGCTCCCCAGACCAAGCCTGCGGTCCATTGCCTCTACGTCCGTGGTCTTACCTTCTTTCGGGGCTACTCCTATCGGAGTTGTAGGATTTCCGATGTCGTAATTCACGAGTCCTCAGAACTCGCGATCCTCCGATCCCCGATATGCCCTTAAAACATTATCCCTCTAGGCTATACAATATTCCATGTGACCACATACCCTAGGACCACCGCCGTATAACCTCCCATCGGGATTTCGGCATTTGTGATGACATAAAACACATGTCCCCGGGACTCGAGAGTTCCCGATTCGCATCGCGCCTTTCTAATCACGCTAGCCCCACTGGCTTAGCCCATGGTCCACATGACCAACTCCATGACCACTACCTTATCCCCGTCAGGGCTACAGGATTTCCCATGTCCCAAGACCCACGTCCACGGGACCCGCAGTATCCCGATTCCCGACTCTCTCCGGATGCTTAACACGCATCCTCCTTACAGCTCCGTCCTCCTCCGCTACCGTGCTGACAGTTGGCTCCCACTCATCGAGGTTTCACGGCTCGTGATTCCGTATGGAAAGAGTGCCTTGCATTCGAAAACCCCGATATGTTGAACACCGACTATTTTAGATCCACGGACACACGTCCCTCAAATGATGGACGGTCCTGATTATATCGGAGATTCGCGTATCGCGATTCCCTTGTGTAAGAGTCCCTTGTCTCCAGGAACCTCGATTCCCCGATCTCCGACTCTTCGGTATCCTCTGCCACATATCCCTGCTGATTGGGCGGCTCAGATCCTATCGGGAAATCACGGATCGCGATTTCCTATTACAACGGTTCCTCACTCCTAAATTCTCTGATGAGTGAAATCCCGATGCCTCCCAGAACGCCGACATGTGTCCTGCTGAGATCAACGGCTAGGACACTTCCTCTACACCCTAGGGGGTAACTCCAGCGTAATTTCTCGGGATATGATGGCTGTCGGGATTATGATCTAAGATCCGATGATTCAGATCATTTCTCCTGCACACTTCCCTTCCAGAGGCTACACTTCGTGCAATTCCTCCAGATCCAACGGTTTATGGGTAATTTGGACCGAGATCTAACGGTTTAGATTCGTTCCTTTGGGTCTTGGGGTCTACGATCCCAATTTTCTCATTGTTCACGATGATAGAGGACAAAGGGGCAAGGTATGTAACGCCTGCGTTACTTTCGTCAATCTAATAGTCGTGCATGAATATGGTTCCTCCGACGAGATCTCATCCGTCGACTTGTCACTTCTCACAACACTACTACCTTGGAACCTTAATGGAATCGTTCCTCCTCATGCAGGGTTAATAAGGCCTGTGCGTTCGAATCCTTATTCTGGGTTCTTAGTGAACCTTTCCAAGGAGGAAATCTCAGTGAAGGGATCCCTACCGGGGCATTCTCGGAAGAAAATAAAGGGAAACAACTTCCCGAGAACGGCTGGGCGTGGTTAGCTTCATTTCATCAACGTAATTCTTGCATGGTTTACTCGGTCTTAAAAGTATGTCAACTCATTCATATCAAGCACTACGCGGACATTCTCATGCTAAAACCATTTACGATTTCACAGCTCTATGAGCCCATATCTACTCCTCATTATCAATTACTGCACATATATTCTTACACAGGAAAGATTTACAATTACACAAGTCTATGAGCATATGTGACAACATATAAATGTCAAAATGCAATATAAGCAAAATACTTATCAAAATAACTTCAGCAATGGAGGCAACTGCTGAGAGGGGTGCTCGTTTCCACCCAACTGTAGGCGTAGTGACTCCTAATGGATTTAACACTAGCCACCCCCGAGCTGAGACCACAATGTCCTGAGACCTGCGTCTCTGTGTCTGTCAGTGCCCAGGAGCGAAGGTTGCATCCCCTTCCTCCCTGCGATCACTTACTCTGCATAAAAATTGCCAGCGTTTTCCCTCGCGTCTGCCCCCTTTCAATCGTTTTAGCCATACGCCTTATCCTCTCGCGAGGTTTCATGTGGCACGATTACCCTTGCGCTGGTCATTCATGATGGATCTACAGATAGGCGGTTCACCTCCCCATCCCTCATCAAGCCATCAACCTACCAGCCTGCAAGGCATTAATTTCAGGGCTAGCGAGCCACTTTTGGTTCTCCGGGCCAGTGGAGTCCAAAAATACGGTATTTAATTCTTGGTGGAAGTTAACGCCCCTTTTTCAAGGTGCCCTCCACCACCATTGTGGTCTCTTTTCCGCACAT
>JZKD02S2436992.1:235127-290294 GCA_000966675.3 Picea glauca
TCATTGACCTCTTCCTGCAGGTCCATTTACAACACATATTCATACTTATGAGTTTTTCCATAGTCCTTGGCCAATTCAATTATATTTACAATCTGGGGGAAACAGGGTGTTACAAGGAGAGGAAAGGAATTCTAAGGAAAGGAAAGCCAAGGAAGGAAAAACATGGCAAGGCAAGGAAAGGAAATGCTAGGCAAGCAAAGAAAGGAAAGACAAGGTAAGGAAAGGTAAGGCAAGGCATGGCAAGGAAAGGAAAGTAAAGGGGAGATAAGGAAAGGCAAGGAAAGGCATGACATGGAAATACACAGAAAGGAAAGGAAAGACAAGGAAAGGTAAGGAAAGGTGAGGAAATGAAAGGCATGGATAGGAAATCAAGGCAAGGCAGGGAAAGGAAAGGAAAGACAAGTGTTGTATCCTTTTTGCCACTTGAATGAGAAAAAGAGGGACACTTACAAGTCCAGTTGGGTCATATGAACAGGAAATAATTTAGTGTATGAGTGAAATGACTCAATCACATGAAATAAACAAACAACTAAGATAATAAAAACTAAAGAAACAAAACTACAATGCATAAGGAAATTACAACCAAAATCAATCAAACAATTGACCAATATTCATACCACCAATGGATAGATTGTATTAGTGGGAAAACACCAAGGAAAAAGGAGGAATTATGGATCCCCTCTTCCTCTAAGGGAGGGCTCTTGAGTCCCCTATGTGAGATATCTTCTTACAAATGGAAAACTAGAAAGGAAATGGTGTAGAAATCCAAGATTATTCCCTCAAGAGGTGAGGTGAATAGCTTAATGAGATGATGCTAATATGCTCCAAGAAGGAAATAGGTTCCTTGTAGGAGAATAGAGGCAGCATAACAATACAATGAGATTCTTGAATTCATAGTGCACCCATGGCCTCTTTTTATAGAAAATATTTCAGGCATTATCCAATCGGTCTTTAGTGTGAACAAGGGGCCCTTTAGGGCACCCTTAGGTCTTTGACTAGCCCCCCACTCGAATTCAACTCGGATTTGAAGGTCAAATCGACTTGGGAGATAAAACAAAAGTGGGTGAGGGGTCGACAAGAACCATAAATGCATCGTTCTCAGGAGTGCATGGATGTTATCGTACACAGTCGTGCCTCGGGTGCATGTGCACCTTTTTTTATGTTTTTGACCTCTGCATGTGCGTGCGCTTCCTATAGTTCTTCTACGCATGTTAATTTTTTAAACGGTTGTATAGTTTTTGCCTTTTGGAAATGAATATTTGAAGCTATGGGTGAACTAATAGGTGTTTGGAGATGTTGTATTCTTGTAACCGTTTGTTCACGAAACTTCAGTGATAACAGATGCCCCCAGATGTATGAGGTTAGGAGCATACAAATAGCCGAAATAAATCAATTTTTATTCTATGAAGAGTACCATTGTAAGAAATAGTTTTGATAGTAATTGCAAGAGCGATCCGTTGGAAGGAGAGGGGAAACTATGGGACCCAAACCTTTCTCGTGGTGTGGAAAAGAAAAATCTTTGTACAAACGAGGCAGGCATGCCCCATGCTTGTGTCATGTAACTCAAAAAAATGTAAGATGATAGCTGAAGTTGTATGTCGATGTAGATCATTGCGGCGCCCTCCAGGGAGGTTTGATAATGGCAGATGAAAATTCTGATGGTGAACATACTCTGGAAAGAGGCGATGACACCTGTAAGAAGTGTCGGTGGCTGGTAGGTATTGATGGCCCAACAAATTCAGAGGTCTTCGTCTAGTATAAAACAACTGTAATAGTCACATAGTAAGACCCACCGTAACAAGAGATTGTGCTGAAGTCGAATTTTAAGGGGGAAATGACAATAGAGAGAGATGATGGTGCTCCATGTATCGTCTGAGACTCCTCAATGTAAAGGAAATGAGAGTCAAGATATTGTCTCCCTTCTGGAAATGGTGTTGATGTCGACATAAAGGGAGACATGACTCCAAGAAGAAAAAGGGCTTCATGAAATCCATTGGATGAGATCAGTAACTGATGAGGAACATGGACGAAGTCAAGATGTGGTGAGACTCAAGACTACCCTTGGTTGGGGATATATGTGAAGTATGAGTGGCAATAACCATGAAACTAGATCTAGCGTCAAGGGGACGACTAGACATGGGTTAAATTGTGCCAGAGGCATGACAAAGTGGAAAAACTCAGAGATCGGGGGTATATGGATGATGTAAACAAGAGTAGAATGTAAAGGAATGCCCCAACTATGGGCGACAGGGGTTGTGTTGCTGGAAAAGGAAGGTCGCTAAAGGAGACAACAAAAATCTATGTAAATGTTGTAAATAAAGGCTTTGTACAATTACCAAATGAATAAAGAATAATTTGGGTTAAGTGTACAGATACAAAAATGGGTGCCCCAATGCAATGTGGTTTGGCTGGTGAGGGATCAAGTTGTGTGGAGAACTAGTGGAGGGTGGGGGCCCCATGGGTGGGTTTCTGTATGAGGCAAATGAATGGAGGGAAATCTACAGATGGGAAAATTGATTGTGGATGAAATGGACAGTTAATGATAATGTGGAGGTGCAGTCAAGCTAGAACCATGATGATATAACCTGGGAGTCCATTGGGAAAGATAGAAAAATGAGGAGAAAGAGTATGTGGCTGATTCTCGAAAATGCGTAAAAATATCATGACTCCCATCCCTAGGGGGTGAAAACAACATGAGTGTCAAAGTGCCAAGGGGGACTATTAATGGGAAAACTCATGTGGGGGAGAGTGATATCGGGTGACAGTACCAAATTGCAGCGGAGGTGATAGTACTGCAGAGCCAGATGTGAGGATCCTAAAGGAAAATTTCGGAGGATATGACTGGGATATGAAATTAATATTCAGAGGGAATGATTACATGCCAATGTCGAGTATATACCTGAAGGGGTTGTGTTGTGTTGTGATGACTAAGTACCTGCACACATGAAAACCGAATACCCAACGTGAAAAATATCTGAAGATAAAGGTCATATAACAGTTATTTGATAATTTTGAACATGAGCATGCTTACCTGAGTGTGTCATGGAAAGATGCTCTGCAGGGGAAAAATGCAAATGATAACTCGAGGAAAATGGCTGTGTAAGTGGCTGAAAATGGTTTGGAAAACAGAGCTTATGGGATCTTGTACCAAAAAATAAAAGTGGGGAACAGGGCTTAGATATGGACAGTGGGCCCATAATTCCATCCGAATTGCACCGACCCTATGGGATATTGGGCGATAGTTTGGTGGGAGTACATGGACCTCCCTTTTTCTCGAGGACTGATGAAGAAATAGAATGAATTACATTCATGGGAGCATTGGTATGGAGTGTCGGACGAAGCTCAGGAAGATATGTGTGGCGTTCTATGACCAATGTGTGGAAAACGTATGGGATAGATGGGAAATGATGAGTGTAATGCCCATATTCTGCGCATATGGCACATGCGAAATTGGTTCATATATTTTGTTTGCGTGTGGTTGATGACTCCGTAGTAGTGAGGGACGTACTTGGTGGAGTGGAAAGAAAAAGGGGTGCTTGAGGAAGCTGGATAAAACTATGTATCTCGGGAAGAGAAGGACATTTGTGAGTGAGGTGTCCTTTTCTTTCACATAAGGGGTAAGGGAGTTGAACTCGGGGAGGTAGTGGAGCTATGGGATCTTTCTTATTTCATCTTCCCCCAACCATAACAGTGGTGTTGGTGATTGGTGGTGAGGGTGATGTGGTCGGAGTTAGTGTTGGGATCTGCATCGAGATTCCCTCTGATTGAGGGAGGGATGGTTAAGGAACCATCTCGTGTGGATGTACATACCATACAGTGATGGCGGGTATCATGTTCAGAAGGGTAAGTGTTGCGGCTACCTGGAATGATTTGACTCCAGGTGGGGAGTAGAAAAGGGGAATTTGGGTAATGGCCTGGGGGACTGTCTCCCAAAATGGGATTTTCCTCTGGAGGGGGAGGAGATCTGTGAAAAGTGGAGCGGTGGCACTCTTAGAGAACTCTTGAGGTACCATTTCTTCAATTGGTGGAACTTTGATATGGGGGGGGGACTCAGTGATAGGATTCTTGTCTCTGATGTCTGTTCCTTTAAAGGAAACTACACACACTTGTGCTGAAAAATATGGGTTTAGGAATGGTGGTGCTCCCTGATAAGTGCCCAACATGGATGGGTCTTGGAATAATCCAAGGCCAATGTTGACAACTGGAAAATCATCCGAGCTAAGAGGGACAAGGGGAGGATGTTATCGATGTTGGCGAAATGGTTAGGCTCGTAATGTGTAAGTAACTCAATGGTGACAATCTTCCCATTATGGGAGAACATTATCGTACGAAAGACAGAAGAGGCGGCTGCCTTCATAGCATACATGTAGTCGCATCCTAATAAGATATTGTAATCAAGCTGGGCATCGAAAAATTCATTTTCAATGAGGATGGTTTTTCCCCCAAGTTCTATGGGGACATTTTGACAAAGCCCTGCGGAATATGTTGGTCGACCCTCGTAAGCTCGAAAGGTGATGGAAGAGGGTACTAGCTCAGGAGAGCCAATTTTCTGCCATACGTGTTTAGACATGATTCATGTGGATGCACCTTCATCGATGATACACTGATAAAATGTGGTGTTACAGAAATTAACTGGTATCTGGAAGACTAATTGGGCGGGAAGACGTGGTTCTCCACTATTTGAATCAAACATGATTAATTGCGTGTCAGCTGAATCGACTGCCCCCAAGGCATAAAACAAGGATTTTCATTGTGATGGACTGGTTTGGAGGACCTCCAACACATACATGGTTGCAGTATACTAGGCTAGTTCATCAACCAGACTATAATTATGAGCATCCCTAGCATGAGTGTTATGCACATTCCACCGTAAAGGCATATGTGGTATGTGGGGAATGAGTTCCGCGTTAGGACATGGAATCATCAATGGTTTTCATGTAGTAGCTGGCAGTGTTTCTGAGGTGGTTGGGGTAGAGTCGAAAGGAATACTGTATTGACGGCTGTACTTTTGCAGAAGAATCTCTTCGTTGGTGAGGAGGACACTGTGATCAACCAGATTCCTGGGTTGAGTGGCACCTGGGTTTGGATATTTCCCCATTTGTGGTGGGGCAGGGTTGATCACTTGTTGGGTGTTCATCACACCTTGGTATGGTATGTGGTTTTGCAAAACAGCTAGAGGCAGTGGTTGCAAATACTATTATAGGGCCTCCCGAGGGGCAAGTGGTGCCGGAGGGACCTATGAGTTCATGGACACCCTCATCCATTGGAGATCAGAAATTTGGGGGAAATGATGAGTATAATGTCCATACTCACCACATATAGTGCAAGGGAAGTTAGTCTGAAGATTTTTGTTCTTCCCTTGTCATGGTTGATTGTTATTAGTGCCCCCTTGGGGGTCTTCGTATTGGTTTCCCCCAGCAGGATGGTTGTGGGGGTCATTCCCTCCTGGTCCTAGGTTGCCATTGTTTTGGTTTTTTCCTTTCTTATTATGAGTCAGATTGGCCATATTCAATTGTTCAAATGTATGAACCTATTGAATGGGAAAGGGTTGAACAAAGTTGATGTTGAAATGTGGTTGTCTCGATGGAGGATTAACCGGATGGAGAGGACCAGGAAATGGGAAATATGGATTGTTTTGTGGATAGGATCCATATGGAATATAGGAAGTAGAGGTACTTTCACTACTACTAGGGTTATATCCAGGGGTTGGGGGTGGACCTGTACTATATTGAGAGACCGAATACGACATGGGTACCGATGGGGGTACCCCCAATGACTTCGGGGGAACAACAAGATATGACAGTTAGTAAGGGGGAGGAGGGTAATATGGTGACCCTCCATATATCGATGGATATTGGGGTATATCGTACATGGGTGGTGGTTGTATGTACAGACTGTGGTGTTTTGTGGTACCAATCAATCCATCCGCTCAGTGAGACATCCCAGGTTTGTCTTGGCTGAATGGTATGGGTCTTAGAGCATTGAGTAGTATCGTATATAAGTATCCTGACTGTGAATAAATGAGGTCGTATTGTTGATCCTTTCTGATGGCTTCCTCTTCACTTTGGGGGAAGGTGGAGGCCACATATTTGGCAAGGAGAGGGGCAAGTGATCTAAGAAACCAATCGAGGCATTGTTGCTTGGTGGTTTTTGCTTTGTATAAACCAAGTCGCCGACGACATTCGTGAATGTGGTTGGTGATATGTGTGGCTGAGGTTTTTTTAAATTCTGAGAGAAGTTCTAGACCATTGTCATGGTGGATTGGTAGTTGAAATAAGGTCAAAAATGTTTTGGCCAACGATTCAAAAGTCGCATGAGACCTTGATTTTTCGTCCACATACCATTTGGTCGATGGACCTGTGAGTGTGCATTGAAATAGCCTTAATCGGAAGGAGTCATCCATGATGTTGTTTGAAGAGAACCATAAGTGGAAGGTCATGATATGGTTGGCAGGATCTTCTCCTGCCTTTCCTTCAAACTTGGGAATGTCTGAAGGTATTTTGGTAGCCACTGCAGGCCATGTGGGATCATGCAATATAAGATCATTCGTGAGCTTGCTCAGATTCGATATGTTGAGGGAGGCCAAATATGGCATCTGGAGTGGTGGTGGAGGATTGGTTCCAGCCATGGTGTGAGAAGGTGGTATACCTGACCCTTTAGGGGGGTTTAGTGGGGTTGTACTTCCTCCTTGAGAAGAAGTCTGCCCTCTTATTCCTTATAAAGGAGAGCTAGTGGATGGTTGAACTTGGGAAGTGGACCCAAGTAAAGTGGAACGAAGCAAAGATGATCCCAATATAGTAGCACTCACAGGGGTGTGAGAGGGTTGATCTGATGAGTTGGCAAGACTAGGAAATCCTCCTAGAAGAGGAGGGAGGTTTGGCAAGCATTTGGATCGAAGGGGATTCTATGGGTCCCCTATGATGTCCGACTAGCAAAGTGAAATGTGTGTGAATGGTGATGAGAGCAATAAATGAACAAGAGTCTTTGTATAATTTTGGACCTTCACAATATATCTCACAATTGTATGTAATCATAAGAGCATCACACATAAATAAATTGACAAGAAGCACACATGTGGGTAGGTGGATTTTGTCCGTGTGGGAGAACAAAGAAAACAAATGCTCGTGTCCTAGAAATGCGTAACGTCCTTCCTCTCAAATAGCATTGAGCCTTCCAATAGTACTCAACAGTGGGGTCTGAAGCCACCAGAAGAGGAACTAGTGAAGGATGAAATAATCAGTTATAATGAGGGGTAGAGGGTGCATATTGTTGTTCCTGAGTTTATACTTTAAGGCTCTAAAGTATATTGTCAAGGCATCTAAAAAGAAAGGGGAAAAGAGGAAAGAAAAGACAACTATTTAAAAGATAAGGACTAAAGTTGGTTTCTCAACTGTCTCTGTCTAAATTCCCAGTGTTCTTGAATGTTGATATCTCTCTCAATTGCAGCCCATGAACGTTCCAACTCAACCCAATTATTTTATTTTTGTAAGATAGTGTTAAATAAATTTAGAGCGATGCTGGTTTGATCTGAAAGGTCGGGCTCGATATTAGGTTGCCTTTCAACTGGTAATGTCATGAAGGGTAAAAGTAAAGAAGATATAATTCTTTTGTTTTCTTTTTAGGCTTGTTATCTTTATTCCACAATGTAACGAGAATGAAGTCAACACCCAAATAGATAGGATGACTAAATTGTAGGCCTTTTCTTGTATCTGAGTTAAATTTTAAAGAAAAGAAACATGCATGATATGAAGAAAAACATAAAGCTGTTAGCAAAGTGAGGCATCAATTTCAGAGGAATCTCACATAGTAACAGAAGACTATGAAATGATAAAAATATTAATGAAGCATATGATGTTGAAATCTAAACATCTACAGGTCTTGTATCTGTTGATAACGGATACAGAGGAAAAACTGTAAATGATTTAAATAACAAGAATAATAATTTCCAAAATAGAGGTTGTACTAAATTGTAGCTAAGCATTCATCAATTAAACATATGAAAGGAATATGAGATGACAGGGAAACACATAACTCAGAAGTGACAAGATTTGGAATCTTCAATCTGCATTTCTATTAATTTAGAGTCTCTTCAAAATTACTTCGTCAAAAATGATTTTTTAGAGAGATCAAAAAGCCTCCTTTTAGTCTTTGCTCCTTGTCTTTATACAAGGTCATCAATACTTGATAGTTAGCAATCTCCTACTTTTCAGGAGAAAAATAGTTACAAAACTACAACCTTAACCGTTGCATGATTAACTTTTGTTTATCTATCATTTCAATAGTATGAGTTTTCAAACGATACTTCACTGTTTAGCTGAAGTCTCTCCCTCTTTTGAAGCTATACATTCAACACACTTCTCCAAAAAATGAACAAAAATTGTGGGTGGTGTCGGGAGATCTTTAGTTTCAAACAGATAAAAATTTCTTTGTACCTTTGGAAGCTGGTCTCCAAAGCTTTTATCGGCAAACCTGATCGTTTTCAACTTTAAATTAGGCTGTACCATCCATCTATCTATCTGGTTGGTATTGATTTCGCTCAACTGTGAAATTTCTTCCTGAACCTCCTGTAAGATCTCTTTATAGTCCAACTGTTGTTTCACATTGTTTATCTGCAGTAGTAGTACAGAGAAGTCATTTCTTTCAAATCCTAATGCTTGCTTATCCAAAGAATTAAATATTCCCTCACAGTCATCTTTGATTTCTTTGACTATCTTCTTGTTTTCAACTATGTTTGTTTCCCATGCCCTGAGCATAATGTCTCCTCTTATCTATTTTGTGACAGAAAGTTTTAAATCTTTCGGCATCTCCCTGTTCCTTGAAAATGCGACTGCTTTCTGAAAGGTATTCCTTGCTGCTTTAGCCTCTTTTTCTAGTAAAATAATGTTATCAAGATATTTGCTTACCTCTTGAAAATAATGTTGGATGATCTCTATTTTGGATATCAATTGTTGTTGTTCAGCTTCTATCTTTGTATGGGATTCTAACGAGAGGGTTTGAAAAGCCTTTAATTCCATGACCTAGCCTTCTATCAAACTCAATTTATCCTATAACTGTTTAACAAGCTCCCTTTGCTGAGTAACCTGTGCCTGAATTGCTTGTATCCTCTGGTTCATTTCATTTAGGATAGTTTTGAGTAACTGGATTTCTTTCCTTTCAACAGCTTTGGCCTGCTCCAGACTTTTATTCACCTCTTCTCTAATGTTTTTCTCAACATTCTTCAACTGATCCTGTAATTGAGCTATCATCTGGTTACTCTTCTTTATCCTTGTTCTCATGTTCTCCAGAGTAAAAATGTTTATTGTTGCCATGGCTCCCATGGAGTCTGCTACCTCTATAGCGAAATCCTCCTCTTCCAATTTCTGGCCATCTATCAAGACCCTATATTTCTTCACCATACCCCCTTCTCTCATATGAATTTATTGTCTTACAATAGCCTTCCTCTTCTTTCTGAAAAAATAATCGGAAGGAGGGATCACATTTCTGGAAATGGGGGTGAGGTCACCAACAAATATATCTCCCATCTATGGGAGTCCAAAGGTTGATTGTAAAGGAGTTAAGGAAGTTATGGAACTTCCTAGTTCTGTAGACCTTGTTTCTCCCATAGCCTCAAGTATAATGACATCAACAGCAGGTGATGAAGGAGGAGTGGACTTACTGGAATCGGGAGGTGTTCTGGGCCTCCTCTCTGCTTCCGTATCTGGATTTTCTATTTGTAAGGCCTCTTCATTTAGTTAAGACCCTTCAGTCTCCTGAGGAAATTCTTCAGGATTGACTTTATCTTGTGTTTTTCATCTGAAACCTGAAGGAGCATCTTCTTGTTCCCGAGGAAGGGTAATTGCTTCACCTTGCAGTACTTTGGGCAGACCGCTTCGTCTGTGTTTCTAGAAGATCTGAAAACTAGCTTGCAAGTTGGACGATAGTGCCTGTACTCTTTATAACACTTCCTCATAGGTCTTAGTCCCTTTGAACAAGTCATCGCAAGGGGACTTCTCATGTTCATAAGCCTTCATATTACAGTGGGCCATGTGTTTTCCCACTAATTGGTAGGGATCGTGCTTAACGTGCTCGAGGTTTACCACTTTAACCTTCTCTAGCATTGTCGCTTCAACTTTGGAATGAACTAAGTTGAGCAACGAAAATTTCCCAATCTGAACGAGAAAAACTGGCCAAAATTTCTTTTGAGCCATTTTTAGTTCTATCCCAATTCCACCTGTTACTATTTGATGAGCTACCTCCCTACACACCAGTCTATTAGGGAGGAATTTCAGGAGGGCATGTGGGGGAATTGAACACCTGAAAACTCTGATGTATGAAAAATTATCCTCAATGAACCAGTCAGCAACTTCCCTGAGGTTTCCTGTGACCAAATCTGAAATGTGGAGAGGCGCATAGCCATACAACATCTAATGTAGTAGTATCACAATGCAATGACAAATTTAATAGAACGAGTCCTTGACATTTTCTTCCCAAAGTTTAGAATGATATTTGTGAATTGGCTCCGGGTAAGTCGGATTCCAACTCCAATTCATCAAAGGGAAAGGAGTCAAGAAGCATATAGCATCCATGATGTATGCCGACATATAAAAGGCTATTGGTCGACCTTCTGATCTTGTAGTCTAATAGTCCATGACCTCCTTTTCCATGTTATTGGATAAAATATTATCCCAAATGAAGTTGTAACCTTCAGCTGCCTCGTGCAAAAGAGGTACCCATTATGCAGGGAAATGGGTGGGACTTTTCTTACCAAAAAGTCTACATAACATCATCTCCACATAAATCATATACTCATTCAATGAGGATGTTGCGTAAATACCATGGGTGTCAGCCCTAAATTTTCCCTCGTTTCTCCACCAATCCTTTATTAAGTCGGGATACATTTGGTCTAACTCAAAACATTCTTTCCTTTGAAAATTACTCATGAAATCTTTATTATAAACATACTTGGGACTGGGAGATAATTTATACATTACTTGTAAATGTTTCGGTCTGAAAGAGTCGACGACGACCCCTCGGTTGTCCAGAATGGTCCTTGCTTGTACATCAGTTCGCTCTAAGGACCAACTGATCATGTCATTATAAGTCGTAAGCCGCGGCCGTGTAGCTATTTTGTGGAGCTCAGACTCCACTATAGCTTGAAGCTTGTTGTCAGCGTCATCATGGAAATTTTTTAATTCATAATCTAGAGTCTAGAAAATCTTCCTCCAAGATTTTATGGAATCGATGGCATGCGGTGTTGTATTAGATATAACGTCTCCATCTAGACTCGAGATTTCTGCAATTTCTTCGCTTTTCTTGGGTGCCTTCTTAGGTGCCATGATACCTGTGCTGGATCAGAGACCTGTTTACAGAGAAAGTGTGTATAAAACTAGATAAATGCGATGTTGCATATGTAAAGGATAACTATGAAGTTCAAAATATAAGACTTTATTAACTTTCAATTTTGTGTTATAACGAGTGTATAGACACAGACGATGAAAAATTAATTCCTTTCAATGGAAAGATATGCCTGGAGATACACTTTCGTGTCGAAAAAATCTTCATTTATCCTTTATTAATGCTGTCATATATCGGCAATTTCGAAACTGGAGTTTCAAAAATCACCGCCTTCCTCAATTCCTGAAATGCGAAAGGTGGTTTAATTATCACTAATCCTGTTTTAAAAACAAATTAACCTTAATCTTAAATCTTGTTTAGGGAAAACGTGATTTCATGTTTCAGAACTTCGGATATCCTAACATCAGGGGATAAGTCATAAGCAATCCTCGGATCACGAAATTGCGATGAGATTAGTGAGGTGCTAAGACACGTATTAGGGCTTTAATTAATCCAGGTAAATAATTAATTATCCTTTTAACTTTTTAAGAAAAATGAGGATCGGGAGTTTGACGGTTGAGAGTTCGAAAGCATTTCGGTAGAAGGAAAAAACCGAATTGCGAAAGATTAAGGGAATGATAATTACGTTTAGGAACCTAACTAATAACAAGTTTAAAGAGAGCTTTGTGGAAAGCGACAGAAAAGGCAACCTTTATTTCTTTCCCCTTTAAATTTTTTTAATAAGCTAAACATTTTCAGGATTTCAGCACCAGGAAAATAAGATGGTTGAAGATTATACTTCGAGAAAAATTTGAATCTTGAAAACCCGAAAAGGAACGGAAAGCTATGATTTCCCCTTTTTAGACTAAGGGTGGCTCCACGACTTAGGAAAAGATGAAGATTTGGTTTTCAAATATAGGACAAAATTAAACTTTTGTCAACATTAGGCTCCATCTCGGGATCTCGTCTTCTTATGGGACGAGAAGAACATGTAGACCAAGTTCCTTCATTGGGTAATGGAGTCAAAGATTTGGCTCTGTGAGACAAATAATGAGAAAGACCGAACAAGATCAGGGTCTCAACGTTAACCTTGAAAACTCTTCAAAAACAAAAATTTTGACTATCCCGAGCTAGGTTTCAATAGATTTCTTATCTTGACGCTGACCTCAAATCTGTGTAAGATAATCAAAACCAAATTATCCATCTTATTAGGCTTCTCATGATTCTGTTTGCATCAAGGTAAGTATTTACACTGTGTCTAGTAAGGAGATCTTAGAAACCTATGATAAAATCCATCTGAAAAGAAGAGAAATTACCAGAGTATCTTTTAACTCACGTATAACAGTTTTTATCAGATACGAGGATATTGCTTCACTGCCAGCGAGCCTGTTCAGTACCCCGGTGAAGTTATCCGACTTCCCACATTGAATTTCCTTTCACCACTTCATTTTTTTCAAGCATTTAAATGCTGAGATGAGGGAAATCAATAAGCATGAATTTCCTTTCTTCATCTCTTTGAACTAGATGGGGGCAATCAATATTGAATTTCCTTTCACCATCTGTCTGTATTCAATATTTTATATATATATATTTTGAAGTGAGGGAAATCAATGAGTATGAAATACACTCAGGAAGATATCTGTTTGAAAAAGAATCAAAGTTTGTCAACTCATTTAAATTGCTCTGGGTCAATCTTCTTACCTGCCTTAAAAAATCAAGGGCTTCATAGGACTTCTTAATGGAAACTTTTTGACCTTTAGTCTAGGGAACTTCCTTGAGCTAAACCAATGAATTATTCCTGTTAGGATAACTAATAAGGTTAGGATTAACCTAGACATGTTTATTGTAATGTCCCTAAGGCCGAGCCCCATTGTAAATCATGTTTATGAAATGAATTGTAATTATGTTTTTTATAGGCTAGTGAGCCAAGTTAATATAAGTTGGTGGGCTTATGTGATTATTAGGCCAGAGAGCCTAAGTGTTGAAGGCCAAGAGCCTAATTTTGTACATGTATCTATGCACATTATTAATAAAAATATAAACACCACCGCATGCAGACCAACCACGATGAATGAGTGATGGGGGACTAAGCTTCCACAGAGTGGGCAAGGGATTAGGGGCTGGAAGGTGGGAAGAGGGGCTAAGTGTTGATCCTAGGGGCTAATCTTAAGGGCTTAAGCCTTGGGAATAATATTTTAATATTATTCCAAAAAGAATGTGAATAATATGTTTTATCCAAAGTTCTTTTGGAAGGACAAGTAACTTCCAAATGGAAGGAACGCATGCAGTTGCATGGGTGACAAGTGTCAACCCAGGTGCATGAAAATAAAGCGTCTGAGACCAGCCGTGTTGGGGGTTCCTCCACCATTTGACCCTCGACTACCAGGGTGTGAACCCGTCTGACCCCTGCAAGAGACCCGATGCCATTCTAAAACCGAGGGGGTGAAATCTGTGTGTTGATTTCAGGGATAGCCTGTGTTGATTTCTGGAAAATCCAATGCATCCTCTGTTTGAGCAGATTGAGCCTGTGTGTGGAGTCTATGTCCCAAAGCCATAACTGTGAGACCATCTTGTCATTGCTAAGCCTATTTGGAAAGCCCGTGTTTGTTTTCCCCGTTGGTTGTTGTGGTCACGCAGTGCTGGACTGCGTGTAGCTTGTTGGCCAGTTTGTACAACACTCTCTCCAGGTGAGAGAGGTGATTGAAGTTGGAAGAACAGATTTCTTGGCCTATGAGAAACTCTCTCCAGGTGAGAGAGTGCATAGAGGAAGGAGAGAACTCCTGGAAGGAACCCTGTAGCTGCCACAGAGCTCAGAGACTTCTTGTCCAGAATTTTGCTGAAACCCAAGGCAAGGGAGGTTAGCAGACGAAGGACTGTCTAGGTGAAAGAAAAGGTGTATACTCTTGGGGTGGAATAGGCATGTGGGGAAGGAGAGTCTGTGGCAATGAGTATGAGTGGTTCCTGGGAGAAAATTCCTTCCTTATGACTGTGTGTTTTCCCTGTAACCTCAGCCTAGCCTAGGATTCCTTGCCTTGGGTATGGAGCTTAGTCCCAGCTCGAGGATGACCCACTACTGAGTTTGATGAGCAGTGTGGTCTAAGGCTGGGAGGTTCGTGGAAGGCTTGCACCTGGTTGGTGTAATTACCACAGTTTCAAAGATAAGTACCAGATGATGTTTTAATTACTTTTCTTCATGTCTGTGTATTTATATTTACCATTTATTCTGCTATGCATACAAACTAATGTTAAAGCCATTGATTATTTATAATAGCAGTAATTCTTATGGTTACTCTGATTTTAAATGTGTTTCATTTTCTTAAATGCACGTCTTATATATAGAATTAATTATGAGATTGTTATTCCATGTAGTAATGTTGGCCCTACCATGGGGTTGATGGTTGGGAACGTTACAGTTTTGTATCAGAGCCAAGGTTTCGACGCTGAGCCTAGATGGGCTAGTTGAGTGGTCTTTGGACCGAGGATTTGAAGAGAAATTATGTATGGAGAACCAATTTCATACCTTTGAATGCTTCTGAGTGTCAAGGAGTTACTTGACCATGTTACCAAGCTCAGGAGGTGTAGCAGTGTTATGAAACCCCATTCGGGGTGGCATATGGCCACAGGGAGAGAGGGATCCACACCAGAAGTGTTGGAGCCTTAGGATCTGTTTGGGAGGAAGGATAACCCCCGTGACCGTCAGACCTGGAAAATGTGCACAGGGTTTAAAAACCCTTTGGATTTGCACAGGAACGCAGAAATCGCGATATGCGAAATTCTGAAACGATCTACACCGTAGATCGTAAGTGACCATCAGATCAGGTGGAGGAATAGAACGTAATTTCAAAATTTCGGCAAACAGAAGTTCAAGATATGGGTATGCATGAACTCCCAATGTTGAAACCTCGAAACGCCGAAAAGATCTATGCCGTAGATCGGAGAGAAGTCTAACCGTTGGATTGCCTTGGAATGGATGTGGACACATGGGTGTGCACCATGTACCAGTGAGTCGAGAAGACAAGCGAGAATGGTGGGACCCAATGACATCATCGAAGGTGATGTGAACCTTCCTGAACGTGCCACACGCCACTGTGATTAAGTGCAACAGCTGTACTCT
This sequence comes from Picea glauca, assembly GCA_000966675.3. Lineage (NCBI taxonomy): Eukaryota > Viridiplantae > Streptophyta > Pinopsida > Pinales > Pinaceae > Picea > Picea glauca. The sequence goes on from JZKD02S2436992.1 coordinate 250,555, forward strand.
GGGCCTGGAGAGTAAAGTAAATCAAAATTTCAGAATTTAGGAGTTGGAGTGGCAAGGAGTTGAGAGTCTCATGGACTGAGACCCCGAAGCCAGAAGTCCCAAAAGCGAGTGTGAAAGCCTCATGGACCAAAACCCCGAAACCCAAAGTCCCGAAGTCCCAAAATTTGGAGAGTCGTTAGAGCTTAGAAAACTTTGTGAATTCAAAACATTTTCTCACTCTCGTTGGTTTATGAATATTGTGATTTTGTTAAAGGATAAGGCCTGACAAACTCCGGTTAAATGCACGTTGTGTGTGCAGAGTTCAATGGGTGTCAGGACAGCTGAGTATACAAATGGAAGAGGTATAGATTGCCTCTGAAATAGAGGACGAAAGGGTAAGAAGGGATGTCAACTTGGGAATCGAAGGATCAAACTCTAATGGGAACGAAAAAGAGATGGATAAGGAAGGACATATGATGAAACTCATTGAAATATTGGAGAAATATGCCCAAGCTTGCTGAGCTGATAGCCAAAATCTCATGAGGGTCAAGGATCAGCAAGGTGAATTTAACTTAAAGATGTTGAAGAGCCTGGAACGAATAGAAAGGAAATTGGAGAAGGGGAGTGGCTCAAGTAAGACAGAGAGTCACAGGACCCCTGAGAGGAGAAGAAGATCGAAGAGTGGTAGCAGAAATCATCGTCGCTCCCCAAAGAATTCCGGTAAGGAAGCACATAGTAGTTCAATCCCATCTCCTACCAGAAAGAACAGGAGATCTGGGATGGATGAATTGAAAGGGGATATGAATAAGATTAAGCCTCCTACATTTGATGGAGAACATAAGAAGGAGGAAGATGTCGAAACATGGTTGCTTGGCATGAGGAAATATTTCCAACTACAGAATTATTCCCCTCATGCAAAAGGAAGAATTGTGATGTATCAATTGAAAGGAAAAGCTTCCATGTGGTGGGATCAGCTTGTGCAGGTGTAGCACATTAGGGAGAAAGATATCACTTGGAAGGAGTTCAAGAGGTATTTCGAGAAGAAATACCTGACCAAAGATATTATGATAGAAAGATGAAGGAGTTCTTCGAACTCAAGCTGGGAAGCATGACCATCGATGAATACGAACGAATGTTTTTGGAACTACTGAAGTATGTTCCGTTCATCAAAGATGAGGTTGTCAAGATTCATATATATCTGAGTGAACTGCCACCTTCCATTAGTGACAAAATCTGGTATGATGATCCCAAGACTATGGAAGAAACAAAAAGAAGGGAAAAATGCTTGTATGAATAGAAAAGAGAAAGGCCTCATTTTCGGAAGGCTTGGGATGATCAAAAGAAGTTCAAAAAACAGCACAGGCTGAAGGGAAACAAGCCTCCTTTTTTCAGAAATAACCCTCAGGGACAACCATCCTTTAGGTAGCCCAGGAAGGCTGAAGTGGATGAACAAATGCCCAGACCGCCACCTATGGAGTGTTGGGGATGTAAAGCAAACCATAGGTACCGAGACTGCCCCCACAGAAAAGATAAAGCAAGAACCGTCCACAATGTTTAGCAAGCTGAAACCGTGGAAGACATGGGCAGCATGATGCCAAGGATCTACGCAGCCCTGGATGACAAGCAAGCAGAATTTCAATCACACATGATTGAAGTGGAAGGTATGATTAACAACCAATCAATTATTATTTTAATTGATTCGAGGGCTAGCCATAGTTATGTAGACCCTAGGGGGTGGAAAGTTTGCATTTATCAAGAAGAAAACATGAAAAGTATTGGTTAGTGCAGTTGGCTACAGGAACCGAGAGGAAGGTCACTGAGTTGATTAAGTCTTATTCTGTAGACATGAATGGATTGAGCACGAAGGCTGACTTGAATATTCTACCTTTAGGTTCTTACGACTGCTTAATTGGGATGGACTGGTTGGACCAGCACCATGCCCTTCTGGACTGTTGTAACAAGAAGTTTACATGCCTGGATGAGGAGGAAAATCAGAAAACATTCCAAGGAATTCCTAGGGCTGTGGCTATTAGAGAAATCTTAGCCATGCAGTTGAAGAAGTGTTACAAGAAAGGTTGTCAATTATTTGCATCCCGTATGGAGGAAGCATCCAGAGATTAACTCTCAAAGATTGGAGACCATGAGGTATTCACAGAGTTCAAGGACATATTTCAAGAGGTACCAGGACTACCTCCGAAGAGAGACATCGATTTTTCTATAAATTTGATGCCTGGAGCAGCTCCAGTTTCGAATGCTCCTTATAGAATGAGTACGTCAGAGCTGAAAGAGTTGCAGTTGCAACCTGAAGAGATTCTAAAGAAGGGGTACATTCACCCCAACATGTCACCTTGGGGTGCCCCGATCCTGTTCATGAAGAAGGATGGGATGTTGAGGCTGTGTATTGATTTATGATAGCTGAACAAGGTAACTGTCAAGAACAAGTAGCCTCTGCCGAGGATCGATGATCTTTTCGATTAGTTGAAGGGTGTGAAAATATTATCGAAGATAGATCTCAGATTAGGATATCACCAGGTAAGAATAAAGGATGAGGACATCAGCAAGACCACCTTTACAACAAGGTACAGTCATTACGACTTCACAGTGGTGCCGTTTGGACTGTCAAGCGCACCTGTTGTTTTTATGTGCTTGATGAATGGTGTATTCAAGGACTATTTAGACAAGTTTGTCATAGTCTTCCTGGATGACATCTCGGTGTATTCCAAGTCAGAGGAAGATCATGAACAACACCTGAGATTGGTGCTACAAGTGTTGAGAGGAAACCAACTATATTTCGAATTGAGCAAATGCTCATTTTGCCAAAGGCAGATCCATTACTTGGGGCACATTATTTCAGAAGAAGGGATCGTCGTGGATCCTGGTAAAGTTGAGGCCATCAGAGAATGGTCAGTGTCAAGGAATGTGGTGGAAGTTAGATCCTTTATGGGTCTAGAAGTCTATTACAGAAGGTTTATCACAGGGTTCTCAAAGATAGCTCACCCTATCACTTCCTTGCAAAAGAAGGAGAAAAGTTTCATTGGATTGAAGAGTGTGAGAAGAGTTTCCAGCGATTGAAGCAGTTGTTAATCAGCGCTCCAATCTTGAGGATTGCAGATCCAAATATGGATTTCGTGGTGTGCACAGATGCATGTAAGGAAGCGTTGGGAGGAGTTCTAAGACAGAATGGATTTGTAATCTATTATGAGTCGAGGAAGTTGAAAGAGCATGAAAAGAATTATGCCACTCATGATTTGGAGTTGGCAGCAATCATTCATGCTCTGAGGAAATGGAGACATTACCTCATGGGAAGGAGTTTTGAATTGAGAATAGACCACAACGGTCTGATATATTTGTTTGATCAGCTGACTTTAAACGCTAGACAAAGTAGATGGCTAGAGTTTCTGTGCGAATACGACTTTGATATCAAGCATATCAAGGGAAAAGAAAACAAGGTGGTTGATGCACTCAGCAGAAAACTGCATGAATTACATGCTACATCCATTAGCATGTACATGACTGATATCAAAGGTAGAATTTTGGAAGCTGCAAATGTTGATTTGTAGTACAGAGATTTAATAGCAAAGCTACAACAACGTGAGAGACCATAGAAAAAGGAAAGTTACACCTTGGAAGCTGATGGATTACTCCTGTATAAAGACAGAGTGTATATACCCAATGTCCAGGAATTGAAACTTGTGATTCTAAAAGAAATGCATAACATGACGTATGTGGCAGCAGTCAAAATCCATTACTTTTGGTTGGGTATGAAGAGAGAGATCGCTGAATACATCGCCAGATGTATGGAGTGACAGAAAGTTAAGGTTGAGCATAGGCACCCAGTAGGGTTGTTGTAGCCTTTGCCCATTCCTGAGTGGAAGTGGGAAGTGGTGACCATGGATTTTATTACAGGATTTCCTAGAACAAGCAAGCAGTAGGATTCGATCATGGTTGTGGTGGAGAAGCTTACAAAAGCTGCCCATTTTATTCCACTGAAAACCACTCACAAGGCAACAGATGTTGCTGACATCTTCTTAAAAGAAGTGGCACGCTTGCACGGAATTCCTAAAATGATTGTGTCTGATAGGGACCTGAAATTCACCTTGAATTTCTAGAAAGGACTGTTCAAAGGATTTAGAACGAATCTGAATTTTAGTACAACATATCATCCCGAGTCTGATGGACAGACATAGAGGGTGAACAGAGTAATAGAAGACATGATAAGAATGTATGTGATGGACAAACCATCAAGATGGGAAGAGTACCTGCATTTGGTAGAATTCGCCTACAATAACGGGTATCATGTATCATTGAAGATGAGCCCATTTGAAGCACTTTATGGAAGAAAGTGCAACACTCCAGTGAGTTGGGATAATCTAGCTGATAGAGAAGTAGTTGGGCCAGAGTTGCTCAAGGAGATGGAGGACCAAATGATAAAAATTAAACAGAATTTAAAAACTTCCTGGGATAGGCAGAAAAGTTATGCTGATAAGAATAGAACCCACCGAGAATTCAAAGTGGGTGATCATGTTTTCCTGAAAGTGAAAACTAATAGGAGTTCCCTGAAGCTGGGAAGTTGCGCCAAGTTGGTAGCAAGATTTTGTGGACCGTTTGAAATCCTAGAAAGGATTGGGCCAGTTGCATATAAGCTTGCATTACCTACATCTATGATTGTACATAATGTGTTTCACGTTTCATTTATTAAGAAATATATATCTGATGCTAATCATGTTATTGACTAGAATGTGGTTCAGGTGGAACAGAAGGTGTCCTGCAAGTGCATCATGTGCGCATATTGGACAAGAAAAAAAACAGCTCCGGAATCGAGCTATAGGGCTTATAAAGGTCCAGTGGACCTGGTACGGTCCTGAGGACACGACATGGGAGCATGAAGATGTTATGCGGGCAGAGTACCCACATCTTTTTGAAAATTTTGAAAATCTTGCAAAGACAGTGGAAAGTTGCACTGAGGACAGTGAAAAAATAAGGGGAGGGGGATTGTAATGTCCCCAAGGCCGAGCCCCATTGTAAATCATGTTTGTGAAATGAATTGTAATTATGTTTTTTATAGGTTGGTGAGCCAAGTTAATATGAGATGGTGGGCTTATGTGATTATTAGGCCAAAGAGCCTAAGTGTTGAAGGCCAAGAGCCTGATTTTGTACATGTATCTATGCACATTATTAATAAAAATATAAACACCGTCGTGTCCAGACCGACCACGATGAATGAGTGATGGGGGACTAAGATTCCACAGAGTGGGCAAGGGATTAGGGGCTGGAAGGTGGGAAGAGGGGCTAAGTGTTGAGCCTAGGGGCTTAAGCCTTGGGAATAATATTTTAATATTATTCCAAAAAGAATGTGAATAATATGCTTTATCCTAAGTTGTTTTGGAAGGACAAGTAACTTCCAAATGGAAGGAATGCATGTAGTTGCATGGGTGACAAGTGTCAACCCAGGTGCATGCAAATAAAGCGTCTGAGATCAGCTATGTTGGGGGTTCCTCCACCATTCGACCCTCGACTACCTGGGCGTGAACCCGTCCGACCCCTACAAGAGACCTGGTGCCATTTTGAAACTGGGGGGCGATGAAGTCTGTGTGTTGATTTTGGGGATAACCTGTGTTGATTTCTGGAAAACCTGATGCATCCTCTGTCTAAGAAGATCGAGCCTGTGTGTGGAGTCTCTGTCCCAAAGCCATGACCGTGAGACCATCCTGTCATTGTTGAGCCTCTTTGGAAAGCCCGTGTTTGTTTTCCCCATTGGTTGTTGTGGTCACGTAGTGCTAGACTGCATGTGGCTTGTTGGCCAGTTTGTACAACACTCTCTCCAGGTGAGAGAGGTGATTGAAGTTGGAAGAACAGGTTTCTTGGCCTATGAGCGACTCTCTCTAGGTGAGAGAGTGCACAGAGGAAGGAGAGAAATCCTAAAAGGAACCCTGTAGCTGCCACAGAGCTCGAAGACTTCCAGTCCGGTCTATTTCTCAAACCCAAGGCAAGGGAGGTTAGTAGCCAAAGGACTGTCTAGGTGACAAAGAAGGTGTATACTCCTGGGGTGAAACAGGCATGTGGGGAAGGAGAGTTTATGGCAGTGAGTATGAGTGGTTCCTGGGAGAAAATTCCTTCCTTGTGACTATGTGTTCTCCCTGTAACCTCAGCCTAGCCTAGGATTCCTTGCCTTGGGGGTGGATCTTAGTCCCAGCTCGGGGGTGACCCACTACTGAGCTTGATGAGCAGTGTGGTCTAAGGCTGGGAGGTTCGTGGAAGGCCTGCACCTGGTTGGTGGAATTACCATCGTTTCAAAGATAAGTACCAGATTATGTTTTAATTACCTTTCTTCATGTCTGTGTATTTATATTTATCATGCATTCTGCTGTGCATACGAATTAATGTTAAAGCCATTGATTATTTATAATAGCAGTAATTTTTATGGTTACTCTGAGTTTAAATGTGTTTCATTTGCTTAAATGCATGTCTTATATATAGAATTAAGTATGAGATTGTTATTCTCCATAGTAATGTTGGCCCGACCATGGGGTTGATGGTCGGGAACATTACATTTATGATCCAGCCAAAGTCAAAGAACTAAAAACAAAACCTACTCTCTTTCTTGAAATTTTGTTCGAGAATTTTCATGACCAAGGCGAGACTCCTCTGTTCTCAGGAAACTTCATGATCATACGTCCATGATCAAGTGGGAAAAGGCTTCACTGTGGTCAAGGAGGAGGGTAAAGGGGTTTAGAAAAACTGCTATACATATGATTGTTCTTAGAGATTTTCTTAATTAGCCTTTACAACCTTCTCTTAAGTCTCCCCTTTATAATACTTTAAGAACTTCTTTGATTGAGTTGCTTTTTTGTTTTTTTTTAACAAAAATAAATCGATGATTTATTCATTTGTACTTCTTAGAGCTTTTATCTCGAATTTTAAAATGGGATTTCATACCTTTATCAGCTCTTATATTGCCAACCCTAAGATTACTCGTTCATTACCTTTTTCATTGTGAGAGACTTGATAGGAATACCTGCCATGTCACCTTTCAGTACCTCAAGTCCGTTGTCTCGTGAGAAACTTTTCCCGCGAATAACATAACATTATAATCCTTAGTAAATGACACGAAAGAAAATTTTATTTGTTTTATTTTATATACATATACTTTATTTTTTTTATGGAATCTATACAAAAAGCATGAAAACAAACTAGTATGTACAATGATAATTTAGAAACACATTATTGCATGAAGTGTTTAAGATTCCTCCCATTTAAAAGGGCATTAAGAATGTCTCCATCCAGGTTTTCTAATAACCAAGCATTTTTTACTTCCAAGGCCAAAATTTTGTATGGACCGGACCAGATTGGATCGAATTTGCCATGTTTTCCAGCGTCTTCTTTTCTAGCTTCCCATTTTAAGACCAAGTTGCCAGGGAGGAATTCTCTATCTTTCGCTTTATGATCGAATAAGTCTTTCATTTTGTCCTGATACCTTTGCAACCTTTCATTTACTTCGACCCTATTTTGCTAAACTTCAACCAGTTGGTTTATCCTCCTGGTAACATCATTGGGTTCTTCATTCGAATCCTGCCAGAGTTTCATTACTGGCAGAGCAAGGTTTATTGGTAAAACGACATCAGATCCATATACCATCTGGAAAGGGGAAATCCCAATTGATATTTTAGTACTTATTCGGTTGGCCCATAAATCATATTTTAAATGGGTATGCCACACTTTTTGTTTTCATTCAAAACCTTTTTTATCACGGTAATCAGGCTTTTGTTGGATGATTCAGCTAGACCATTACCTTGTGGATAGTAAGTTGTGGAGTGTCCCAGTATGATGTTATATTTTTGGAAAAAATTTACCATGGCCATTGAATTAAATGATTTCACGTTGTTAGTGACTATATTTCGAGGACAACCAAATTTGGATAAGATATTATCTTCCAAAAAACAAACTACTACTGAATCAGTTGCATTCCTTGTGGGGATAGCTTCTACCCACTTAGTGAAATAATCAGTAACAGTTAGGATCCATTTGTGTTGCACACTGGAGTGTGGATGAATTTCTCCGATGAAATCAAGTCCCCATTGTTGAAATGGGGCTTCGGTTTTAACTAGAATTAGGGGCAAATATGGGACCCTCTGTTTGCCTGTGAACAACTAGCATGGGACACAATTTTGAGCTTTAGTGTTCACTTCTATGAACAATTTGGGCTAGTAGTATTTGGCTCTTAAGATTTTATACATTGTTTCTCGCCAAGCATTATGTCCTCCACATACCCTGCCATGGAATTCATCTATAACCCCTTCTATTTCGGTTTCAACTAAACACCTCAGTAGGAAACCCAGGGTGTCTTTCCAATACAATTTAGCATCTATGATACAGTATTTTACAACATGTAACTTTAACATCCTAGCCTTAGACTGGGTTAACTCAGTAGGACATTGGAGCATAATTAGGTAATGGACGATGTCACGATACGAGGCCGAAGTAGAAAACTTGTCTTGAATTTCTGTTGTAGGTGCAGAGACATCCATCTTGTGTATTTCCAGAAATCCCTCGGTCTGTTGCAGTTGATTTATCCCTAGTGCTTTTAAGTTCGATTCGGAAAGCAATTTAGACAAACCCTGACCTTTGATAATTTTAGTTGGTTTGAATTCTAGGTCAAACTCCTGGATCTTAGCTAACCACCTGCCTCTTCTTCCGTCGATGTCCGGTTGCACCAGGATATCTTTAACAGAGCTAGAGGGCACATAAGCAATAACTTTTGAGTGCAACACGTAAGTTCTGAAAGCCTTGAGAGATTTCACCATTGCATAGGCCTGTTTCTCCAATATATCATATTTCAACTCGGCATCCTTGAGACTTTTGCTAAAAAATGCAATAGGCCGCTCAAAAATTTCTTCGTCTTTTTGTAACAACACAGCTGCAATAGTATGTTCTAAAGCAAAAGAAAAAATCAAAAACTCTTTCATGTAATCTGGACTAGCCAAGACTGGTGCTTCACTTATTACTTTCTTGATGTGTTTAAAGGAGGCTTTGGCTTCACTTTTCCATTTCACTTCACTGCCCTTTTTTAGCATATCTGTTATCAATTTCACAATTTCGACAAAGTTAGGGATGAATCTCCTCAAGAAATTTACTTTTCCTAAAAAAGACTGAATTTCTTTTACATTTCTAGGAAGATTTATTGTATCTATTGCCTCTACCCTTTTGGGATCAATTTTGATTCCCTCTTTAGACATGATATGGCCCAAGATCTTACCTTCTTGCATTGCGAAATGAGATTTCTTGGGGTTGAGTGACAAACCAAATTTTCAGCATTTCTCAAAGGTTTTCTTAAGGTGCGTTAGATGTTCTGCATCAGATTTGGAGAACATAGTCAGGTCATCAAGATAGATAAAAAAATTTTTATCTCTTTCACCCATGAAAGCGATATCCATGGCTCGCTGAAAAGTGGCCCCTACATTAATCAAACCAAAGGGCATTTTATCGTACATAAAAGTACCCCAAGGGGTAGTGAAATCATTTTTTTATTTATCGTCCTGATGCATTGCGATCTGATTGTAACCTGAAAAAACATCAATCATAGACATTCGGTTAGCTCCAAATACTTTTTCTAAAATGTGATCCATCTTAGGCAATGGGTAATTTTCTTTGAGTGATGACCGATTCAGGTTTCTGAAGTCGACACACAGTCTGATCTCGCCATTTTTCTTTCTTACTGGGACTAAATTAGCAACCCAATCAGAATATCTCAGTGGGACTATAATTTTAGCACCCAGGAGTTTCTTGACCTCTTTTTCTATCACCGGTAATAGGATAGGGTTAATCTATCTAAGTTTTTGCCTAAAAGGTTTGACACCTGGTTTTAATGGGATTTTATGTTCCATTATAGTCATGTCATAAGTTCTCAGCTCGTCATAGGACCAGGAAAAAACATCTTTGTAATTTTTAAGCAATTCAACATATTTATTCTTGATTTCGGGGGACAGGTACCTGGATACCTTAACTAACCTAGGACTCCCTTTGGTACCTATATTTCAATCTTCGACTTTTTCCGACTGAGGTTGTAAGGTAGTCTTGAAAGGGATGTCATCATGACTGAAAAGTCTTTCTAAGGGAATTAGGCCCTTGGGTATCTGATTATTTTTTAAAACCAACATTCGGTGATTTGCGATTTTATTCTAGAACTCTTGGGGGTCTTCCACTTCCTACATGATCCAAATCGGATCATTTTGGTTCTCTTGGTCAACATGGGTTTCAGCAAACTCGTCTATCATTTCTAGAAATTTTCGGAGTTGTTCATTGTCCTCAAAGACTTGCCAATGTTGTATGTTATTGGGTATGGAAGGTCTATGTATCATTTGTATATGATACTTGAGTTTGAAAGAAGTGGGAGGTGAGAAAGTCGAAGCATCTTTGGCTAAGGCATCCACCTGTTGATTTTCAGCTCTCAGAATGAAGTGAATATTAACAGAAGAGAAAAAAAAATTGATTAGATCCCAAACACAATTTTGATATGACCTTAATCTAGGATGCTTGGCCTCGTATTGGCAATTGACTTGTTTCACGATTAACTCTGCATCACCAAAAACTTCCAAGTTTTTAATTTTCATCCTCCTAGCGGCCTCTAACCCTAACACTAGAGCTTCGTACACACATGTGTTATTAGTGTGGTCTATATTCCATTGAATCCTATAAGAGAAAGGGATAACGAATTGGTTATCACGTGCCACAAAAATTACTCCAGCCCCAGCTCCAAGATAAGATGAGGCGCCATCAAAAAACATTTTCCCAACACCAGTGTTATACACGTCTTGTTCTATTTGTTCTTTTTCTTTTTTATTTCCTGTACAACTTTCTTCTATACATGCATCCACATCATAATCTATAGATAATATACAATTATCTAAATCCTGATCAACAATATATACAGGGTAATTATTTGGGTTGAGATGATCACTAACCGTAAATGGTAACCTAGTTTTCCTGTACAGCCGTGTAAATTGCCCCCCGAAAACTGGAATTTTTGCGTATGTCATATGAAGTTGAAGGGAACCTCCAATTTTGGCACCCCAAGATAGGGACAAGAGCATGCCATATTTTGGGGTATATCTGTGACAACTACATCAATTAAAACACTTTTTGAAGGTACATGTGCGAGGTTTACTACTAAGTCCTTTATCATACCTATACACTTGACTTTCCTCAAATCGAAATAATATAAATCTCCATAAGGCTTGGTGATTTCAAGGTCGAGTCTATCCATGATTGCTTTAGGCATCACATTGTGAGAGGCCCTAGAATCTAGCATGCATTTATGGAGCAGATGGTCGAAAACAGTCAAAGTGATGTAGAAAGGGGCAACAGTGTCTCTGGAACCTTCGAAGTGTGGGCCAAAAATTAGGTTAGACTTTTCATCCTCTAAGTTTATAACATCAGCTTGACTTTCATTTTCCGAAAAACTAATCATTTTAGCAACTTGATTTCGGTATATTGGGTTTTTGGCCAGTTTGACAAGGGGAATAGGAATTTTGATCTTATTCATTTCATTTTCTAGGTTAAAACTTCCAATGGTTTTTTCGATTTCCATGTTTTGAACCTCCAACCCTTTCTTTTCATATTTCCTTGGCAGAGGGGCCTTTATTTCGGTAACAGGGGTGTCTAGTTTCTTCATGCTTAAGGGTGGCATTTCCACTGTCTTTGTTTTAGTAGACTATATGTTAGCAGTCTTGGTCCTTTCCGTTTGTTTTTCAGTTCTTTTTTAAATTGTTTATCAGTTTCATCCCTCGACAGTATATTTTTAACTGGTGTGGTTGTGGAAACCCTGTTTCTAGGTCTCAGGTTATATTTCTGGTGGAGTTCATCCATTATTTCATCTGTTATTCCCTAATAGGTCAAATCTTCAGAAACACTGTTGTTTTTGTTACTCTCGGTCCCATACTCTGTAGTCAGATATTTTTCATAATCGTGTCTTTTTATGTAAGGTTGTAGGCAGCCATCGCCAAGATTATTCATATCCTCTTCTAACTCCTCGAAATCCTCCAAGTCTTGTCCTCCTATAAAGTTTTCAATTTTAAAAGGCGTTTGGATCTTTTGATCTTCATTATTAATTTGTTTTTGGTGGTTTTGAGGGTTAGGGTTCTTCCTGAACTCCTTTCTAGGGTAATGTTCATTTTTATCTTGATCAAGTTCCATTCTCGATATTTTGTTTGATAGTTCTTTGATGATTCTAGCCATATTGTCCATTTTATCTTCTGAGGACCTCCCTGATCCAGAGGGTCCTCCTTGTTCCATGTATCTCTTGATTTCTTTGTTTCCAGTCTCCAATTTGGTCTTCAGCTTTCCTAATCCCATCATGTTAGATTCGATTTCCAGTGCATCATCTTGCATCTTGGTAATATATACTGATCTTCTCTCCCTTAATAACAAGGCGAAGTCGGGGTCAAAGGCTCCAGAAAAAGTCACTTTTGCTGCAGGTTGTGAGGGATTGACCTCGGTTGGGATCTTATTGTACAATTTTTTAAACCATTGTGTAAAATCAAGGACTGATTCCGAGTTTTTCTTTCGAAGAGCTCCAAATTCGGTCAGATAATAAAGATGGTCTTTCCGCTCACCCCACTGTCTGATAAAAGCGTTTTCAAGTTCATTATATGACGGTATGGATCTGACCACTAGGCCTCGAAAATAGGTTCTCACTTGCCCTTCGAATCTTTGAACCAGGAGTTTGGAGTAAACATCTTCATGTTCCAATCCAAGAATGTCACTGAATTGATCGAAAAAATTTATGTGTTTGGCTGCCATCAAGTCGCCTTCTCCCGTGAACTTAGGCAGGGTTTTTCATGTAATTTTCTGGTAAATCATGGAGAGGGACTGGTAGGACTAGAGGGGTGTATCTTGAAGCAACCTTTGCAAATATATGGAGAGGCGTTGCTTGGTCGTCCGCTCCTCCTCATTGACCATCCGCGGTAGCACCTCCAGCCCCACCTCCTTCGGTCGTGGCCATTATGGATTTAACGGTTAGAGTCTGGAGGTTATAAGGACAGGTTTCAAGAAACTGATTATCGAAGGGGAAGAAACTTGAGAAAGAAGAGCTTGGGAAATGTGGACTGGTTCCTTCGTAACCACAGGGTGAGAATATAGGAGAATCTACAGAAGTTGAGTCAATATATATAGGATAATTGTTTGAGTTTTTAGATGTGGGAAACCGAACTTCGAGAAGTGAGGGAGAATCAGTCACAACAGGAAGTGAGGCAGATCTTATTTTTCTATCGGTGTGGGAAAAGGTTGAGAAAGCTTCTGTCTTAAAGACTAGAAGAACCAAATCTGATTCAGGGGGTGTGACTTTATCAGCGAAGCATTTCCCATAAAGGGGTGGAATACTTGATTCACCGTGTTGATCTCCAGAGTCAGACTGTGTAAACTTAGGTTAAAAAATTTTATTTGTGGATGAGACAGTCTGGCAAAAGTATCTTCTTGATTTTAGAATTTTTTCAGCATCGAAAAAAGGTGAAATCTACTTCTTGTTTGGATTCTTTCTAGTGTTTTTCTGGTTAAGAGCCAGCTTAAACAATGTGGAGTCGCCAAGTGAAAGATAAAGGTAGCCTTAGAAGGTTTTCAAACTTTGTTCACTATCAAAGAAAGAAAGTGTCAATGTCGTTCTTCCTAGGGAATAAACTTCGTTTCTTCGTTCCCCGACAATGGTGCCAAAAATATGTTGTTCCTAAGTTTATACTTTAAGGCTATAAAGTATACTGTCAAGGCATCTGAAAAGAAAGGGGAAAAGAGGACAGAAAAGAAAACTATTTAAATAAGGACTAAAGTTGGTTTCTCAATTGCCTATGTGTAAATTCCCAGTTTTCTTGAATGTTGATATCTCTCTCAATTGCATCCCATGAACGTTCCAACTCAACCTGGTTATTTTTTGTTTGTAATATAGTGTTAAGTAAATTTAGAGCGATGTTGGTTTGATCTGAAAGGTCGGGCTCGATATTAGGCTACCTTGCAACTGGTACTGTCATGAAGGGTAAAAGTAAAGAAGATATAATTCTTGTGTTTTCTTTTTAGGATTGTTATCTCTATTCCACAATGTAACGAGAATGAAGTCAACACCCAAATAGATAGGATGACTAAATTGTATGCCTTTTCTTGTATCTGAGTTAAATTTTAAATAAAATAAACATGCATGATATGAAGAAAAACATAAAGCTGTTAGAAAAGTGAGGCATCAATTTCAAAGGAATCTCACATAGTAACAGAAGACTACGAAATGAGAAAATATTAATGAAGCATATGATGTTGAAATCTAAACATCTATAGGTCTTGTATCTGTTGATAACAGATACAGAGGAAAAACTGTAAATGATTTAAATAACTATAATAATAATTTCCACAGTAGAGGTTGTACTAAATTGTAGCCAAGCATTCATCAATTAAACATATGAAAGGAAGATGAGATGATAGGGAAACATATAACTCAGAAGTGACAAGATCTGGAATCTTCAATCTGCATTTCTATTAATTTAGAGTCTCTTCAAAATTACTTCGTCATAAATGCTTTTTTAGAGAGATCAAAAATCCGCCTTCTAGTCTTCGCTCCTTGTCTTTATACAAGGTCATCAATACTTGATAGTTATCAATATGATACTTTTCTGGAGAAAAATAGTTACAAAACTGCAACCTTAACCATTTCTATTGTCTTTGTTTTAGTAGACTGTATGTTAGCGGTCTTGGTCCCTTCCGTTTGTTTTTCAATTATTTTTTAAATTGGTTTATTAGTTTCATCCCTCGACAATATCTTTTTAACTGGTGCGGTTGCGGAAACCCTGTTTCTAGGTCTCAGGTTATATTTCTGGTGGACTTCATCCATTATTCCATCTGTTATTCCCTGATAGGTCAAATCTTCAGAAACACTGTCGTTTTTGTTACTCTTGGTCCCATACTTTGTAGTCAGATATTTTTCATAATTGTGTCTTGTTATGTAAGGTTGTAGGCAGTCATTGCCAATATTATTCATATCCTCTTCTAACTCCTCGAAATCCTCCAAGTCTTGTCCTCCTATAAAGTTTTCAGTTTTAAAAGGGGTTTGGAGCTTTTGATCTTCATTATTAATTTGTTTTTGGTGGTTTTTAGGGTTAGGGTTCTTCCTAAATCCTTTCTAGGGTAATGTTCATTTTTATCTTGATCAAGTTTCATTCTCGATATTTTGTTTGACAGTTCTTTGATGATTCTAGCCATATCGTCCATTTTATATTCTGAGGACCTCCCTAATCCAAAGGGTCCTCCTTGTTCCATGTATCTCTTGATTTCTTTGTTTCCAGTCTCCAATTTGGTCTTCATATTTCTTGATGCCATCATGTTAGATTCGATTTCCAGGGCATCATCTTGCATCTTGGTAAGATCTACTAATCTTCTCTCCCTTAATAACAAGGCGAAGTCGGGGTCAAAGGCTCTAGCAAAATTCACTTTCACTGCAGGTTGTGAGGGTTTGACCTCGGTTGGGATCTTATTGTACAATTTGTTAAACCGTTGTGTAAACTCAAGGAATGATTCAAAGTTTTTCTTTTGAAGAGCTCCAAATTCGATCAGATAATAAAGATGGTCTTTCCGCTCACCCCACTCTCTGATAAAAGCGTTTTCAAGTTCATCATATGACGGTATGGATCCAACCACTAGGCCTTGAAACCAGGTTCTCACTTGCCCTTCGAAGGCTTGAACCAAGAGTCTGGAGTAAACATCTTCATGTTCCAATCCAAGAATTCCAGCGAATTGATCGAAAACATTTATGTGTTTGGCTGCCATCAAGTCGCCTTCTCTAGTGAACTTAGGAAGGTTTTTTCATGTAATTTTCTGGTAAATCATGGAGAGGGACTGGTAGGACCATAGGGGCGTATCTTGAAGAAACCTTTGCAAATATATGGAGAGGCATTGCTTGTCCGTCCTCTCCTCCTCCTTGACCACTCATGGCAGCACCTCCAGCCCCACTTCCTCCGGTCACAGCCATTATGGATTTAACGGTTAGATTCTGGAGGTTATAAGGACAGGTTTCAAGAAACTAATTATCGAAGGGAAAGAAACTTGAGAAAGAAGATCTTGGGGAATGTGGATTGGTTCCTTCGGAACTATAGGGTGAGAATACAGGAGAATCTACAGAAGTTGAGTCAAGATATATAGGATAATTGTTTGATTTTTGAAATGTGGGAAACCGAACTTCGAGAAGTGAGGGAGAATCGGTCGCAACAGGAAGTGAGGAAGATCTTCTTTTTCTATCGGTGTGGGAAAATGTTGAGAAATCTTTGGTCTTAAAGACCGGAAGAACCAAATTTGATTTAGGGGGTGTGACTTCATCAACAGAGCATTTCCCATAAAGGGGTGGAATACTTGATTCACCATGTTGATCTTTAGAGTCAGACTGTGTAAACTTAGGTTGAAATTTTTTATTTGTGGATGAGACAGTCTGGCGGAAGTATCTTCTTGATTTTAGAATTTTTTTAGGGTCGAAAAAAGGTGAAATCTGCTTGTTGTTTGGATTCTTTCTAGTGTTTTTCTGGTTAAGATCCAGCTTAAACAATGTGGAGTCTCCAAGTGAAATATAAAGGTAGCCTTAGAAGGTTTTCAAACTTTGTTCACTATCAAAGAAAGAAAGTGTCAATGTCGTTCTTCCCAGGGAATAAACTTTGTTTCTTCGTTCCCCGACAATAGTGCCAAAAATATGTTGTTCCTGAGTTTATTCTTTAAGGCTCTAAAGTATACTATCAAGGCATCTGAAAAGAAAGGGGAAAAGAGGACAAAAAAGACAACTATTTAAAAGATAAGGACTAAAGTTGGTTTCTCAACTGTCTCTGTCTAAATTCCCAGTTTTCTTGAATGTTGATATCTCTACCAATTGCATCCCATGAATGTTCCAACTCAACCTGATTATTTTCTGTTTGTAAGATAGTGTTAAATAAATTTAGAGCGATGTTGGTTTGATCCGAAAGGTCGGGCTCGATATTAGGTTGCCACGCAACTCGTACTGTCATGAAGGGTAAAAGTAAAGAAGATATAATTCTTGTGTTTTCTTTTTAGGCTTGTTATCTCTATTCCACAATGTAACGAGAATGAAGTCAACACCCAAATAGATAGGATGACTAAATTGTATGCCTTTTCTTGTATATGAGTTAAATTTTAAAGAAAAGAAACATGCATGATATGAAGAAAAACATAAAGCTATTAGAAAAGAGAAAATAGGCATCAATTTCAGAGGAATCTCACATCGTAACAAAAGACTATGAAATGAGAAATATTAATGAAGCATATGATGTTTAAATCTAAGCATCTATAGGTCTTGTATCTGTTGATAACGGATACAGAGGAAAAACTGTAAATGATTTAAATAACAAGAATAATAATTTCCACAGTAGAGGTTGTACTAAATTGTAGCCAAGCATTCATCAATTAAACATATGAAAGGAAGATGAGATGATAGGGAAACACATAACTCAGAAGTGACAAGATTTGGAATCTTCAATCTGCATTTCTATTAATTTAGAGTCTCTTCAAAATTACTTCGTCAAAAATGCTTTTTTAGAGAGATCAAAAAGTCGCCTTCTAGTCTTCGCCCCTTGTCTTTATACAAGGTCATCAATACTTGATAGTTATCAATCTCCTACTTTTCTGGAGAAAAATAGTTACAAAATTGCAACCTTAACCGTTGTATGACTAACTTTTTTTTATCTATCATTTCAATAGTATGATTTTTCAAATGATACTTCACTATTTAGTTGAAGTCTCTCCCTCTTTTGAAGCTACACATTCAACACACTTCTCCAACAAATGAACAAAAATTTTGGGTGGTGTCGGGAGATCTTTAGTTTCAAACAGATAAAACTTTTTTTGTACCTTTGGAAACTGGCCTCCAAAGATTTTATTGGCAAACCTGATCATTTGCAACTTTAAATTAGGCTGTACCAACCATCTGTCTATCTAGTTGGTATTGATTTCGCTCAACTATGAAATTTCTGCCTGAACCTCCTGTAAGCTCTCTTTGTAGTCCAACTGTTGTTTCACAATGTTTATATGCCCTAGTAGCCCAGAGAAGTCATTTATTTCAAATCCTAATGCTTGCTTATCCAAAGAATCAAAGATTCCCTCACATTCATCTTTGATTTCTTTGAATGTCTTCTTGTTTTCGACTATGTTTGTTTCCCATGCCTTGAGCATAATGTCTCCTCTTATTTGTTTGTGACAGAAATTTTTAAATCTTTTGGCATCTCCCTGCTCCCTAAACATGTGATTGCTTTCTGAAAGGTATTCCTTGCTGCTTTAGCCTCTTTTTCTAGTAAAATAATGTTATCAAGGGATTTGATTACCTCTTGAAAATAATGCTGGATGATCTCTATTTTGGATATCAATTGTTGTTGTTCAACTTCTATCTTTGTATGGGATTCTAACAAGAGGGTTTGAAAATCCTTTAAGTCCACGACCCGGCCTTCTGTCAAACTCAATTTAGCATGTAACTTTTTAACAAGCTCCCTTTGCTGAGTAACCTGTACCTGACTTGCTTGTATCCTTTGGTTCATTTCATCCAAGCTAGTTTTGAGTGACTAGATTTCTTGCCTTTCAACAGCTCTGGCCTGCTCCCAAATTTTATTCACCTCTTCTCTAATTTTTTTCTCAGCATTCTTCAACTGATCCTACAATCGAGCTATCATATGGTTACTCTTCTTTATCCTTGTTCTCATGTTATCCAAAGTAAAAATGTTTTTTGTTTCCATGGCTCCCATGGAGCCTGCTACCTCTGTAGAGAAATCCTCCTCTTCTAGTTTCTGGCCATCTATCAAGACCCTATGTTTCTTCACCATACCCCCTTCTGTCATATGCATTTCTTTCCTTACAATAGCCTTCCTCTTCTTGCTAAAAAATAATCGGAAGGAGGGATATGGTATCTGGAAATGGGGGTGAGGTCACCAACAAATATATCTCCCATCTGTGGGAGTCCAAAGGTGGACTGTAAAGGAGTTAAGGAAGTTATGGGACTTCCTAGTTCTGTAGACCTTGTTTCTCCCATAGTCTCAGGTATAATGACATCAACAACAGGTGATGAAGGAGGAGTGGACTTACTGGAATTGGGAGGTGTCCTAGGCCTCCTCTCTACTTCTGTCTCTGGATTTTATGTTTGTAAGGCCTCTTCATTTCCTGAAGACCCTTCAGTCTCCTGAGGAAATTCTTCAGGATTGACTTTATCTTGTGTTTCTCGTCTAAAACCTGGAGGAGTATCTTCTTGTTCCCGAGGAAGGGAAATTGCTTCACCTTGCAACACTTTGGCAGACCTCTCTGTCTATGTTTCTGAAAGATCTGAAAACTAGCTTGCAAGTCGGACGGTAGTGCCTGTACTCTTTCTAACACTTCCTCATAGGTCTTAGTCCCTTTTAACAGGTCATCGCAAGGGGAATTCTCATGTTCATAAGCCTTCATATTAGAGTGGGCCATGTGTTTTCCCACTAATTGGTAAGGATCGTGCTTCTTGTGCTCGAGGTTTACCAATTTAACCTCCTCTAGCACTGTCACTTCAACTTTGGAATGACCTAAGTTGAGCAACGAAAATTTCCCAATCTGAACGAGAAAAACTGGCCAAAATTTCTTTTGAGCCATTTTTAGTTCTATCCCAATTCCACTTGTTACTATTTGATGAACTACCTCCTTGCACACCAGTCTATCTGGGAGGAATTTCGGAAGGGCGTGTGGGGGAATTGAACACCCAAAAACTCTGATGTATGAAAAAATCTCCTCAATGAACCAGTCAACAACTGCCCTGAGGTTTCCTGTGACCAACTCTAAAATGCGGGGAGGCACGAAGCTATACAACATCTGATGTACTGGTATCGCCAAAAAATGACAAATTTCATAAAACGATTCCTTGATGTTTTCTTCCCAAAGTTTAGAATGATATTCGTGAATTGGCTCCAGGTAATTCGGATTCCAACTCCAATTCATCAAAGGGAAAGGAGTCGAGAAGCATATAGCATCCATGATGTATGCCAACATATAAAAGGCTATTGGTCGGCCTTCTGATATTGCAGTCTGATAGTCCATGACCTCCTTCGCCATGTTATCGGATAAAATCTTATCCCAATTGAAGTTGTAACCTTCAGTTGCCTTGTGCAAAAGAGGTACCCATTCTAAAGGGAAATGGGTGGGACTTTTCTTACCGAAAAGTCTACATAACATCATTTCCACATAAATCATATACTCATTCAATGAGGTTGTGGCGTAAATACCATGGGTGTCAACCCTGAATTTTCCCTCGTTTCTCCACCAATCCTTTATTAAGTCATGATACGTTTGGTCTGACTCAAAACATTCTTTCCTTTCAAAATTACTCACAAAATCTTTATTATAAACATACCTGGGACTGGGAGATAATTTATACATTACTTGTAAATGTTCTGGTTTGAAAGAGTCGATGATGACCCCTTGGCTGTCCAGAAGTCGCAGTCGTGTAGCTATTTTGTGGAGCTCAGACTCCGCTATATCTTGAATCTTGTTGTCGGCGCCATGAGGGAAATTTTTTAATTCATAATCTAGAGTCTCAAAAATCTACCTCCAGGATTTTATGGAATCGATGGCATGCAATGTTGTATCAGATATAACGTCTCCATCTGGACTCGAGCTTTCTGCAATTTCTTCGCTTTTCTTGGGTGCCTTCTTAGGTGCCATGATACCTGTGTTGGATCAGAGACCTGTTTACAGAGAAAGTGTGTGTAAAACCAGGTAAATGCGACTTGTTGCATATGTAAAAGATAACTATGAAGTTTGAAATATAAGACTTTATTAACTTTCAATTTCGCGTTATAATGAGTGTACAGACACAGACGACGAAAAATTAATGCCTTTCAATGGAAAGATATGCCTAGAGATACGCTTCCGTGTCGAAAAAATATTCATTTATCCTTTATTAATGCTGACGTATATCGGTGATTTCGAAACTGGAGTTTCAAAAATCACCGCCTTCCTCAATTCCCGAAATGCGAAAGGCGGTTTAATTATCACTAACCCTGTTTTAAAAACAAATTAACCTTAATCTTAAACCTTGTTTAGGGAAAACGTGATTTCACATTTCAGAACTTCGGAGATCCTAGCATCAGGGGATAAGTCATAAGCAATCCCCAGATTGTGAAATTGCAATGAGATTAGTGAGGCGCTAAGACATGTATTAGGGCTTTAATTAATCCAGGTTAATAATTAATTATCCTTTTAACTTTTTAGGAAAACTGAGGATCGGGAGTTTGACGGTTGAGAGTTCGAAAGCGTTTCGGTAGAAGGAAAAACCCGAATTGCGAAAGATTAAGGGAATGATAATTACGTTTAGGAACTTAATTAATTACAGGTTTAAAGAGCGCTTTGTGGAAAGCGACGGAAAAGGAAACCTTTATTTCTTTCCCCTTTAAATTTTTTTAATAAGCTAAACATTTTCGGGATTTCGACACCGGGAAAATAAGATGGTTGAGGATTATACTTCGAGAAAAAACCAAATCTCGAAAACCCAAAAAGGAACGGAAATCTCTGATTTCCCCTTTTTAGACTAAGGACGGCTCCACGACTTAGGAAACGATGAATCTTTAGTTTTCAAAGATAGGACAAGATTAAACTTCATGTCAACACATATCTTGAAAGAGCTGGCGATATTTTCCAATAGCCACACAAAATCCGATCAAGGTGCAATTGCAGCCCACAATTTCCACCTGGGTAGATGTCCTAAAATTTGGTCACTAGGTACCTCGGTCAAAGTGAGACATTTATATTTTTTGCCTCAGAAATGGGTCACAGGCTGGATCCCTTCCAAGAGGTGGGTGCCTCAAGGGGGGATGCATAGAACAACTGTACCTCAGCCTTCGACCCTTCATGGGTATCTCCCTTTCTTATGGTGTAGTAACACTTGACTTGGAGGATTTTAAAGTTCCCTATTTGTCAACTTCTAATGTTTGAAGATGCGAGAACCAGATAACGGAGAGTTTTTTTTATTCCTATCCCCGAGATCTTACCTATACTAAAAAAATTCCTTTGGCACCTCCTGTGGAGGAAAACTTAGTGAGTTTTTTAGAAAATGTTTAGATGTGGATGTTTGAGAGATTGGGCGTGTGAACCAATCTCGTTTGAATTAAGTGGGAGTGGATAATTCCTTTCAAGAAATAGTGGGACATTTCAAAATCCCTTGGGAGGAAACATACTTCAACCTCCACAATTCGAGATGAAATTATGTGAGTGAGCAGTGAATTTGTGTGTGAGCAAGTGATAAAATGTGCCAAATTTTTAATAAGTTAGGTGTCACCTTACAGCATGTGGACTTTGTGTGGTCCTTTACAAGTCTTGATTACCTATCTTACTAGATGCCATTGGTACAACCACGCGGAATTTAAAGTCCCTAAAGAACTATCATGTGGACATATGGGTGCTTACCAATCCTTTAAACTCCCTAATGTGATTTAATCTAAGAAATCTTCAAAAACTATCCTAGATTGCAAGCATGTGGGCATGTATGGGCCCGTTACAATAATATTTAAACTCCCATAGTGATATAAACTAAGAAAGTAGCTTAAAAAACTATCCTAATCTTTGTAACATGTGGGCATGTATGGGCCCTTACAAATTTAAGATGTTTTGAAAAGAAACTAAAAGGGGCCCTATGGGGGATTTGTCCTCTCCTAAATATTTTGTTTCTTAAGGGAGATGAAATCTTCCCTCGATCATTTTTTTTATTCTCAAGATCACTCTATGGTGCGAGAGAAGAGCATACTCAATGATTGAAGTTTGATTTCTGGTCCCAATGCAAGTGTTTATATATGTGATAGCAAATGATCTTAACTTAACTTTTACAATCAAAACAAGTCATCCATGTGGAAAAATGAAAGCAAGAGAGGAGAAATATCGTTCTTTTTAACCTCCTAAGTGCCTATGTTTTGACTAAACCTTCATGTGGAGAGGGAGTCAAAGTGTCGTGCATTTACAAATTGCATAGAATCAATATTTAGAAGGCTACAGGCCTTCCAAACATCACAAAAAAACTCTTACAATATTGGTTTTCTGGGCAGATGCGCGGGCCCCAGTTTAGACAGAGGCTCATGTGGTGCCAATGCACAGAGAAATAAGGACCTGTTGGCACACCGTGCACAAAATGAATTGGGAAACACAGTTTTGTTGGCGCACGTTCTCGGAAGACACGCCTGTGGGTTGAAAAACCCATGCACATTCTGATACGCGTCTAGGAAGAAAATTTTAAATGAAATTCTCTTATTCCAGCTCCGAATTTAGCTCTTTGTAGGTAGGCCTGGGTGGGTTATGATCCCTGCAAGGTAAATAGATAAAAAAAAGTGCTTAAACAACCCAAATAGGGAGGAACTTGGTACCTTTCCCCAGTATGGTCGCCATTCTGTTGTATCATTTTCGTCACTTGAATGAGAAAAAGAGGGACACTTGCAAGTCCAGTTGGGTTAGCTGAACATGAAAAAAGTTAGTGTATGAGTCAAATGACTCAATCACATGAAATAAACAAACAACTAAGCTAATAACAACTAAAGAAACAAAACTACAATGCATAAGGAAATTAGAACCAAAATTAATCAAACAATTAACCAATATTCAAGCCACCAATGGATAGATTGTATTAGTGGGAAAACACCAAGGAAAAAGGGGGACTTATGGATCCCCTCTTCCTCCAAGGGAGGGCTCTTGAGTCCCCTATGTGAGAGATCTTCTTACAAATGGAAAACTAGAAAGGAAATGGTGAAGAAATCCAAGCTTATTCCCTCAAGAGGTGAGGTGAATAGCTTAATGAGATGATGCTAGTATGCTCCAAGAAGGAAAGAGGTTCCTTGTAGGAGAATAGAGGTGGCATAACGATACAATGAGATTCTTGAATTCTTAGTGCACCCATGGCCTCTTTTTATAGCAAATCTTTGAGGCATTATCCAACCGGTCTTTAGTGTGAACAAGGGGCCCTTTAGGGCACCCTTAGGTCTTTGACCAACCCCCCACTTGGATTCAACTGGGATTTGAGGGTCAAATCGACTTGGGAGATGAACCAGAAGTGGGTGAGGGGCTGACAAGAACCATAAATGCACCGTTATTAGGACTGCGCGACTTTTATCGTACACATTCGCGCCTCGGGTGCATGTGCACTTTTCTGATGTTTCTGACCTGCGCATGTGCGCATGCTTCCTGTAGTTCTTATGCGCATGTTAATTTTTTAACCACTTGTATAATTTATGCCTTTTGGAAATGCATTTTTGAAGCTGTGGGTGAACTAATAGGTGTTTGGAGATGCTCGATTCCTGTAACCATTTGCGGACTAAATTTAAGTGATAACAACAAGGAACGTCAAGGCAAGGAAAGAAAAGGAAGTGCAACACATGGCAAGGCAAGGCTAGACAAGAAAGGAAAGGCAAGGAAAGGTAAGGAAGGGCATGGAAATACAAGTAAATACAAGGAAAGACAAGGAAAACAATGGAAAGGCAAGGCTAGGCAAGCAAGGAAAGCAAGGCAATGAAAGAAAATCCAAGGCTAGACATAGTTCCCTAACAACAAAAATGAACCGCAAATACAAGAATACCATAACAACCATAAAATGAAGCCAAATTTTCAATTAATCATATATTTGAAATATTTATTCAATTATTTCTTTTACATATCTATGGTCATTCAAGTAGACCATCATGATCACTTCTAATATCGATGGTCTTCATTAACTTCTCATGCTCAGATTAAGGCAAGAAGTATCGCACCTTTGATGGGTTCTTACTTGGATTTGTTTGTAGTTGGAGGCTTGTACCAACAACCAAGTTTGTAAAGTGGTATACAACTTCACCTGTTCTACAATCTTGAAATACATAACCATATTTCTTCCATGTTATTTCATCTCGTGTTAGATATTCTCCTTTAATAACCATTGACCCATTCAGAAATTCAATGCCTTCGGAGTCTGTTACTGATGGCATGAGGGTCTGATTTCCCTCTAAGAAATGTGCCAACCAATAGTTAGTTCATTACCTCTTGTGGAAACCACTGCATATATATGCCTTGCAAAAAATGGAGTGCCAACATGTGAGTCCACTAAATGACCAAAACATAAACATTGTTGCTATTTATTAAAAATTTAATAGAATATTCACCAAACCTGACAATACGAGATATGTGACGTGGCCATAATCTGCGGAAATATTTGATTGGTACTCCTCCAACTAGGATAATTCCATAGTTATAAGTTGACCAATGGGGAGTGATACACGATCTCATCTATCAACCTAGTATTTGGATTCACAGTCATCCCATTCATTACTACTACATGGACCACATAAGAAAGAGAGTTTTCTCATCCATATTTCAACTATTGCATCATCTGATGTTCAAACTAAATGGAATCCATGAGTGCCCTAGATTGTTTTGAACTCATACCACTGTGATCAATCTACATCGACCACCTCCAAAAAATGTCTATGTACATGTCCTTTCCTGAGTGATTGGTCTTCACAGGTTCTTGTTTCCTCTCCCATTACTAAAGAACATCATTCAAAAATGGATTTTTCATCTCGAATGAGGGAAGTAGTTGTGAGGGAAATACATAACAGATCATAATGGCATGGAACATGAACTTATTAACTTTTACAAGGATATCCTTATAGAGCCATGTCCAGATAGATCCTCCGCAATTGGAAAAATCACTCAACATATTCCCTCATTGATCACGGATGAACAAAATACATCCCTTCTAAGACTAGTTTCAATGGAGGAGGTGGACCAAGAAATAAAGGAAATGTTGATAGGAAAATCCCCTGGGCTAGATGGTTTAACTATATATTTTTTCCATCATTATTGGCACTTTGTATGGGAAGAAGTATGGAAGTTAATTAAGGATTCATGAGTTTCTCTTGGAGTCCTTCCTGTTCTTAATTCCACTTTCCTCACTCTTGTCCCGAATGAGGGGTGGGTCTCTCACTCGAAGAAGTTCCGGCCAATCGCTCTTTGAAACATCATCTACAATATAATCACCAAGGTAATGGCTCTTAGGATTAAACCTCTTCTCCCTTTTATCATTTATTAAGAGAAATATGGCTATGTAGAAAATAATCATATCTTGGACAGTGTAATTCCTTTTTATGAGGTAATACACTCTCTAAAATCTACTTTCACCGCTAGTATGATAATAAAGTTATATCTCTCTAAAGATTTCGATAAACTCAACTGACAATATATGAGATCCCTCCTTCTCACTTTTGGTTTATGCAATGATTTGGTTAACTGGATCCTCAACCTCACCTCCACGACCTTCTTTTCCGGCCTAGTCAATGGCATTCCCTCTAATAATTTCACCTCGTTTAGAGGCATTCGTCAAGGGGATCCTCTTTCCCCCTTCCTTTTTGTGATCATGAAGGATGGTCTAAGTCAATACATCAAGGTTTCCATTGAAGATGGCTCTTTCCAAGGTCTTCCAATGCATCGCATCCAACTTACTTTTTCCCGTAGCCAATTTTTGGATAACACCATGATGTTGGGTACCCCCATAGCGAGATAATCCCTCAAAATTCATATTATCTTGAATGATTTTAGTGAATCTTCGGGTACCACCATCAACACTGAAAATTCCCAAACCTTCTTCTTTAATACCCCCAAATCCATTCAATCTCACATAGCCCGCATCCTGAGATTTTCCTAGAACTCCCTTCTGTCCAAATATCTTGGAATCCCCCTCATTGACAATGCCCTTCACAATAGCTCTTCGAAATCCCTTATTACCTCCTTAGAACAATGTCTTAGCTCTTGGAATTTTCGATCCCTTAACTTGGTTGGTCGTCTGATGCTCCTCAAATATGTGCTTCAAGCCATCCCCATTTATTGTTTCTCGACTTTAGCCGCTCCTAAATCTATACTCAAATGCATCCACAAAATTTAGAGAAATTTCCTTTGGCAAGGTACCAAAGATGTCATAAAATGGGTGTTGGTAAAATGGGAGAATCTATGCAAGCCAAAGAGGTCATGGGGGCTAAGATAGGGTGGAGATGGTTAAAACACCCAAAATATGTTTGGTACTAACTGTAAATATGTTTGGTACTAACTGTGGAGACATAAATACACTCTAGGAATTGAGGAAGCTAAATCTCGCTCATATGGAGGGCAACATGGTCAAATCGCTCCCTAGTCGAGGAGCACGTGTTTTGGGAAATTAGAAGCGGTCATGATGCATTTTTTGGATAGAATCTTGGTAACTCATGTACCACAACGAGACCATCGACGTAATGGACTTCTGGAAGGAGGATTCCTCCCTCCCTCCTTGGAGGGAATGGAAAACCACCCACAATGATCTTGGACTTCCCATGGAATGTGATTTGGGGCCATGGCAGGACGAGGTAGTTCTTAGGAGAATCCACATACGTGATCTGCCAATTATTCTTCACTGGAGTCGATCCTCAAAAGGTGTCTTCTCCATCAAAGAAGCATATGCTCTCATGGCACACTACCACCTCCTGCCCAAAAAAAATTTATGGAACAATATTTGGAAGGCTAATCTCTAGCCCAAGGTAAGTACTTTTCTATGGTTACTAATTCAAAATCGTATTCTTACCTGGGACAATCTCAGAAAGCATGGCTTCACTGGTCCATCGATTTGTTATCTATGCCACCAACACGAGGAAACAATGGAGCACGTCCTAAACCAATGGCCATTCAGTTCTCTCATATGGGACCAAGTAGCTCAAGTAATGTGCACTTTAGATTGTCAACATGATAGTATCATAACCACAATAGATCGTTGGTGATTCCTGGCCTTCAAAAACCCCATATTAAATAGAATCTGGCAACTAATTCTTGGCTTTGAGGTTTGGAAAATATAAACGAACCAAAGAATTTTCGATTCTGAACATTCAACAGTCTCAAATCTGTCTCAGAATTCATGAAAATGTGCAAGAAATAGTCAAAACTCACAAATGGTCAATGGAGTATTTATCTTGTAAGTCGAATGAGAGAGCTATTCTCCTTAGCTAGGAACTAGATCCTGATTCCATTCATATCTCGAATCCCACTAAACCACTTTCTATGCTTGGTTCAGCTTCATGGCAAAGGCCCCCTTCAAGTTTCCTCAAGCTTAACTTTGATGGCGCCTCCAAAGGAAACTCAAGTCCAGTGGCCTTTGGATTTGTCTTCTGAGATGAACATGGAGATATTTCCATATTCTTGTCTGTAGCCTTGACTATAATACCAATAACTCTGTGGAGCTTTGGGCCCTAATAAAAGGCATTTAAGCTGCCTCACAACTGGGATTTCATCAAATCATAATGGAAGGTGACTCACAGATAATTATTACTCTGTTATCTAAGCTATTGAATGGCTCCGATCCTACTAATGTTTCTCCTAGCTGGAGACTTTTAAGTAATATTGAACTCCTCAAAACGATGTTGTTGCGAAACCTTGTTCTTATCCCTCACATGTCCGGAGGGAGGCCAACAAGATTGCAGACAAATTGGCCAATGCCAGAGTGCAGCCAATCAAAGGTCTGAACACCGCCTGCTTCTGGAATCTAAAATAATGGCTCATATGGAGGGCATCCCCCCAGATGGGGTATTATTACACCAATGCCGATACAACGTCTAGCCATGAGCTTCGACACTTGGTGTTCCTCACTCTTCTCAAGGAGGATGGTTGGCATGGGCTATATTCTCCAGGCTGGGTGTATTTACTAGCAAATCATTCTGCATCGTAACATGGAGGATAGGGTCTGAATCCTGCCAGATTTTTATGGGGGAGTCTGAGTTTGATATAGATTAAAGTTTCATGCATTTAAAAATTTTATCATAGGGGTTTTGTTTCATTTTAAACCAATTCAAATGCTCAAAAAATTAATAAGACTTCTAGATAGAATTAAAATTTAAAATTATATAGTCAAAAAAAAAATGCCAAAAAATAAATCTGAAAAAAGATTGCTCCAGAATTAACCCACTCCTTTGGTATACTAGTCATATGATTGGTGATTGCATTTCATTGAAAGTTGTAGTTAATATGAGGGACAGTTCTGAGTATGCCCTCGAAGTTCACAAGCTCTCATGGTGGATGAAGATAATAAAACCTAGAGACAATAGGGGCTCTATTGCTATCCCCATTGTGAAGCTCCTCCAGTTAAGCTCTGTGTAGATTAGTTTTTCCCGCTCACTTGGGTTCCTCCTCCTCGTTAGCATGCCTCACAAAAGGGGAAGGGTGCGTAGAGGTATTGGTGTCTTTCACGGTTTTGGCAGAAGAGAAAGAAGTTCTTCCCCAATGGACAATGATGTGGAAAGTAAACACCAACAACTGGATCCGAATGGAGTGGAGCAAGGGCAGACAGACATCCAAGACGATGCTGGGTCTTGAGGTTGCATGGTGGAATGGCAAGAATGGCCACCGGAGACGGTCACTGATAAGGCCAATGCGCTTCCAAAGATTGAAGAAAAAACATATGAGGATAGCCTGGGTATCACTCTACCTCGGGGTGAAGGTGAAGGTGCCCAGTTCCACGAGGAACGTGAAGGCTCCCATATGCAAGATCACGAAGACAGTACTGCTCGGCTGAAGATCACTTATAACTCATCTTTGAGATGCGAAGTGAAATGGCAGACCAAAAGTTTCGGCAAGAAACCATGGAGAGGAAAATTGACCTGGTGTTTGAAATCTGCTCAAATCCCCCGAAGCATTGAAAGAATCAGGAGAGGGTCCATCACGGCGTCATTATGTCTGTCTCGCCAAATTCTTCCAAAGGCAATCGCGAGGGAAACCAATCCGGCGACCGAATCTCCTTTCTGGGCAAGTTATTTTCTATGTTTACATGCATGTTCTCTCTAGGTTTAGTGGTTTACTTGTTATGGCCGTCTTTGGTTTTAAGTTTTGTCTATCTAAAGACATGAAATATTGTATAATGAGTTCAAATTTTGGCTCCCTGGACGACATGACAGTAAGATCTTGGAACTTGGGCCAGTTTCCCAAGTAACAATATCTCATGAATGCACTTTGATCTTTGGAAATAGAAGGTAATATATATTCTGTTAAATTAAAAGAAAAAAAAATTATAGAGTTAGAAAAACAAAATGACTTTTATTATAAACTAGTAAATCACAAATCTGATTTTTTCACATATTGAAATGATAAGTACATAGATTTACAATGAATAAATGTATGTGGGCCAAAATCAAGTGCCCTGAAAGCTTTTAAATCGCTGTGCAAAATTTAAAATTGATATGAAAAGCCTTGAAAACTTTGTTTTTGCTGTCTTCATGGGATACACTTTTTGTTCTGCTACCTATTTCTGCTGCAATCCCATCCAACGTCTTCCACTCTTTCGTTTCCAAATTCAATTCAACCAATATCACTCTTGATCCATTCCTTGCAATGATGTTCACGCTGTGCTTTCCGTCGTAGGCCGCAGCGCCTATGCTTATGAATTCAACATCCGATGTCGTCAGAATCTCCCATTTCGGCGCACTGGGATTCGCCACCCACAAGCACACTATAGAGTGATCCAGACGAAATGTTCGATATCCCAGACCTAACAGAAATATCTTGCCCTTGTAGGCC
This sequence comes from Picea glauca, assembly GCA_000966675.3. Taxonomy (NCBI): domain Eukaryota; kingdom Viridiplantae; phylum Streptophyta; class Pinopsida; order Pinales; family Pinaceae; genus Picea; species Picea glauca. Next base: position 281,092 of record JZKD02S2436992.1, read on the forward strand.
ACTATCCCAATGGTCCTACTCCAAAGCAACCCTTCTATTCCAAAATGCCGAATATACTGAATGTTTTCAACGACAGACAAGTGGGTTTCTGTGTTATAACTCACCATCCAACGGGGTAACCCTGGCTTCCTTCGATCAGTCGAGATGCAGTGTATGGTGTTGCCTTCTGCAATAGAATGGGATAAGTTGCGGAATAATTTGTGGTCAATTTCAGAGCAAAGCTTTAAGGTCCATGTGTCCGTCACGGAGCTGTAGATGAGAGTATGTACCTGTCTGTTTCTCATTTCTCCCAACACCACCACTTTAAATGTTTTGGAGGCCAAGTCTCCAACTATGCTGATGCTCATGGACGGCACTTGATCATGCCACAGGCTTTTCTTCAAACAGGAATCCAGACGAAGGCGCGAGCTCAACTTTGCATCGGGTAGCAGTCGGAAGCGTCTTGTCAAGGGATTGGTCACTCCCAATCTTCCTTCTCTGCTTGCAAGAAGCATCAGACCGTCGGCTACTCCCTGTAGAAGCCAGACTGTACTCATGTGACCGTTCAGGTGTTGAGCCGGCGAGAGAAAACAATACTGGTTAGTGTCGTTGGTATTAAAGAAGAGAAAGCCGTCCGGATTGAGACGTGAGCTGCTAGTGAGAGCAATACAAGATTGATGGTTTTGGCTATCGTAGAATTGTTGAAAGATGTGGCAGAAGGAAACCATGCGGTGCCAGGCCATGCATGATTGGCGGGCTCTCAAGAGATCGGGGATTGAGAGGCGAGATAGAATGTCGTGAATTATGTGATCAGGAAGGCAGTCCATGTTGCTGTATGATTCAATGCGCCCTCTCTTGATACAGTAATTAAGTTGCGATTCTTCTGGTGGGGTTGTGCCAGAGGTGAGGAGGGATCTTCTCCTCTTCTTCTTTTCGTCGATCAACACCCATTTCGTAATTTTTTCTGATGGATCATTTCCACCAACAACTTCCTCGAAGGAATTCCTTTCTTGGATTGCCAGTTCGGTGTTCGGATCCTGCAACCGGTCATGATGAATCTCAGCGCCCCTTTCCATTTTCTTGATTGGAGACGAAAGGTGATACGAGAAAAAGAATGCAAACCATAAAATCCCACAGGAAACACCTATTTAACAAGAACATTCAAACCGGTTGCCTTTGTTATAAGGTATTTCGGGCGATTTAGGGTATTCTGGCGATGTATTGTTTTTTGGTATTTCCAGGGTTGCCCGGCAGACATGGTTAACATCCGTTATATATATTATCGTGAGTGATACATTTTTCCTGAGTGATAACATTTTTCCTGGGTATCATGACTGACAACATATTTTTAATTCATGTTATATATAGATTATAGATTATGCTTTTTATATTATAAAATTATGTTTATGTTTTTATAATTTATATGCAATAGCATAAAGATTTTAGGAAATGAAGATTTCTCCCAAGGAAAATCCATTTCTTAGAACAACTAGCCAAAGCCATTATATATGTTTGAATATATAAGTTTATGTTGTTTATAAATAACTGTAATATGACTTTATGAAAGGAGGTCAAATATTATTCAATTGTGGGAGACACAAGTTTAGAGAAGGTATTCGAAATCACGGCTATGGCCTAGTTGAAAATATTAATTTAAAAACTTTGAAAAATAAGGGTTTGGTGGAGTTGTTAAGAAGAAATGATGGGGTTGTAAATAGTATGTGGTTAGAAGTAAAAACACATTAAAGTCAAGGTGGAAAAAATGTATGTGATCAATCTTGAGGTGACTTCATAGAGTGTAACCCTTCCACTTTGTCAGAAAATGCTATGAAAGGAAATAATGAGGGTGTTTAGGATACATGCTTCGGTATTATACCTTGTTGAGATATTGATTAGCTTTTCATTTTAGATTAGTAGAATATGTGGAGACCATGATGTAGATGAGATGGTTTCAGAGTAATGTTGCATTATTACTGACACAATGGTTGTTGAGTTTCAACCCTAGGTTGGAGAGGCTTACTATCATGGACCTAAGAGTCTTGCCCAAAATTTATCTTTTAGTCATCTCTAGTCATGCAACACTACCTTGCCTCAACCATAGTGGCTTGACCAACCTACACTTAATACAACCAAACTATGCCTCTTCACTTACGATTTGCCTATAACTTTGCCTTAAGCTACAATATGTTACATGCACAACTAAGTCCAACATAACCAAGTTCACCCAACAATAGGCACACGTCCAACTATAGTCTTAAAACATCTCAACAATACTTATACTTAGCCAACATAAAGAAAAGAAAGGAACATAATGCTCATCCAAGTAAAGCAAGCACAATACACAAGTATAGGCAATACCCAAGGAAGATTCCTTAACTTTATTTATATGATGAATGTTACAGTGTAAAACAAAGGAGCATGTCCAATTTCCTACAACTCATTTACAAAATACAATTACACAAGGAACAACTGCCTACAAGAATTGTCAATCCAATCCTTGAAGCAACACAAACCTTCCTCTTACAGGTCCTATCTTCTTCTTCTTATCACTCAACCAGTGTAATTCGCCTTACTATGCCAACCCTCAACTTAGCACAAACCATAGAAATCTTTTACACTTGTGTGTATGGCCAAATCTTCTTCTTCCTTATCACATTTGAGGCATCCTCCTTTTATATCAGACTTACCTTGCAATTGCAAACCCTTCACTCTAAGGTGGATCTAATTACCATCCATCAACTTTTCTTCATTTGGTGCCTTTTTTACTGACCATTTAAGTCCAAAAAGTGCACCCAACTGCACCTAGTGCACCCAAGTGTGCCTCAATCTAACTCTAATGACTAAGGTATGTTCAACCCCTTGGGTCAAGACATCTCGCTCATGAACCCTAGGTGTCCTAACTTGTATAAAGGAAAAAATGGAATGGTTCATCACTCCATCCATTGATCGAGAAAGAAACATATAGTATTGCAACCTTCTATGGCAACCCTCTATGCCCACCTAAGTAGTGCACCTATTTCCATTCACAGATGGAGGCCTTAATCCTCCCCCACTAAAATTATTGCCATCCCAACAATGTCCAATGAGCACTTGTCTAAGTTCCTTGAAATTTTGCTTTTCAAATTCTCAGATCTCTTCTTCATACTACCACCATGACTCTTTTCATTCCTAATTATTCTCCTCTCTAGGCCTATCTTTCTAGCTGACAAAGTACTCATGACTACATTTATTACCAAAGTGGGTGGTCCTATGTGCATATATCTTGTCCACTTCCATCTCTGGCATGTCTTTGATCAATGCAAGGGTTCTATATGGTGAAACTCTGCTAGGATTTCCTTTATCAATCCTACAAGGATACAATTGATTGATGTGGAAAAGTAGATGGTGACTCATGAGCTCTCATGTGGTCTAGAAGCTCCAATATGTAGGTGGCATTGTCAATCTTCTCAAGTACCTTGAATGGTCCTTCAAACCACCACAACAAAGCACCAAGGGTGGATTTAATTTATCTCTCCCTAACTTAAGTAAGACTGAGTCTCCAACTTGAAAGTATGCCTCCCTCCTACCATGATCTACTCAATGCTTCATGCTTTCCATTGCATCTATCAATTGAATGTGAGCCATATCCAATCTATCTTGCCTTCCCTTCATGAACCCCAAGGTTAATGGGTTGTTCCCATAGTGACCTTGAAATGTTGTGTGGGGTGTCAATGGTCGTTATCCATTTCACAACCAAATGGAGTGTAGTTCATTGCAAAAATATTTTCAATGTTTTAATTGAACTAGGCTACATACAACAACTCTGTCTAGTTCGATTGGTCCTCATGAACATATGACTTAGGTAATCTTCCAAAATTCCATTGATATGTTATGTATACCCATCGGTCTTTGGATAATAACTTGAACTCATGAGCATCTTGGTTCCAACAAGACTGAAGAATCTGTCGAAAACTCCCCATGAACCTTATATCTCTATCCGACACAATTCTCAATGGGAGACCCCAATGCTTCAAAACATTCTTGAAGAACAACTTTTCAACTTCTTCTGTTACACATGGAACCTTTGTTATCAAAAGGATTGCATATTTGGAAAAAATTTCAACAACTACCATAATCTCAATATACCCTTTCAAAGTCAAAAGTTGAGTAATGAAGTCCATAAATACACTTTCCCTATTGATTAATTGGGTTGGTTGTCATTGATTTCAACCCTTGAAGAATGTCTGATAGCCAATTTCGGTAGCACAAAGGTTTGGGTAATGGACCCAAGTTTGTTTGATAGATAATGGTATGAGTTTTGATATATTTGCAGTAAGAATATTCTAGATGGATAGTACATGTCATGCCATTTCCGGTGGTATGTGGAACATCACATAACTCCTCACGGTTAGAGAGTTATGACCGTGTGAAGTTGGAGAGCCCTCATGAGTCATCTAGAAGCCCCAAAAGGTCAAAGTAGTCAAAGTGTTTGCAAAGAAGAAATTATTTAAATAATAAAGTGAAGTGATGAGTGTACTATAAGTCAAAGAGGATGCAAAAGAAATTATTTAAATAATAAAGTTAATGGAGAACTTACTAATTATGGAAAGTAGTTAAGTTAAGTGGACACATGGTTATAAGTGGGTTAACCCTAAAACAAGGAAAGTTGGTTAAGATGGTTAAACGATAACCCCTTGAGGATGCTACATGAAAGTATAAATAAGAGGCAAGGCTCTCTCATTTATATACACTTGAACCTATTGAATATATATTTTTTGAAAGGCTATTTGGACAGGTATTATTGATAGAGAAAAGTGCGGCAGAAAAAGTGCGACAGAAAAATCGCGGCAGAAGAATCGCGGTAGAAAAGGTGCGGCAAAAAAAGTGCGACAGCAAAATCGCAGCATAAAAAGTGTGGGAGAAAAATCGCGGTAGAAAAAGTGCGACAAAAAAATAGCGTTAGAAAAATCGTGGTAGAAAAAGTGCGGTAGAAAAATCACGTCAAAAAAAGTGTGGCAGAACAATCATAGCAGAAAAATCACGGCAGCAACATGGTTGGGGTCTATTTATGAGAGATATGACACATCTTATTTGAGGTATGTTTTGTGAGCTAGGGTTTAGCTCTTGAGATGGTATTGGATGTTCAATATTTCTCCATATATCAGATTTGTTGAGGGATACAATTGGTCTTTTGTTGTTGGTATTTGGCATATGGTTATTGGTCTTTTCATTGTGATGTGTTACTGAAGTTGTTGGTTTAGCTTGAGGCTACATAACAGTGAGGTTCTTGCACATGATTTGATGTAAGGGTTTATGGTATTTGGTTTATAGATAGAGTGATGAATTGTTAGACAACTTTTTATGATTATATTGGTATATGTCTTTGGTATATGGTTGAGGTACATGTTGGGTACTGTTGGCACAGGGGAAGACCCAGGGTTCAACTCTAACAGTGCACCAACAAGCTCTAACTATTGGACCTTTCAGCAACACCTGCGAAGAAGATGCAATCTCACTCGAAGTAGCAATAGGGGGTTGCATGACACAGGTGTCTACAACCATAAGAAATGCAAAGTGGGTCCAAAACAAGAACAACACAACATCTAGATATCATTTACCAACTCAAACCTACTTCACACAGTTATATCTCAGATCTAACACAGTGATACAATAACAGAATAATCAAAAGGCAAAAGAACACAACATCAATCCCACAGAACAACAAGATATACGTGGTTCACCCTCTCCCTAGGGCTATGTCTACATAACTGTGTTTCTTGATATTATAGGAAAACATACAGTTCTATATGTGCTCTTAGCTTGCAGATCTCTCTCCTGCTCTCTCTCTTTCTCTCCCCTCCCTATGCACCCAGCTGCAGGGTTGATCTTCACACCCAACTGAAGATCTTATAAAACAGACTCTATCTCAAGCGAATACTTCTCTCTCTCAACAATAATAATCACTCATTACACCATCGAACCCAACCTAGGTCCTCTTGACCTTTATTTATACATTACAATGACTCTGAGACAACCTTAGGCCGAAACCTAGGTGTCAAAACCCTAAGTGTCTAAAACCCTAGGTCAACTTGACCTGTGTTTTCAGGGCTTCGCCAGCTTGTCTTTTCTTCTTTCCCATGAGGTGCTTCAAGCACTCGTTGATGGATTTTTCTGCTTGTTGAGTTGTCCACAATCCATCTTCCTTGTTGATTTGTCTTCCTCAGTCTTCTCGTTCAATGACTCACTTTATCTTACTTCGCTCCTTCTTTTTTTCTTCTTTAACCACTTCGACCCAATCTCAGTCAATGTGTTTTCCACGTAGTTCATACTTTGCACTTCTTTCCTTAATATTCACAACCTTCCATAACCAAGGGTCGACAGCCCCCAATGCTCATATGCGACTCGTCCCGAGGCACTTCTGGTCTGAACCTTTTGTTTCACTTTGACTTCAGACTGCGCAGGGCAACCTGTGCTTTCTTCTTTGTCCCTTTCTTCCCTGTGCAGACTGTCTTTTCCATGTCCGGTACCCAGTTTCAACTGCACCTCGTACCTAGACCCTCTCCTTATGTTTTTTCTAAGAACTACGAGGCAATTGGTTGTCATAGTAAAAATTCAACCGGCTCCCATTCACTAAACCTTCCTTCCACTCTCCATTCAGTGTCTTCAATTGCGCAACTCCTCCTTATGGAACATAGGCGACCTCAAATGGCCCAAGTCAATGTGTTCTGAACTTCCCTTGATGCTTCATGAAATCGTTGTCATATACCAATACCAAATCTCCTTGCTTAAAGGATTTCTTCTTGATATGTCTGTCATGGTAGGCCTTTTCTCGTTCCTTCTGTACCTACTGATGAAATCCTGCAATAAATTTGTCTTCTTCTAGTTCCACCAATTGCACGAGCCTCTCTTGAACAATGCCAGTGTCATCCATATATGTGAATGCTGCAATTATGAGACTAGGAACCAAATATTCCATAGGGACAACTGCTTCTAGACCATAAACTGACTTAAAGGTAGTCTGCATTGTCAACTTCTTGCAAGTAGTTCTATAGGCCCATAGCATTGTTGGTACTCTCAAATCCCAGTCATCCCTGTTCACACTGCAAATATTCGTTAGCGCTGTCTCCAAGATCTTGTTGAAAGCTTTGACCATCCCATTTGCTTGTGGATGGTAAGGAGTACTCTTCTGATGGTGGAATTCAAATTTCTGAGTCAAAGATTCAATGGTCTTATTAATAAAATGTGTACCTTGATCGCTCATCAGGGTCTTCGGGCATCCAAACCTGGTTATGATATCATCAAATATAAATCGCGCAGTTGTAGTTGCACTACAGTCCTTCACTGCTCCTGCTTCTGCCCATTTGGTCAAATACTCTATCGCAGTGATGATGTATCTAGCTCATGTGCACTTTCCTGGTGGGTTGATAGGTCCCATGAAATTAATAGCTCATTTATCAAATTCCTGTAAGGCTAGTTGCGGTGCTAAGGGAATCTCATCTCTTCTAGAAGGTTTCCCAACTCTCTGGCATACATCGCAGGCTTTATAGTATTCCTTAGCATCTTTATGTAAAGTAGGCCACCAGAGGCCATCTCTAAGAACCTTCTGCACTACTTCTTTTCTTGCGTAGTGTCCTCCTGCGATGCCTTCGTGTGCTTCTTCTAGAATCAATGGTATTTCTGCCTCCATAAAAAATCTCCTCAAGAACTCATCAGGTCCCATCTTGTATAGTTGTCCTGCTATAAGTGAAAAATCTGCAACGTGAACTACCAGTTGTTTCTTCTGAATGATTGTATATCCGCAAGGTGCCATTCATGTTGATAGAAACTGGAATATCTTGGCAAAGTGATCACCAACCCTTCTGATGGACAGCCACTGTGTATCTGGTAGTGTATCCTCCAAACTAGTAGGTTCCTCTCCATGTTCCAACCTAGAAAAGTGGTCAGGTCCCTTGTTCATTATTCCTAGCTTGACCACAATCTCAAAGTCATATTCCTGGAATAACAGTAGCCATATGCATATTCTTCCCCCCAACACTGGCTTGTTGACCAGGTATTTCAATGAAGAGTGATCAATGAACATATTAAATTGTCCTCCCAACAAGTAGTGTCAAAACTTCTACAACATGTACACCATGGCTAAACCTTCTCTCCTAGTGGTAGTGTATTTTATCTCAGTTGTAGATAGCTTCCCGCTAGAAAAGGATAATGGATGGTCAATATATCTTGCTCCTGGTTGTGCTAACACTGCTCTTAGTGCAATAGATGAAGCATCGACATGCACGTGAAATTCCTTGCTCCAATTTGGGAAAACCAGAATAGGCGTTGCAACCATTTTCTCTTTCAGTGTGTCGAAGCTCTCCTGACATTCTTCTATCCATTGAAACTGACAATCTTTCCTTAATAACTTATCCATAGGTGTTGTAATCTGTGCATAGCCCTTAATGAACTTTCTGTAGTATATAGTATGTCCCAACGCAGTGCGCAGTTTTCTAACCGAAGTAGGGGGAAGTAGAACAACAATAATGACAATCTTGGATGGATCTACTAGCAACCCCTGCTTACACACAATATGTCCTAGCAATACTCCAAAGGGTGAAAAGAAGATGCACTTCTTTAGGTTCAGGGAAATCTGACATTGTCTGCACTTATCCAACATTAGTCTTAAACATTCAATATGGTTTTTCAATAAGCTAAAAATGGTTCAATCATCAAAATACGCTTCCAAAAATTTATGTAAAAACTCCTTGAATGCTTCGACCACCACCCTAGAAAAGATGGTTGGTGCATTCTTCAATCCAAAAGGCATCATTGTGTATTGGTAGGATCCCCATTCTGCTAAAAATGTGGTCTTATGGCAGTATTCCTTGGTAATCCTGATCTGGTGATAACCTGAAAATACATATGTGAAGGAGTAGACGTCCTGTCCTGTCCTCCCACATTATATAACACTTCATCTATAAATGATGTAGGGAATGGGTCATGAAAAAATGCACCATTCATCTTCCTGAGATCTACACAAATCTTGATCTCTCCTGTCTTCTTATCTTGGACCACCATAGGGCTAATCCATTATGACTCTTCAATGGGTTCTATGACTCCTGCTTCCAACTATTGAAATAATGTAACTGCAAAGAGCATTCTTATTACTATTGGATTAAATCCCCATTGCGGATTAATCATGTCATTATTATTATTATTGTTATTGGATTAATCCCCATTGTGGATTAATCATGTCGGTAATTGTA